>CP092097.1:165000-202500 GCA_029203775.1 Neoneuromus ignobilis
TACATACATACATACATACATACATACATACATACATATATACATAAATACATACATACATACATATATATATATATATATATATATATATACATACATACATACATACATATATATATATATATATATATATATATATATATATATATATATATATATATATATATATATATATGTAAATATGCAATTTAATGTGACGAATGAATGTTTTAAGGAAGAAATTTTGGATTATTTGTGCATATAATACCAGTACTGTCAGTATAATTTAATATACACACAATAAGCACATATTGTTAAAAGATTAATTTTTGGATTATACAGTTTTATATAGTATTTTTCAGTTACATACATTAAAATTCTGACGAGTTTCCGCTTCCTTATTATTATGTTCAATATTAGTAGCATTAATTTTTTATATGATTATATTCATTTTATAATTAATAAACATCTAGTAAGATTTCATATCTATGAATAACCATAAATATAAAATAATAAAGAATAAATGGTAGAAGAAGTAATGAAAAATTAACAGGATACAACCTAAAAAATAAATTAAATGTTATTAGTCATTAAAAGAAAAATATTTTAAAAGGATAAAATGTAAACAGATTAAAATAAAAATTAAATAAATATTTCTTTATAAAAAATCTTGCAAGTATATGACTAAAAAAATAATTGCATTATCTTACTTTTCCTTAATTGTAATATATATATATATATATATATATATATATATATATATATATATATATATATATATATAATTTTTGTACATATGAAATGATCACAAATTAAAATTTATTATAAATTTTAATTATATAAAATAATTAACAAATTCATCACATTTGTCAACAAAGAAATACAATAATTTTTTGAGAACAAATTAAATTCAATCTGTAATCATTTATTTATATATATAATTATAAAAACATCAAAAATAACACTTTCTTGATGATTTTGTCAACCTTTCAATAATTTCATTCTAAAAATTATCCATAAGCATAGAAAATACGAATCAATCAGATGAAAACACTACAAAAAATAGACCCTTGCTAATCCATTTACATAAAAAACATTTCGCATTGATGAATGTACCTTTATATATATATATATATATTTATATATATATATTTATATATCTATATATATTTATATATATCTATATTTATATATCTATATATATTTATATATATCTATATATATATATATATATATATATACATATGTATGTATGTACTTTTAATTCATGACAATATTTAAGTTACGTTTTACATGTGCTACTTAATGTAGCTGAGCTATTCTTTGTTAAAAATTGTTGATGTTGGTTGACTTTGTAAATATCATTCGCTGCAAATTAATTTATCCGATGATTATCTTAATAAATGCAGCAAGGAACTAAGTTGAAGAGCCTCGTAGAGGCCAGTGTACAGATATAGAAGTATTATGAGCACAAGAATATTCAGAGAGCTGTTTGAAAGGCCTGCTGAACCAGTTTGCATTGCCGCTGGTCGTTCACCTAAAATAGAAATTTATATTAGTATACATTAATAAATAATAAAATATTATAAGACAATTAATAAGTGAAGTTGCTGTGATATTAACAATTATTTAAGTAATATCGATTGGTTAATTGAAGATGTTATTTGGCATACAAATATAATAAACTCATCTGTTCATTTATATAAATAAGGTCTTGATCAAGTTAATTATGTTTCAAATTCAGTTTTTCGGTTTGACCTATAAATATGAATAGAGGAGATTTTGAGAAAAGTTAACAGCATAAAGAAAAAATAAGATAGATATTTTTTTTTTTTTTTACTATATAAACGAAAAATATTACGAAGATATTCATCACTTATATTAAAAATGTTTTTAAAGTAATTTAAGCTCCCTATATATTTTGTAATTCAATTAACATACAAGAAGTGTATGAATATAGACTGTTTTATTTAATAGACGGAGACTTTTGATTTTAATTTACATTTTTAAGGCTTTCGTGAGTATGTGACATGGAAAGATTTTAATCGAAAAAGATTTTTTCTTTTTATGTAAAAATGTTAAAACGCTAAAAATTAAATTAAAACAATAGTCGGTGAAAGTTTAATATTTCGTAGTTGTTTATTTTAATATTTTTTAATCATTGTCTTCTCTCGTGAATTTTTTTAAAGCGAGATTGAAAAAGATGTAAAATTTAATTACTCAAACATCATTCTAAATTTGGAATCCTTGTTATAAGATTTGAATTTTTAAATGATTTTTCAATAATAATGTTCGGTGAAAAGTTTTCAATTAATAAAATATCGTATGAAGTATTTACTCATAAAAACTTCGTACATAAGTACAAATATATAAATTGAATCGAACAAAACGTATTTATAACTTGATTAAAATATCAAGTACTCTAAATTGAATAATAAATGAAAATATGGATATTTTACGTATAGTCACTAGTCTAGCATGTTATTGAATATTTTGTCAATATTAATAGTTTAATTTATGATTAAATTAATACGCTTTATAACTCTATCTGCATTGTAGATCGATGCAGATAATAATAATAATGAATACAAGTGGGAGAGGGTTAAGCGCGCGTTAAATGTGTGGGGGTATGAGTGGGTGAAGATCAGTGTGTAATCGTGTGAGCTTTGGCTGAGATGGTGTGAGCTTACCGTTAAGAACATGCACGCGTACGCTGGCGACATCTGCATTCGACGGGCTGCACGAGTATTTGCCAGAGTCGCTAATGTCGGCGTGTTGTATGAGCAAGAAGCTTGTGGTCACGTCCCCTTTCTCGGTGATGACGCTGACTCCACCTCGGGAAGAGTCGTAGCTAATTACCTGTAACATATAGCGTGATGTCAAGTGCACGAAACAAGACTAGGGATTTGTATCTGTTCGCCAAATATACATACATGCACACACATATCGTATATACATACACACATAGGTTTATATTCATACATTATAATCAACATATAAATGTCTATTTGACGTTGAGTTACAACGTTTTTGATGTATATTTTGTAAAAATCCTTATTATTATACAATATTAATGATGAAGTAGTTGACAATAAACTAAGAATACTCCTCATACCATTTCAAAACTACAAATCTTCCTATTACTTTTTCAATTCCAATATTTATGTTTATATGATTAATTTTGAGATGTAATAAAAGGTTCTTTCTATTTATTATTTTTATAAGTGTCTTTTCTCAATTTATTCATTACTTATTATTATTTATTTTGGTATTGTATAAAATTACTTTTAACACAAATAAATCATTCACTCATACACCAAAAGATTTAATAAAAAAGTTAAATAATCATTAACTGTTCAGTTTATTTACTGATCCAACAATAAACAATACATTTTTACAGAATCTTTAAAATATTCTTCTTATTAAAATAAGTATACTATTTATAAAGTCTAAGTGCAATAAATCATATATATATATATATATATATATATATATATATATATATATATATATATATGTATGGCATTGACACAAAAATGAAATTATCCAAATCCAGTTAATTTATGAGAACCGTTTTAAAATAAAAGTGAACCGACGAAAAAAGCACAAAGCAATAAAAAAATAATAAAACAAGTTTATCATGATTCATGACAGAAAACAAGTACCCATGACCAACAAAACAGCGGTACACTAAATTGTTTTAATTTATTTCAGACAATAAATGTTAATGAGTAAATGTTAACCGAAATGCATGTTTCTACGCCTCTGATTTTGGCAACTATGCTACAGATTATGGTAGTCTATGAGAGTTGAGACAAAATCTGGAATGCACAAGTTATGTATGAAATTAGCAATCAAGTAATTAGACTTTATAAAGTGCAACTTCTTGTTTTCTGTAAATTAAATTTATAAAAATACTTTCTGTCAATATATATATATATATTAATATGGTATGGAAATACGATTAAATATAATAGAAATGAATTAAAATAAACTTTTTTGTTTCTTTTTACTTTAACGAGTAATATAATTCCCTGAATTAGATGAAATTAGTATTGCTTTGTTATGGAGAATATTAAGTACTTAATTGTATTATTTTAATACTTGAAAAATACATACAATATGTGTTTGATGAATCTATCGTCATAAATAAGAAAGTGTATATTTTTAAAAATTAATCGATATGTATTGTTTTGACTCATTGTTATTCGTATTTATAAAATTATTCGTATTTATTGTTCAGCATGAAAGTTTAATATCGTTGTTTATAACCACTCCTAACGCGGTAGATTAACATAATTTGAAATTAAAATAAGTGGATTTTTGCAAACGCATTTGACAACGTGCAGTGAAAAGGTTCAACCAAATACCCCGGCACCTACTTAACGTAAAGAGTTGACTTGCAAATGTGTAGTAACAAAATTGACCCCAACTTGTTTAAAACGAAATCTGTCATTTTCACACATATCTCATGTATAATGCGGGAGGTTGCGAGAGGTAGGTAGATACGTATATGAGAATCACAGCAAATGAATATGTGGTGTGCACGTAGAAGCGTGATTGTGTAAATAATTTATGGTAATGAATATGTAAAAATATAAAAATACGTGCTGTTGAATATTAACAAACAATTGCAATTTATTTTTATGTGATTGCGAATTACGAATTTCTATTCATTCACACTCACACAAATATATATATATATAATATATAGAACTGATTGCTATAATTTATAAAGCGTAAAAATAAAAAAATATTTATTGTATATAAAAAACGTTCAATGTCTTATTTCTAATTATTAATACTTTATAGAATAAAATGTTGTAGTTGATTTCTATATTTCATTTTATATATATATATATATTAAAAATTAATATGTTAATTTAAAAAAATATTGTAAAGTTTTCTTTGTTATTAAAAAAACAGTTATTATAATTGACTTGAATTAACATTGCTGTTTATAATAAAATAAAAACAATATAAATCAATAAACTATTTAATTTTATATTCGATCATCCTGTACAATATGTTGATAATGTGACTGTCGTCTTAACGTTCGTGGAATGTCTTGAAAAGGGTATTATTTTCATATATATCACATTATAATGCGAAGCCTATTTTCACACATTTGGGTCGACGCGATTTTCACATAAATTTTCATGATCCTCATCGAATATTGTCTCTAAGATTAGGTTAGCAATAAAGATATTCTCGTATATTGTTGAGTAGTAGAGAGGTAGATGTTCCTTAACAGGCATACAAAAAAAATCCACCCTCAAGATTTTGCAGTGAATGCGTAAAAGAAATACGTCAATAACTATAAAACTTCAATTTCTTCAACTACTTTAATCAGCTACGGATTTTCCTTAAAAGTACTTTCGAGCAATTTTTTAAGGGATGTCCATTATACACATTGAATCATATGAATATTTATATTATAGTTAAATATATAGACATCATAAATACACACACACTACAGAGTAACTTTTAAAAAAAGTGTTTAATAATCACTTATTTTCGATATTTAGATCGGATATGTAATTATCTTTAAAGCTTCGTATTATAAAATTGAAATATTATAACGAATTAATTTTTGAAAAGACTCGTACATACTTTTTAAACTTTACAATGTTAATGTTTTAAAAAATTAAAGACATTTACTGATATAAATATATTGATTAAGTTATAGATAAATATATAAAAAGATACGGATTAAATTAATAAAATATAAACAGGAATTGAATTCATATAATAAAAAAAACCGGTATATGGGAACACATTTGTGGATTTGTTAAATATACTTGTAAAGGCATAAACCAGCCAAAGTCAGTTGAACAGAACAGAGTCGAGCATATTAATGCTTGTGTGTTTATATGTCGGTGGTACCTTTAGCCAAAACGTGTATTCATTACTTATTTCGTGGCCTTTTTAAATTATTATTAATGACTCGCCGGGCCCCTTGTCTGTGTTAAATAAGGCATATCTTCGTCGGGTTCGGTCCGACCAGGACAACTAGCCGTGCCCTGCCTTGCCCTTTGCGTCACACAAAAACACAACTCGCACTAAATTCCCTCCACCTCCCGGGAGTAGCGTGTATTCATTTAATCACTATATACGACACAAAATCATTGCCCAAGGATATGAGAAATTATTTTTTACTACAATACCGCTGTGTATGAATATTAAATATAATAATGTCTAGACTTTTTTCCACACACAAATGACATTTATTACAATCTGGATTTGTATTTTTTTTAAAAAATATATTTGGTATTCATTTTGAAAATCGAAAAAAATAATTTAATTTTATAGACACATTATTGGTTATTTGTAATAGTATAAATTAATGTATTTTTGAGATGATATAGATTCATTTCGTGTCTGTTTTATTTAAAAAAAAATATTTTAAATACACACATGTATATATAACAGAATTGGAATTAGAATATTAAAAACATGTAAATTAATGTGATAAACAGTAATGTACGAAAGAATTGTTTTATAAAAAGTGTTATTAAAATAAATCAAGTGTGTAAATAAATAATTAATTCAATTAAGTAAAAATAATTATAAATAGTAAAAATTTCTAAAGTTTAATGTCAATAATTTTAATGGCTAGTGTTTTAAGTAAAACAGATTACAGAATTATTAAGTTTTAGCATAAACAAACGAAGATGGGAAAATGTTATTATAATGGATTTTGTAAGTTTGTCTATTGTTGGCCAGTATAATATTTACTGTGGATAAATCGAACTAACATCAATTAGTAAAACAAAGTATCATAAAATAATGCGTTAATATTCTTTCATATATCAATTGAATAACAACATCCATCCATTCATTCATATTATATATATATATATATATATATATATATATATATATATATATATATATATGTAGACACTTGATTTGAAATTATTTAATCAAATTTAATATTCCATTAATTGAAAATTAAATGACACGGACATTTATATTTTTAATTTAGCACAATTTAATAATATTCTCAGAGAGTAGAACCAGATTCATGTAGGTAGTTAATTATATTATGTAAATTCGAATAGAGAACTAAATCCAATATATTGGCTAGTACTGTTACAGATATGCATAGTGTATGCATATACATTATTCATTAGCTTTCTCTCAATGAAATTAATCAACGAGAAAGAGTAAAAAACTTTCTCTCTCTCTCTCTCTCTCTCTCTATATATATATATATATATAACATTAATAATGTAATAATAGATAACAAATACTAATTAATATGAAATATTTAAAAAATATGAACATTTGAAAGAAAGTAATTATTAAATATATACACAGAATAAGTTTAATTTAATAACAAAAACTATATAAATTAAAATTCTTACTACGTTTAGCAAATGAAAATGTATTTCAGAAAAATTCTAACATCAACTATTGAAAATATTTTGTTTGAAAGTTTTGTATTTTTTTTATAATTTGATTGATTAAAATGTTATTTGTTTAATGATTAATAACTCATTCGTTTACCTCATCATGATGATACCAGAATATATAAGCAGGTGGTTCCGGGCTAAAACGTATGGTACAAGTAAGATTAATTGTACTGCCTTTATCTACGTGCAAATCAGGACCGCCAAGAATAGTTGCTGTCGGTACTGTAACAGAATATTTATTTATCAGTAGTATATAACACAATAAACTTATAACGTTTTTTATATTAGTGAACAATTTTAAATTAATGTCAATATAAAATTAAAACTGATGATTTCTCATTAATATTATATATATTGGCTTATCTAGACCGTTTAAATATCAGGTTTTCGTGACCTATGAGCAGGGAAAGAGTGAAGAATGAAGGTGATGTACGCTGCTCACGTGTTGACGAACTTAGTGAAACGTTTGCACGTGTTCACAAAGAAAAGAGAAAGCCAAATAACAGCAATAAGGATAACCTTATCAAATAAGACCACGAAATACTTCTCATCGTACTCGACTTTGTGGAAATGAACAACTTTTTTAATAAACTTCTTCACAAACTATATCAATTCGATTAATAACGAAGTTAAAAAAGCAAGGAAGTCACTATACATTTATTATTTTCTGATGTTGTGAATTTATTGCACGGTTTTCGATGTCAACACGTGATCATACCATAAATTACTTACTTCATTTTGATTCGTTTGATTATTTCCTTTTTCTCAGTGGTAATTGATTTGAATAATTTTAATAAAATATATCTAAAATGATTGGAAATATATCTAAATGATAAATATATTTTATATATATATATATATATATATATATATATATTGTATATTTATAAAATATTGTTTAACTCATGAAGTATTATCAAAAAAAAATTAATAAAATAATAAATTTATTTATAGAAATTAAAATATTTTTCATAATTCTTGTTCTACAGAACAAACGTGTGTGTGTGTACGTGTATGAATTGACAGATAAATGTAGGTTGTTGATGTGAGTTTAATAAGTGTAGGATTTATCCAAAACAAACTGACAAATTAATACGAATGTGTCACTGATGGTGGAATTTAACATGAATGTGAATGAAATGAAGAAACGAAAACCAAATAGACATATTATACGAAATTGGAATTTGATCGAATTGATAAAAGTATTTTGATTTTATATTTACATGAATACACACACTCGTGTATATATATATATATATATATATATATATATATATATATATATATATATATAAGATAAGAAAATGTTTTACGATAATTTCATTCTGTACAATCCTCATTATATTTGTCTCAAAAAATATTTATTATAAAGTGATGAAATTATTTTCGAAAAAAATGTGATTTTTTTATTTTCCTATATATACATATAAATATTTGAAATTTTATGACAAAGTACGAGAGTTAAAAGAATTTCATTGAATTGATATTGTTTAACATGAAAATGTTTTTGCTTTTATAATATCAATGAATATATCAAGTAAATGTTTAGTTTTATTGAGTGAGAATTTCACAATAAAGTTTCTACATAAAAATAGTTATTTACGACAATCAGTTTCAGTGCCATTAAAGTAAGTATATGTTCCACAATATGAAGTTAAAGGAAACAATTGTTACGATACATACCAGTTAAAAATACATATGTATTTATAGGAAATATAAGTATGTATGTGCTTTTAAAATTTGTCTTTGAAAAAGTATATATATATATATATATATATATATTTTTTGTAAAATGTGTAAAATACACATTAAGTCAATAAGAAGAACTTCACTATTGTTTCAATTCTATAATACTATCTGTAATTTTAAGTATTCCCATTGAAAATGTTACAACAGAGATAAATACAACAAAAGAATATATATTAACATATAAAATAAATATTTATTATATTTATCATAAAACTGAAGCAATAGTTTACTGTTGTTAAATCAAGTATAAATGTCGATAGAGAGAAATCAATAAAAATAACTGTATATGTGAATTAATATGTGATTTTGATTTCGTATAATTTATTATTCGGTTCAATGGATTTGCTAGGTAAACATTCTCGATTAATTTGAAAACAATGATAGAATATATTACTAGTTTAAAACGAATATAAATTGGTTCCTTTATTGTTTTCGGAAATATGGTAAATATTTAGGCGTTTTCAAGTGAAATTTTAATTCAGAGCTATGCACATACTGTATGCTTGTCAAGTTGAATTTTTAATTATTAGTTCGTTCGAAAATCGCATTTAACGTTATTATTTTTTAAAATAAATAAAATCACATCAAGAACGTAAGTTCAGGAGCTAGGTATAGTGCAAAACGATTTACCGTGTATTTAAATTAAACAGGATCCAGATTTAAATAGTCATTTTTGTTACATGTTCATATGTGACATTGTTGTGACGTATAAATTGTAACAGAGCATAGATACGATTTATGTTCTTAGAACACGATTTAGCTAAATATATATATATATATATATGTGTGTGTATGTGTGTGTGTGTGTATTTATACACACACACACAATAAATATGAGATATATTTACAGTACCTGGAAAGTGATATTCGATGATTCATGTGGTTTAAAATAATATTAAGATAAACAGATATTATTAAATCAAATAGTATGATTTATTTATGTGTATGTAATGAGAATATAATTTGAAGTCAATAATGATAAAAGTATTTAATAATTATTATTTTTTTATAGAAATAATTTTGAATAATGTCAAATAAATTGAAATATAGAGTAATCGTTTTCATTTCATAATTGTATAGAGTACTATAAACGACAATGTAGAATGAAAATCAATATCGCATGGTTAGCAAGGTATGAAACTATAATTTGATTTTGATATTAAACTGAAACGTTCAGATATCGGAAATAATTTTAATAAATAACACCAATTTTCATCAATTAAGTAAACAGTGGTTAATAAGGTTATGTTCACTTTATATTGAGTTACAAGTAATTTCTAGTAAAATTCTATAGAGAATACATTTAATTTATGGCCAATTGTGTTGAAATATATGGAATATGGTCTAAAATGATAATGAAAATCTATTCAAATTAGATTTTCGTATAGATATTTTAATATTGTGTTAGTGAGTTGAATTTTTATTAATTGATATATAGGAAAATATTGATAAGTTTTATATGAAAAAAAACGAATTATTATACTATATATATTTTACAGAACAGTAATTGTACAATAACAGAAGAAGAATTAATATAAGAATGAAAATTATTTCAAATATTTATCGAATGTAAATTAATATTATAGACAGAAACTTTTATAATATCTAAGATGATATTAATGAAATAAAAATATAGATAATTAAAAGTAAATAGTATTTTATAATGAATATCGTTTCAAACAGAATTATTATATATATGTATGTATACATTTTATCGAAAAAAGTTCTTTTTAAATATTAACAAATATTTGATTGGTTAATATATTTGATTATTTTCGTCCTTATTATCCGTACTTAAAAAATGAACTGAATTCTTTGAATATACTACATTTATGCGTCGAAAACGACGAAGAAAATGCGGAAAAAATATAATCAAAATACCAGGCTGTGAATTTGATTCAAACTCATGACCTACTGAATATAAATAAACTGTAACGTCGACCTTTCGTAAAAGCAAAAATTTGTTTACATTTTTATGAGTCCGTATAGTAGCAACAACATTTTAACACAATTAGATATTTCTAAACAGAATATAAAATTCACGAAACTGAATATTTTAAAAAAAGAAACAACCTTTTCATAAGGAACGTCTCATTAAAATTTCAAATTGTCGAACTTCCGACGTAAGATAAAAGGCGTTGAAAATTATCCTGTTCCTCGGACGATTAATTCGACTACTATTCAGATGTTATAGGATTGTATAAATTCAGCTAGTAATTTCTAATATAAATCGTGGAACACTGAATCCCGTACCTATCGGAATTTTAACTCTATTTTGGTTAACAGAATATAGAAGGGTAGTTTAATGATAGATACAGTATTAGAATTTGTATCCCGTCGGATGAAAACGGTGACTATCTTTCGAGCGTCAACCTTATGAATGATGAAATTCACCTGACAAGTGAAGTCCTTGTAAACAGAGGCATTTTGGTATTGTCGACTTGAAATCTTGCCTCTGTGTTAAAGATCGGCTGGTATCAGTCAGGCTTACATTATGGACGGTCACACGGACGGCTAAGTGACGTAGAACATAAGGGTTGATTGATTCAAGCGAGACGCCGTCGGCTTTGTCTGAATTAATATCAATTTAGACGTCTGGAGTTTTAGGCGAGCGTAAAGGGATATTTTCACACAGAAGGTGTAAGACGTTGCATTGTCTTTAGAACAATTCGGCACGTGTGGATAGGAGATTTGTGACTGGACTATCGTAATGTGCAAGCGTGCGTGAATATTATTATCTACAGGAGGATGAGACTCGATGTATGTGATCATGCGTTATATGTTTGTAATAATCGATTTTGATCGATGAATACGATTAGTTTCGATATCTATTTTTTATTTCTAGATATGATAACAATTATGAAATCGAATAGTACAAGTAAATTATATTTCTATAAAAATAAATTATCGCGACAATGTAACGAACATTAATTTAATTATACAATGACAACAGAAATACAAATAAAGATTGGACTTATAATAAATGTCATTTTGAAGTGGATATGAAAGTATATAAAAAGTACACAATGAGTTTTAATTTCAGTCAGTATGGGCATTAGTGGCGTTGTCTTTGTCATGAAAAAAGCCAACATGTAATAAAAACAAACAACCAAAAATAGAACTTAAATTTAATCTATGCTGAACCAAACAACATATTGTTTCGCAGATACGTACACTCATTATAATACTTTAGATATTCATGTATTACAAAAAAACGCTCGAAATACGGTAAAAGTGAGATAACAAAGAATGAAGATGAAAAAAGAAGATGTAGGATGATACAAAAAGCGCAAGAAGAAAGAATAGAAGACAGCAAACAACACCTTAATTGACAATTTAAAGATATGTTCGTTTTGTTTGTCAAGTCAGTGGTAGAAAACTGGGTTCCTTGAGTAGGTAAGACGACGAAAGCTGTAATCCCGTCAAAGTAATATTAAATTAGAATTAATTCAAGCCGAGGTGGGAAGAACATGACACAGAAGCACAGCCGTATTGATCGGTGCTGCCCTCGGCCGACGTTACAATATTACGGCACTGTGTCGCCATTGTCGACCGCATGCTGAAAAGCACGAAGCGCCAAATCTACTTTTAAATGATGTTTCGCGAAAAAGTTCACACACACACACACACATTCATTGTTTTTGTTACATTTTAAATCATTCATACATACATTTAAATAAACTGTACATTAGATAAATAGAAAGAGGTTCATTCACTACTGTCAAAACATCAACAGATTAATTATTGAAATCATTCATTAACATCAAAACAATTGATAAGGTATTTATGATAATCAATTTTATATGAATAACAATAGTCTAAATTTAAAAATAAGCAGATATCAAACTATGTATATATGATAGATGAGAATTTGAAATGTGTGTATAGTAAAATTAATAAATCTGTGTATGGGAATTTTTCTAATAAAAAAAATATAGGTTTAAATGAAACAAATTACGTAGATTCATACGTTTATGGATATAAATGACATTATGAAAATTGAAAATTATCCAACATGTTATAAAAATGTCAAAGGTTATTACAGTTGCTTTATTATAATTCAAAAAATGTATTTCTTCACCCACATTGTTTACGACGACATGAATTTTAGCTTAAAATGTTCTTTTCATAGCGATACATATACACATGCATATATATATATATATATATATATATATATATATATATATATATATATATATATATATATACACACACACGTACATATGTATACGGTAGTAGCAAGTTGATGACACGAATTGATGGATTATTCTTATAGATTTGATTTTTTTGACCTTTATGTCGATGTATTAAACATTTCTTTACTACAATATATTTATATTCAGAATATTTTCTCGTTGTAGTTATGATATAGTCATCGATGTGTTAATCGAATAACTTTAATCTCAAACGATTATCGAAACATCTATGTATTAGTTTATGATTTGTTAAAAAATCCAATTATTGTATTGATTAATAATACATAGTTGTCCAAAAAATAAAGAGTTATAAAAATCTGGAATGTTTATTTTATTTTCAAATTATAAATAAAAACAAATTTTTCTTTTAAGATTTTTCGAACACACACTGTAGATAAAAGTTTGTAATTTCGAACTGAAATTTAATTTAATTCTATAATATATTAATATTTTTAAGTGACGACATTATTTATATATATATTTAATATAGAACGAAATGTTAAATTCGGTCCTGCTATCTGTTGTACTATTAATTTTATTTTGACACGTTACATATTTGTCGGTCGAGTTAATAAATGAAAAAGGACGTCTAATAAACTATTTCATTAGATATATCAACGTAAATATATGCGAAACACTTGTACGGTTCTTTTGAAGAAAACGTATGCGTTGTTATATATAAACTTGACAGAATAAATATTTCCTGACTAATAAAAACGTCCATAAAACTATTGTAATTTAATTTACAGTTCCGAAAAACATGTGTTAAAACAATGTTTAAAAGGAAACCGTGCGACGATTAAATTGCAAACACAGTTTGTAATTATTTGCTAGAGAAGATTTATAATACTGAATGATTTTTTTAAAAAAATAAGAACGGATGTAGATTTTCACGCTATAGAATATAAGAACAGTGGGAACGTTTAAACTAGTAAAACATTTTTTCTTGTCTGAAAACAATTAAATGCTTGTGCATTTTATTTTATTTAGCTAGACTTATATTCTACTTTAATGTTTTCTGTAAATGATTTTATAACATTATTTACAATTCATTATTGAGAATTAGTCATTTTTAATCTAAAATTAATTATTTTCATAATTATTACGTTACCAATCAACTATTTCATTTTAATGTCAATTGATTATACAAATGATAAACTTTTATCATTTCAAATGTTTAATTCATTCTTAAACCGCACACATTTAAATATTGATTATTTTAGAAAAATTATTTAGAAACTTTCAGCACTTTATCTTTCATTTATAGCAAATACATATTGTAATACAAGCAACATATATTAACGAATCTTTTATATTTTATGTTATGCTAGTAAATATCTAAATTGTTAACACATGTAAATAACGAAACTGTGTTCTTAGAATGTACCGAATTTATCTTAAAATAACTATTTACATGTTTGTACATTTGATATCCATAAATCTGTTATCTACGTTGATTCACGTGCTCAGGATATAATTAATATTAGAAGGTTTCATTTAATTTCTGGTTCAATTGTTACTAGAATTAATTAGCACTATTGATAATTAACAGGTTCATGTATGTAACACATTGAGTTTAGTTACAGTGGTATTATTAACACGGTGATTTTAAATATATATATATATATATATATATTTAATATGTATGAATAATATTGAATTTATGGATCAGAAACATGAAAATCAATAACTAATTTACATTTATGTTTAGATTATAATTTTTATATACATAACAAATATACATGAGTTTATATATTATATATATATATATATATATATATTATATATATATATATAAATAAATAATTTCCACTAGAATTTAAAAATAAATCTTTTCCTAGACGACCACTATATTATAAATAATTTTTAAATTTCAACAGAAGTATATAATTACTATTTTACAATTTTTGAAAATATATAAATTTTCGAATTGGTAAGTTTTTAGAAAGGTGTTCATCCAACAGTGGATAGAAAATGACTGATGATGATTGTGATATGTAAGTATTTATTGAAAAGTAATTAAAAGTTGAACGAATTGAAACGTTTTTTTTTTTTGTTTTTTGAAATAAATAAATAAATATAAGCTTTTTATGTCAAGTGACAGAAATTTATGAAAGCACGTACATTATTTGAAATGTTAACTTCGCAAGTGTAATAACTCACTAATGATATTCTTCGAGGATGTTAAACTACTACAGATGAGTCTCTTTCATGACACACAACCTGTACGTAAAGTAGGATCATATATAAGTTATATATGTTGTATTGTATGTGTATGTAACTAATCAATCATTCTATTCACATTGTATTCTGGGCCTTGGCTGTTGATTCTATGTAACTGACGCAAAGTGGGGTTGGAATAACAGAAACGGAAATGGGGCAGGTGATATAAACATTATCCGGTGCTCGACACTGAGAGGAAACAAATAATCGCTGCTTGTGTGTCTCGTGTTTTTATCGTAAAGGAAAATATAGTCCCCCTTTCATTCTTATTTTTCACATTCATATTTGGAATTTTATGGTGTCTACACCAACATTTTTCGTATGTATTGAAATCGATGTGAAAGTATTTACTTTTATGAAAATGGGAAATAATCGTTATGTTACGGATATGTGGGTAGATTTGTGTGTAATGGATAAGAATTAAGCGATTATAATAAGAAATTGAAACAATTTATTTTTACTATCTTATTTTTTTTTCAACTTTCACTAATGAACATATATTTCTTGAAGTTTTAACAACAGTTGTATTATTTTACTTATTGAAATACAATTAAATGTTTTAAAATATTGTATCTATTAAAGTTTGATATTTATTTAGAATAGATAAAAGGATATGAAAACATTAAGAGATATTATTAATATTTATCACTATAATTGATATGAAGAACAAAATATTCTGTTTTATATATAATAGATAAAACACTCTAAATTATTAAATGATATACTATAGTCAAAAAAACAACATTCAAACATTTTTATCGACTTTTATAGTCATGCCAGTAACGATTTCATAACATATAAAGTGGACATTAAAAGAAAAACAAACATTCTTGTAAGAAACAAACTACAACATGTATTGCAGAAACATTGATATCGATAAATCAATATATTACACTTAAAATGATTGCAAAGTATACTTATTATATCAACATAACATACATAAATAGTATTAACAAATGTGCATTTTAAAGTTTCAAGATATAAACCACTCAAGAAAGATTATATTGTAATGAACGAGATTGAAGTATGCAGCGTATTTAGTATAAATTATAATGCAATCATTTATAAGGGGTTTACAATACTATTTATATATTCATATACTTTCATCTTTGCTCCTTCTTTCCTATATAATCTGTCCATATACATATATATATATATATATATATATATACACACACTTGAAAACGGTTTATAAACGGTAATCATTTATATTCTCAATAAATTGACGCAAAAGATATATGGGAACATGATACCATCTTACACTTTTGAAAAAATAATGATACTGAATATACGAAAATTAATTTAAGCTTCGATGTTTATATATATATATATATATATATATATATGTATATAAATCGAACTTAAAAAGCGTATATTTCGCAATCATTTCGGAATAAGCTCTCGCAGTGTCAGTATTTCAGTTTATTTGCACAGATGGGAGCAATAATATAAATATGCGGGATATTGTGAGCTCTTGTGTTAGTGCGTAGTACTTATAGGGACGGCATAGGATTATTTTGTTCGGGATTAAGTTGAAAACTCGTTACTTTTACAATTATATGTTGTAATATTATAGAATGATTTGTTCAGTTATTATCGTAAGTATTAGCGTTTAAAAAATAGTTATTATATAATGAATATTGTATATATATATATATATTTAAATCATGTTTGATTGCTTCTAAAATAAATCATTAGTCAATAGGTTTCTTATTTCAAAAAATCGTTCATAAAGTTATTCAGATGATCAATATTGAAATGGATTGTTATTGGGTGATTATGGAAAATATTGGATTATGGAAAGATGTTTATAATGATATCATGTAAAATATAATTTTGAATGAAATTTTCAACTTGTAAATAAGTTATTAAAATTTAATTATTGACAATAGTCAGTTCTAAACTATAGAAAATTATAAATAATTCGAATTTATTTCAATATGAATGACTAGAATTTCAATTAACTGAATTCATTTGAACATAGATCCTTTAAAGTAGGTAGAGTAATCAATGCAATGATATTATCAATTTGTCATAGTCTACATAGACGGTTATTATATATTTACACGTGTATCTTTCATACTGGTTTATTATATTAAAAGCTCTCGACAATCCACCTCTGTACATATACATATTTTGAATATGTTCAGTACGCGACTGACTGTTTGCAGCACTGAACGTATAGAAATAACTTTAAAAATCGATTTTATGTATGAATGTGGTATACTCAAGCGAGTTGGTCATAAAAACCTGCCTCGCGTCAGTTTTTTTCTCTTGTACCTACACCGTCTAATACACATATACAAGCACATAAGGTTCATATATGTATTATACACAACACGTATGTTGCATAATACTTACGCAAACGTACATACACACATACATAACACCACACATAAACCGACATGGTTTTGCAGCTGTTTTTATTCAGCTATATTATCGTTGACATTAAAATCCAACGACGCGTATAACAAGCCAAGAAACATTGTTATGACGTCACATATATATATATATATATATATATATATATATATATATATATATATATATATATATATATATATATATACAAGATTAAACTTTTGAAGTTCATAAATAATGAAGTTCTTTGAGTGTATTGAATTCTGTTATAAAATAATATTTGAATTTTTATTAGTTTTAATGTGAACATTGTAAGAATAAATAATGAAATAAAATATAGATGATTCCATATTAAAACCAGAAACCTTTAATAAAAGCAGAAAGCAAGTTTACAAAAGGCTTCGAAAAGATATACTGTTTTCTTGTTCGTTCTAAAGCTTTTATAAAGGGCTCGTTCACTGTACGTGTCTTCCAGGAAATATAGTGAAACTTGAAACATATTTACAATACTTTTAGTGAGAGTTCAAGCTCGACGATTATTTAAAAGCTTTGAGATGATGACTTAATATTCACGAAATACATTTATATATATATATATATATATATATATATATATATACACATGTATGTACGCATATTGGGTATTTCAGATCAAAGAAAATATAACGGATTTGAATGAATAACAGTTATAAGCCCATATACGTTATATATATAAACAGACATACACAAATAAATTATCTATATTGTAGAATATTTAATAATACTTGATTAAATATTATAAAAAAACATTAATTAAATAGAAATATATACTTTAAAAAAATAGCTATTAATTCATTTTTTAATGAATATTTGCTGATTGAATTCATATTTATATATATATATATATATAATTTTATAAAATATATTTTCAGTAATCCTTGCTTTAACAGAGATTTGCAATATCATACTTTTGGTATGAATAAAAAAATCCTATTTCTCTACATTTTTTTCTTATATAGCAAGATTAAAAAATGAAGTAGAAAGGCGAATACATCATTTTTCAATTACAGTTTACATACATATGTGTGTGTGTGTATATATATATATATATATATATATATATATATATATATATATATATATATATACCTGTATCCAGTTTATAAATATAAGGCATGTACTCGTATATATTAAAAATTGTGGCAAATACTTAACAGATGATTTCATAAATTATTGATTTTGGATTTTATCTAGTAATGATGATATTGGCAATAAAGGTATTACATGCAAGAGAGATTTAAATTCTTGTTAACTAGAGATTTAAAATGTTTAACGAAATAACATATTTTTATCGACGATACTTTTTATTTTAAAATGAAAATAAATAAACGATATTTTCTTTCTGATTCTGTTTCGCATCCAAATATTTATATATATTAACATTTTTGGATAAATATTTTTAATAATTTATTTTTTAATTAAACGTCGTTAACAAAATAATTTGAATTTATAAAAAAATTACTGATCGTATGATACATATTTTTTTATAATATAAATGATAAATTTCATACTAACATTTTATAATTGAGTTAATTTATCTCACTATTAATTATAAATAAATACAAACGTAACGATAAAAAAGATATAAATTTAAATTTTTAATGACTACAAGTTGATATACGTTGAATTTCAGTATATGATTTACATGACCTGTAAAATCATTTCTAAATGCATCTGTATCGTTGAATCAAAGTGAGATAATATATTTGTTTGCACCACGAACTTAATTAGTACGTCTCTGTTTATCGTATCAAACATAACATGTGTTATATTAGCCGTCTCCCTGTTTATAAATAATTCATAATTTTTCATATCAGAGATAACCTTATATATTATTGGACAAATGCAACGGATTTCACCGGCGCTTGTACAGTGTTGTATTTTCATTTTGTCGTTCGTTTCAATTTTATTTACCATTTTCATTCAAATCGGGCTACATACCTTTTGTTTGTTTCTATATTTGACTGAAGAATGATTTAAATTTTATTTAAATTTCTATTTATATATTTTTAATTAGATTTAATTTTATGATTATAGTACACTTACTAGCGATAAACGAACACGATATAGAGTCATATGATTAATGTTAATATTAAATACTTGACGCTATTGTTCAGTGCTATAATACACAAAATGCTTTAGTACAATGACTCGTAATTCGTATATAAATCGATAAGCTCGTATATATAACACTGTGTAGACAATATTTAAATTAAGTAGAAACTTTAGTTACGTTTATATTAAAGACAAAAAGTACAACCAATCAATAACAACTAAAGCATAATATAATTACTAATTCATTTATATTTATATATATAATGTTTTGAAACTTAGTAAAATGCATATATAGATTTTTATAATATTACTAGGAATTAAAATTTATTTTAAAAATTATTATTTATTTTTGCTAGATATGTATAGAGTAAAAAAATAATTATATATATATATATATATAAACATGAATAAATTTAAGATAAATTATAATTTGAAACTATTATAATTAAACGACTGTATTGGAGAGTTTTCCGAACGGAACGAAAGTACAGGTATTGCAAACTAGGTGTAAAGAATTTATTTTCCCATTAGCAGATACTAAAGTTCTCTGCACGTTTTTGCCACAGTTCTACATCACTGATAACTATTCCTATTAAAATAGTTACCTTCAGTACTTCAATACATACATACCATTATATATATATATATATATATATATATATATATATATATATATATATTTATTAGTATAACTTAAATTCTTAATACGAAGTTTATTTTTTTTAAAAATGTTTTATTTAATAATTCAAAAATAAAAAGAGATCCCTATTTTAATATATATATATATATATATATATATATATATATATATAAATATGAACTAAATATCAGATCTAATGAATTCAATAAACTAATGAGTAAATATTTGTTTAAAAAATATTCTCTTTAGATAAAAATAATTTTAATTATTTTAAAATTGAAAACAAATTGAAAGAAATATTTTTAAAAAAATAAAATCATAAACTTATTGTGATGAACAAAATGAATAAATATATAAAATCAAAAATTACAATGCGAAAAATAGAACATATTGATTTGAAATAAATTGTTTTCAGTTTTCGATTTATGTGACAATTTATTTCGATTCACTGGCTATTTACGAAGGTAAGAAATATTTTACCTGAAGAGAGTCTCTATTTACTTCTGTCATTAGAAAACAGATATATATATATATATATATATATATATATATTGATGTAACATGCCAAAAGTACCTCACTAAGCATCCCAAACATGATACTACACCTTCGGGATGAGGAACGAGAAAACGCGAATATGGTGTAGAGGGGTACTTAGGGGTTGGTTCTGTTGGCGTGATGTTACATGGTGGTGGTGTTAACAGTAGCAGAACGAGTGAACGGTGGTGGTTGCGAATGAGACTAGAGACTGAGTTCCGCCTTACTATGTGTAAAAACGCCGTTAAACTGTGCGAGGAAACAAACAGTCCCTTTCAAATTATGCATGTTGAG
Organism: Neoneuromus ignobilis; assembly: GCA_029203775.1. Classification (NCBI taxonomy): domain Eukaryota; kingdom Metazoa; phylum Arthropoda; class Insecta; order Megaloptera; family Corydalidae; genus Neoneuromus; species Neoneuromus ignobilis. The sequence continues at coordinate 186,493 of CP092097.1, forward strand.
CCATGCTTACGGTACTTTAAAGCTGTAAAGCTGTCCCGAAACAGGCCTAAAGGCCTAAAGCACGCGTGCAAACTCAACGGTGCTTCGAATACCTACTATTTACTCGTTCCACTAAATGTAACGCCTGTTTGTCAGTACCCATATACAACCCTTTACAGATCTTTTCACTTTATTCCTTCAATTACTTAAATATATACATACACACGCATACAAATATATATGCATATATTATATAAATATGTATAATCGTAAATAAATCATTTATAATATAAAAGATATTCGATAGGTTCACAATGTTCATGTATACCAATTATTAATTTGAAATAAAATTTTCTTTGTGTACAATGAAATATTAAAATGAGATAAAAATACACAAATACAAATTTTAATATAATTTACAAACGTAAGTTTTCTCGGAATGAAAATGAACATTCCCGCAGGATATGTGAATCTATGATGTGTGTAATACGACATAATTTGTTACAAAACTTATATAAAGTTCAACTACTTTGAATTGATGTTTTAGAATAAAATTTTGTTTGAATTAATTTACGATTTTTTTATAAATAAAATAGTTAATATATGAAAATGTTAGTGAATATATATTATTTTAATTATCATATTAAAGAAATCATTTGATAAATCACTTTGCAATTTTTTTTAAATTTTTTTCTTCATTACATGAAAATTCATACTGGGTTTAAATTATCTTCTAAATTAATCAGATTAAAATACATTGGCGTGCTTTATATATACAGAATTAAAATAAAAAAATACTTTAGTTTGTTTTCAAACTAATCATGAAAGTTGTAAAGTTGTGAAAATTGTAAGTAATTCGACAGAAATTTAATTATATATATATATATATATATATATATATATATATATAAGTTTAAGTTACTAGTTAAATATTGAAACTAAAATTACTCGAACCACTTTCTACTATAAATAAATACCCATATACACATACACACACAATATATATATATATATATATATATATATATATATATATATATATATATATATATATGAATGTATTTACATAGACAAACTATTGGTAAAAATGTTAACTTGGGAAAACTAATGAGTACTTCGCAAGTGGTTTACCCAAAACGGACAGAATTGGCTAAATGAAGGTTTAAACGGCATAATGTTAGGTATTCGTGGGTAATTATACGTGCTGTAGTCGGATTGAAGGGTTGTGAGTTTGTATCTCGGCCATGTTGTAATAAAACGAAATAAAAACGTACAGTGCAAGTAAAATGTAAATACATACAGGATAGCTTACTCTCTACCTATTCAGTGTTATAATTAAAATACGATTTGAAAGAGTTTTTTTTAACTACTCATTTCGTCATATGTTGTTTTAATATTTAATGGGGATTTTTCAGACCTTTGAAATTTTTAATCTGTATTTATGGACATTGAAAATGCAATTTTATTTTAATAAAATAAAATAGTAATAGAGTTTTTTGTGGACAATTTAAATAAAATGAATTAATTATACATTTAATTTCTCTCTCTCTCTCTCTCTCTCTCTCTCTATATATATATATATATATATAAAGTAATTTTAATTAAAAATTATTCTTGTACTAATTTATACAAATAATATAAAAACGTATATATACCCTGTTGAATTTTTCAAAGATTTGATCAAACTTAATTAACATTTATAAGTTAATATTCCGGACATTCCCGATCTTTCAGTTATTGAATTTTTAAAGTCTATCTTAGTAGCTGTACCACCGATTTCAACCCATACTCATATTTATATCTGATTTTATTATCAATAAAAACTGTTTAATTAAAAAAGTTCTATAAATCATACTGTTAAATTTTCACGAACCAAGTTCTAGTTGCTATCAAGTTATTCAAAGGTTCTCATTTTTTCCCTTCTTTTCAGTATCGAGTGATCATTGAGAGAGAAAAAATCCATTAGAAATTTAACACATCTTTTTGTTAAGTCAAGGCGTCAACACTGAACCAAACAAAGATTTATCTTGTTGTTATTGTATGTGTGTGTGTGTGTGTGTGTATGTATTATTTTTGTGTGTGTATGTTTACAGCAACACCTCGACAAAAATAAAATGTACATGACATATTCAAGTGGAAAATCGAAAAATGTCGTCTCATGACCGGATATTAAACTTTCTTGGAGGGGCAGGACGTTTTCAACGGGGGTTACGGGTGTTGTAACCATAAGCACGTCAAGCTGCGAGCATAGCAATCATGCATGCGTTGCTATGACAACGCACAAGCGCAAAATACTATTTTTTGACCTTCGTTAATCCGTCATATATTTTGCCTGATACCGTATTCATTTTTGAACGTCGTTCTATATTTAATATCTCATTATTATTAATTTGTTTTTTATTGAATTATGCATGCCTCCTTGGTACACGGCTGTACTATGGGCTCGTTCTTACATCATACTACACTCGTGCACTTTAACCCTTGCTTCGGAGGGAAGTTGGGGACTCAACGGACAGGGTTGGAACTTTTTCGATGACAATAATAAATTATATTATGACATATTCTCAATATTAATGGATTTTTTTCTTAAATTATACATATTCAATTTGAAATGTATATAGCTTAAATTCAAATATATATATATATATATATATATATAACTAGACTGAATGGAAAAAATATACGAAGATAGAAATATAATTTCTAATATACAAAAAGTTTTTTCACAGTTGCTAGTAATTAATATAATTTGGTATACATACACACACACACACACACACACACACACACACACACATATATATATATATATATATATATATAAATTTAAAATTATAAACAAAATTATTGAGAAAATAATTCTATTTTATTAACATAATCAAAGAAATAAATTTGATAACACTTTTTTCTACAATATAACCTGTCCAACCCTAACCAAGGCGCTATAGACATACAATCTAAATTATTTACACCACTTCTCTAACTTTATAACAAGATTGTTGTACTTCAGTCACAGTGGTGACGAAATGACGACATGCCTTGATAGTCATGACTTCCACTTCTGGTTTCAATGAGTGGATGGATAAAAGATTTTATTCTCTTATCTGTTATTTCCAATGTTCAAACAAGGATGAAATTAATGTTTTTGTTTATTTTATAAAATTAACATAAAATAACGATATCAAATATTCGTGTTCAGTAAAGATTTTTTATATTATCAATAATATTTGAATATATTAATTGACTGCAAATCATTTTTATATAACATATTATTTTATTTATTTTTAATTTAACAAGTTCTTTGAAAATATTTTTAATAAATAAGCAATTAACTGGTCGACAGGAAAGTGAATTAGCATTCAGCTAAGTTAACACGTTAAAACGATGTATTTTTAACATGAATTAGTATCAATATATGAGCAATAAAAATAAAACAATGTGTTATCGATGAGGCTACAACAGTTGATGGAACCTAAAATGGGGTTATTTTAACTCATTGTACTGTGCCGATTCGATACCATACGATTACCATCTGTTCCGGTCACTTCAGAATAATCTGAATGATAAAACTTTTGTAAAACTTTTAAGGAAGTCAATTCGTACATAAAAAGCTTTTTAAGAAAGTTTTTTTTCTACTGATATAGAACTTGAACGATTCTAGAAAAATAAAGAATAAACTATTATATGAAATGGGAAAAATTATCATTGAATATATAAAATATTATATCTAGTTCATCAATAATTTTATGTTTTCAAAAGATTTCATTATATATATATATATATACGAATATAAGTTTAAAAAAAATATATATTTGGGGGGTATTTCAAAGAAAATTTATTATACAATAGAAATAGATAATATGAATTCATTAATTTGTCCACTATTTGGATTAAAACATGTATATTATTTTGATTATTTATGTTTTTAGTTATATTTTTAGTTATGTTTATATATTAAATTAGTTATTAAATTTAGCAATAAATTGAAATGAATTTAAAAAAAAATACAAATTCTGTTTCAGTAACACAAAATCATACATTCAAATACAAAGTATTGTTATTATTATCGTTGTTATTTGGTAAACCTCAAAAATCAATTAATCAATAATACAATTTCGATACAAATATTAAACTGATGTCAGGTATATTAAAAAAAAATAATACGAAATGATATTATACGATAATAAAACAGGATGTTACTGTAAAATGATTTTTTCTATAAAAAATGCTAAACAAATATTTATCAAAACAAGGAACCAAAATAAAAACAACATACATTCACATACGTACCCGACAAACAGATAAATATATTGCAACGTAATGACTACTTAAAACGTTAAAACAAGCCATATGTGTATGTTGTGTAATCCAAAAATGAGCGTTAAAAAACACGAAGCGGGATCAGCATCCACCCAGCAGCCCAGGATATTTATTTTTAAAACATCCGCCTCGGGGGTGGAAAAAACACTGATAAATGGTAGGCGCCGATGTTAATTCGCAATAATCCAAAACGATATACTGAAGTATGTAATGTTGTCGATTCTGTTGATTGAAAACAAACAGCTAATCATCCTGTGCACTGGCTGTACTGCAACCAGGACTGGGTCGAACTTGCCGGTTACGGTGTTAAATTACACGTATGTACACGTTTAACGTTCAATTTTAATTACGTGCAACCCTTATTCGAAATAAATTACTATTACCATTCTTAGTTTCCATGATACGCTCGTAGATAAATAAACGGGATTTATCTATACTGGTCAATCTTCTATGGTACAAAACAGACAGCAAGTTTTGTAAACAAACTGATATCCAGATGATTATTTTTTGATTACAATTAAAAAATATTTTAACTATTCAATCAATACTAAATATTGGCTATAAAATATGAAACATCGTCACGTTATATGTATGATTTAATTGTTTTTTTATAAAAATATCAATTTTAACATAAATAATTACTTTATGATTAATTACAATGAATTAAAAATTGGAACAAGAATGAATTTTGACAGAAAAAGGCGGAAGATCAAGTAAAAGATCAATGACCCTCGAATAAGACTTAAAAATCCTACTTATGATGTTTAATAATGGTTGATGAAACTAACCAAAACAGATTTATAAATTTATAGAGAACTAAGCGAATAGAAGTGTCAGCATATAGCAATTTATCAATCATTGATTATGGGAAATTATATTAATATCAATCATTGATTATGGAAAAGAGCTTGACTGGGAAGTTCTGATGCATCTACTGTATATACCTGACCTTGCACCATCAGACTATCATTGTTTCGGTTATTGTAGAACTCCCTTAATGGAGTAAACTTGATTTGAATAGAGACCTGCAAAAATTACTTGTCTCTGTTGTTTGCCCAGAAACCCCACAAGTTGTACACCGATGAAATAACGACTCTACATAAAAAATAGCGTATATTTAGTTTAATAAAAGATTTATAAACAGTTTAAAAAATATGTTGCAATTTTTTTTCAATTTGTAAAAGAACTTTTTCCCTAATCCAATATATATATATATATATATATATATATATATATATATATATATATATATGGTTTTGATCAATGATCTTTCTTATTCAAATATGATGTAAATATTATATGAATATTTGAATAGAGAGACTATGAAAATGTAAGAAAATTGATTCAAAATGTATATCTAAGTAGCGTAAATAATGAAGTATTAAAGTTGAAAACAAACATGTTAACTTCATATGCTATATGATATTTGTTTTGTAATATAAGATAGTTAAATGCATATTAATAACGACGTTTATATATATATATATATATATATATATATATATATATATATATATATATATATATGTACATATATACATATAAATGTATATAAGAGAGATTAATGTGTATATATCTTTTTGATAATTTTAATATTTAATAACTAAACATATAATACAATGTTAGGAATTTTAAAGAAGCTAATAAAATTAAAATATGAAAAACGTAGCAATATTCAGAAAGTTTATGAATTATTATCGAGAAATTAATTGGAATGATTATTTAAAATCATATATATATATATATTTGTATGTGTGTGTATATGTATTGAATTTTCGAATTTAATCATATATTTCTAGACAAGTCAGATTGACTGATTTGAAGAGATTTAAAACCTTTATTAGATTTGTCACAGGCAAGTGTTATATTGAATTCATTAATACATGTAACGTTTTAAGTAACGAAGCAATATACGTTTTCACGAAAAAAATAGGTAGTTATTTGAAAATCAATTTTTATTGTAACGTATATAAAAAAGTATGATACTTTATTTATTACTAAAAGATTATTAATTATCGAAATTTATAGTAGAAGTATTAGTACGATTTCGGTATTTGTAAGAATATCAAAATGAATTTATCTAATATTCAAAATGTTCTTTACACGATCATAAACTTAAATAAAAATGTCATTATTGATATTATAACAATGTAATCTTAGAATGTTGTAGTGAACCTTATTCACGAGTCAGATATATGTATTTAAATTTTATTGGCGAAATGGTCAACCGAAATGGTGGTTAGTCATTTCGTATTCATCGTTTTTCAGAACAATCGTGCACGAGTCAATTTTATCTTATATATTTGCATGTTTCATCAGTGGCGCACCTATATGATTACATAATATATAAAATATACAATACGTGTATACTTTTATGGTATCATTTTGAAATTTTAGCGTGTATTCGATATAAAAAAAAATATATTAAATTTTAACATTACATATTGTAAAATTGACTTTTTTAAAATTTATTATAAATATTTTATGCTCTTAATTTAATTTCATTTTATAACAACACTAATTAATTTTTTAAAAGAACGAGTTTATATCACGACAAAAGAAACTTTATAAATATATATATAACGTGTGTGTGTTACAAATCTATAGAATTTCTTTTAGTATCGGACAATGAAAAACATTGATATTAGTGAGTGTAAGATTATAAGTAAACAAGAAAATGGCAAGGGTCTGGTTTTGATCTTAGTAAAGAAAAGGTACTGATCATCTTAAATATATGAGCTTCATACATGCTCTACCAAACACACGCTTGTGTTTCCACCTGCCCATAGGGATTATTAGAGTGGTGAATAGGATGACAGAGAAGGACGATTCTGTGTCGTCTGGCGTCTATGTTATAGCTAGTGACTAAACGACGACATAGCCGCTGTAGCGTAAATTTTAATCGGATTTAGCTGTTCCCGGTACGCGCGACCGACGTTATTGCCGAAGAACACAACATTTTAGCGGTAGTTTGAGCCACTAAATTATGCATAACATTAAAATACCCACGACGAAACGAAATGTATTTTTGTTATTTTCATCGATACACCGTTTTGTGCCTGGTAAGGGTTACTCTATTTGTTACGATTTTTTTTTTATCGAGGATGAAGTGAGTGCTACAGCGAACCGTAAATGGTCCATTAGAAGAAATATTGCCAGAGATGAAGTACTACCTATAATGTTAAATTGTGTTTTACATTATTTACAACTGTTTATTTAGGATTCTCTTGAATTAACATTAGATGTGAATTTCAAATGATTAACCCAATAAATATATATATATATATATAAAACCAATATATATTTATATAAATAATTATGGAAATATTAAAAGAGGAACAAATTATTTTTTAATAAATAAGAAGAAATTAAATCAATTATATCAAAGACAAATAATAAATTGTTATATGATAATATTAATTTAAATATTTCTAGATTATTTTTTTTTATAAATGTTACTTGTTTCATAAATAATTAAAGCTTTATTGTTTTATAATAATTTCAATAAAATATAAGTTTATAGAAGCATAACAAATTGTACTGTTGTTTGAAATATAGAAAATATAAAGTGAAAAATATCATAGAAACATCCATTAATTGAATTCGATGTTTTGTAAATAATATATTTACATATTTATTAATATTATTTAAAAAATATGTACATATATGCATATAAAACCACTGGCGCCACTCTAAACACCCAAAGCTACAATTTGTAAAATAATTTATTGTCAGTACTTGGAAGTTCAATTACAATAATTATGGCTATAAATTCGCCAAAACGTTGGATTTTCATGCCCATTTCTGTTTTATGTTTGGAAGTACGGTAGCGTTACACATATATACATTTACATAGACACTAATGTATGTTTATGAATCTACATACACTTTCATATATATATATATATATAATTATGAATACCAGTACAAGTTAAAAATAAGAACTATCGATTTCCTTCTTTAAAAAAGTGATTACCCACATTCTAAATATAAAACAGAATTAATATGTATTTATATTAAATATGATTATATATATCTAAAATTATTTTTGAAGTATTGTATTTAATTCTACTACATTGCAAATTATTACAAGATTTATATATTATTAGTTCATTCTTACTATTGTATTGTATTTTAATCTCCTGCTGAGATGAATTCAAATGATATTTATAAATAAATTTATTGAAAGTTATTGTTTACGTGAAGAAGCTATCAATAACAATGTAAATATGTGTGTGTATGTACGAATGTATGTATGTATGTATATATATAAAATTATATAAGACATAAGATACTTTGATGGTAAATATGAAGGGGTTAATTTAGGTTTGGTGGTTGTCCCGTTAAAGGATGATAGTCACGGTGATTGTGATATGGGGTCAAGCGTGTAAATACCGATATGTTCAGCATGTTAACGCACCGTAACACGTCCGTGAAGGTTAACTGGTTAAGGGTGGCTGATTCTCTGAAGTGTGAGGATCAAAGAGTTCATGTAATGGGCTATAGTTATTTGAATAGGGGTGATTTAGCATCGTATAAAAACATGAATTTTCCTGTTCAACGATGGAAAAAATCATAGTTTATTACGACCCCTATTACGATGAGTATAAAATAGAATATATGTTGTAAATAGTAAATTTATATTACCAGTATATATATATATATATATTCAATGTTTGTTAGTTGATAATGTAGTATAAAAAAACATAAAGAACAAATTACAATCAAATTATCAGAACACGTTCATAAAGAAAGTCAATGATTGATGTAATATGATCAGTTGAGATTTAAATTCAAGAATAAATGTATGTTAAAAAATTCAATAAGTAAAAAATTAATGTGAAATAATCATACTCGTACATATAAATATGAAATTTACAAAAGTATAATGTTAATATTTAAAACGAATTTATCAATTATTGTTTCTGTAACCAAATGAAACGAATTCTTTAAAAAAATAAATACAATACATTTAACATTTAGAATACACATTAATATTTCATAAACGCTATAATTTATTTTTTGTCTTTCTTACCAAATGATAAATCAATTATTTATAAATTAAATTAAGAAATTATTATAGAAGGGAATTTCAAATGTGAAAAAAATAAAATAAAAAATATTCAAATATATAAATATTTAATATTATTGACGTTAAAATCGATTCAGTATAAGTAAGAAAATATGCGACTTATTAAGACATTTTATAATATAAAAATATACAGGCAAGCTTCTTAAATTGTCAGATTTACATTCACGACATACATAATTGTAAAAATTGCTTCAAACTTTTTATTAACATTTTTAATCAAGGTATTATAAAATATAATTATTTTATGTTACACGAAATTCGTTTTTTGATAAGAATTTTTTGAAATATTTGACAACAAATTCTATTTAATGTATATATTTATATAACACTTATTTATTTTATTTTTCAAGAAAAATAATATACTAATTTTATGTATAAAAGTTTTCAAATAAGAAATAAAATATATGATTAATGTAATTTTATATACTGAATTATTTTTAAATACTCGCACATTTAAAGTAATTAAATAAATAAAAACTTTAGAATTGTTTGAACTATATATACATACATATATATATATATATATATATATATATATATATATATATATATATATATATATATATTTATTCAATTGTAAATGAGTAAAAATAGATAAGTAAAATTCTGTACTATTTCTAAATTAAATTTAAATATATTTTTTTATATTTGCAACAAGCTATTTTAACTTTTAACAATAAATGTGTTAAAAGTATATGTTCTCGTTTACATAATATCATAAGAATGTATAAATACAAAAGTGGATTTTATTTATACTTCGTAGACTGTAAAATGATATGAAAAATAAAAACTGATGTCTACAGATTATGTCTTATCTCTAGAGATTTACATTTCGCTTCTTCTATCATTCGGTTTACACCGTCTTCTAACAGGGCAAAATATATGAGTGTTGAATGAATGTAAACAGAATACAAAATATTCATGTTAATTTTATAAACGTTGAATATAAACATGAGTCGAAATTGACAAAACAGACAACTATAAAATTAATTTAATATATATATATATATATATATATATATATAAATTATTGATTGTGAATCCAAAAATATAAAAAGCTTACAAAGAGATCCATAGATAAATGGGACAAAGACATAAGAAAATTCATTTGGATAGAATAAAAGAGAAAGGCATTGAATCGATCAAAGTGGATGGTTTTGAAAGGGTTTCATCCATCAGTAGATAGGAAGAGGCTGATGATATATATATATATATATAAATGTAAATATATCGATATTATGCAAAATAATAATTATACAACAGTACACTAATATATCGTGTATCGTATATACATATTGATATAATCAGAATGTCAGAGGCGTGGTGAAATGTTACTGGACATTTAACGAGCAACTAATATAATACTGGTTACACTAGAATTGATCTAATATATTATTTTTAGTCATTGTTAATATCCATACAATACTGCATACACACACACAATCTATATAAACATCAATATTTATTACATTTATTATGGGCATAGATTGCAATGTATAGCTGCCTGCTGAGTTGCCAATTAATTGCAGATCATTATCTCAGATTTTAATTTATTAATATGTTCGATTCGGTATATTTATTGGTTATGTATTTGTTTATTTATTACATTTTATCATAATAAATCGTTTCGGCCGGAATACTGACAGAAAATTCAATACATAAAAAGCATACTTAAATATTTCAATAATTCACTCATGTACATTGCAAAAATATTCTTATTTCAAGTAATTAACTCGGTTTATTTAATCAAGTTAAATTTTTTTTATGTCTCTAAAACGTTATTACTTCAACATATTGACGTAAGTTTATAGTCGTTGCATGCAAACATGTGCATATATAGAAATAAAAATATATTTCCTTGAGAATGGTACATATAAATGTAAATAGCAAAATGTCATTACTGATAAGATTCATAAAGTGTTGTTTATATGATTTGAAAAAAAGAATATTGACAAGAAATTATATATATACAAAACGTATGGAAAAAACTATCTTTGTCTCTTTAAAAAATAATCATATTTTTTCATTGTTCCATAATAAATGTCAAACTGATTTCACACGGAGATAACAAGTGATGTGTGGATGTTTATTTTAAAATTACTACAATAAGCAGTTGTTCAGTTTTAATAATATTGATTTTTACTTTAAGTAGTTGTTTATCTTTAAGATATCGATTTTTATATTTCAATATTAGAAATCAATAACCTTCAAGATGTTCAAATTAATTTCATATCTCAGAACATAATATCTAATAAAATATTACAAAAATACAGTACTAGAAAACAACATATATATATAATTTAATAAAAAAAATATCCAAAAAAGTTATATATTTATGATCAAAACGTATTATTATTTTAATTATGTTATTATAAAAACACACACACATTCTAATTATTAATTGTTATTAAAGTGTAATATATTAGTATTTAATAAAAATATATTATTATTGGTTATTCCAAACTCAGGCAAATAAAAAAAAGTATAATAACCTCTTAATATTCTTTTCATGTAAATTGCATCACGTATAGATGGTATATGAGGATACATATCCTGAGGTTGTGTCGATAATTCATCTGAAAAACAGTAACCAGTTATAAATATTGTACTCTAATAACGATTGTATATTCAAATGTGAATAATATATATACGCCATATAAAGAATTAAAATCTGTAATGAAATAGAAAAAAAACTAAACGAAATATATTTATAGTTTTTAATATTTATGTGTTTAATGTAGGGATTTTTTTAAAATTGACTATGAAAGTATTAACATGATCTTAATATTAAATATATGTAAAGATTTGTGTATACTTAAAAATATGTTTTAAATATTCATCTATTATTTAAATTGAGGAAAAAAATGATGATTACACTTCTACATCAATCATATACAACAATGTATTTCAAACATTCCATTTCAATATATTTAAAAGTGTTATAACATTTTAACAATGAATGGAAATTTTAAAGAAAAAATTTTCATTTTTCAATATTTATCATTTAATTAAATCACAATTAAGTGACCAACTATAAACAAATCAAAACTAATCATTACATATAATCAATACATATTTTTAAAAATAGTTTTAGTTCGAATCTAAATATCACAAATCTTTTTTTTATTAGTTTCGACGCGTTATTTGTGCAGATTTAAAGCATTATAGACTCAAAAAGTTTCATCGGTGGAAAGGACGTGATCCATTAAATATTCTATCTCAATTTGTTCAAGCAACTTAGCAGCACACATGGTAACTCTTTTAGTAAATTCTCTTCGTGTAAATTATGCAGCATTTGAATGTAGATACTCGACTCTTTGCGTAAAATTCAAAATGTTCTCAATAGTTGAGAATGTAAAGTTCACATCGAGTAATGATTAACGATTTTGAATTTTCGATCGGAAGTTATTTTTTATTTTGACATTTCAAACATAAAATAAATTAATATCTGCATTGTTTAATTTTTTTTTATATTATCGAAAAAAATATCATTTGGAATGGTCAATTATTTTGTTTCGTTTATATATATATATATATATATATATATATATATATATATATATATATATATATATATATATATATGCTTTAAATCGTGCACATTTCAAAAGATATTCCATTGAAACTTTCTGTAAACATTTTGAATATCTCTGTCGTAAATCCTGTCAAAACTTATTCGATTCAAACAGAGATATCAAATAACTGGAACATAACCCAAAATACCATCGTAACTATATAATGAACTAAGTTTTGTTGTAACTCGAAAGGGCTAGCTAGGCTACGCTGGCAGAGTCATAATCATACCGACATAGAAGAACATCGAACTGCGTATTTGTATTCTGTTGTACAGAATATATATAAATATATATATATATATATATATATATATATATATATATATATATATATATATATATATACAGAAACATATAAACCCTTATATATTTATACAGGTACATACGTGTGTATTTATATACATACACAAAAATATACACACAAACAAATAAATATATATGTTTGTGTATGAATATATAGTTTGAATGTATTCAACACTAACAACCATTACGTTAGGCCATTCGACGAATCATCCACCAACATCTATAGCAAAGTTCGATACATCACGAATTCCTTTCAACTAATACGTTCGTATTCAGTTGCTAAAGTAGAAACTTGTGTTGTCGACAGACAAATTTCTAGTTGACCACTGGTATAGGGTCAAACTACGATTTTGTAGAATAAGTATCCGATAGTGAAACAGATAGAGTTAAATGTGGTATTTAAACAACATTGTAATTCAATGTGTCAATTAAAAATGACGTTCGAAAAAGTAAGTTCGAATTAAATAGAGGAATCAATATCAAATGACATTTTTTTAAAATCTAGTAAAATAAATTTATTTGTAAATCGATTAATAATTAAGATAATGTATTACTAATGCACTTTGTAAAAAACATTTAGCTGATTTTTATAATGTTTTAAGCAAATTATATTATTTAATTATTCAATTGAGAATTATGTGATTTTTTCAATAAAAAACATATTTTCACAAATAAACAAATCTAGAGATTTCATCTCAGTAGGAAAGTTAGTGTACAATTCTAACATTAGATATATATTTCAATTAAAAACATTTCTGTACATATATTGATAATATTAATATAAAAAAGTTTCAACTATATATATATATATATATAAAACTTTATTTAAAACACAAATTCCAAATGTGAATTCACAATTTTTTGTAAAAATATTTTTTCATTGTATTCTCTTGGTTTATTAAATTTTTATCTTCTCTTATACACACACACATACATGTATGTATGTATGTATGTATGTATGTATGTATGTATGTATGTATGTATGTATATATATATATATATATATATATATATATACACACACATATTCAGATACAGATTTTTTGGTCTCGGTTGCATTTAAACGTTACGACTAAATGGTAGAAAGTTTAGTTTGGAGCAACAATGACACAATCGACTTGTGTGAAACGGAAACTTGCACTACAAAACAAATAGCTTTCACCCGTTACGCTGAACTTTATTGCTGCAATGTTTGCGTGTAGGAAATTTTCTATTCAATTTCGATCTGTTTTGAATCAGAATGGTTTGTAATCTAAGTTGCAAAATGAACAAAGGCTAAATTGGCGACATATAATCATTGTTAAAAATCGTTCTCGTTACGTCGTATTTAATTTTCAATTGACTCGATTTTTTCTATTTACAATTGTCGCTTGAACTTTTTATTTAATGTCTAGTATTTCAAATTTATCAAACAAAAAGATTTACGTGAAAAAGAATTTTTTTAGAGACTGTTATAGAAAAAGTAATATTAATGTCTGAAATTAGAAAATGATAAGGTTTTTAATACCTTGAATTTTACATGTATGTATATATATATATATATATATATATATATATATATATACATATATATATATATATATATATGTGTGTGTGTGTGTGTGTGTGTGTTCGTATCTGTAGACAGAGAACTTGTATCAATAATATCGAGAGTTAAACATTCCTTTACGAATAATAGAAACAATCAATTAATATCAATAATAGAGGAAAATTTTCGCGTATAACAATTAGAAATCTTATCAAATATGCAGGGAACATTTGAGGCACGTGTGAAACGAGTAAACAATACCTATATAATTGAATAGTTGCTTGTATAGTAGACCATCTGTTTCATTTATAATGACGCTCATTTGTGTCACAGATTGGTCAATTGTGTGTGTTTAAGTAACTCAATAGGCACGTTTATGTTCTCCGTCGAACAATAATACAGCCAAGAATACCATTCACACAACATATACATATCAATGAATTCAAGAATCAATTGTTAATTATTTGTATCATTCAATTTGATTACATTTTACAGACTAATATAATAATTAAGAAAATACACATAGACGTGTATTCTTTTTTATAAATAAAAAATACACACACACACACACACTTTTCAAACTGAGATATATAAGAAGCTTGAGTTTTTTGAAATATGAACTAGATACAAAAATATTAAATGTTTTAATCTTAATATAAAAAAATACTGTGCTTAAATTTAAATACTTTTTCCAAAAAGAATCTACATATTTGAAATTTCAGACGAGATATTTGAAAAATAACATTTTTGTACTTTAAGTCTTTGTTTCAAGTGCTATATATATATATATATATGTGCGTATAAATTCTTTTTATACGACAAACTGAGTTTCATATTTATTTTTAAATTTTTTTCACATTAGTTATTTAATATTTTTTAAATAATTAATTAAATTTCATTATATATTCTGTTTCTCTATATTACATTTTTGTTTCAATAACAAATTTTTATAACATTTATTTTTATATTAATATATTTTGGGATTATTTTATATGTATTATAATTTTTTGAAATGTTTAAAATGAAAAGTAAACTGTTGTTGTTTTTGTCGACAGTAGAATAATGTTATAAAATTGTTGTAAAATAAGATATATTTTTGATTTAGAAATTTGTTATTAATTATAAAAGAATTTTAAGAATAAATTGATATTTTTTAATATATTTATTCCTCGTACATGTAACATAAAAATAAATTTAATATAAACAGTGGC
>CP092097.1:205000-232500 GCA_029203775.1 Neoneuromus ignobilis
GTATCCCAATAAAATGTATATACATATATAAAATGTGTATACATTTTTCTGAGACACCTATATATATATATATATATATATATATATATATATATATATATATATATATATATATATATGATTTTACAGTAAAAATTGATATTAAATATTTATGAATATAAATGCATATCTCTCATAATATAGAACAAACTTTTTGTTGAAAAAATGTAAAAGAACTAAAATAGTTACAATATTGTAAGCTGTGTTCTATTATCGAACAAGTTTTTTTTCCAAAGTATGTGAATAATTTATGACTTACCAACGACGTTTAGATTAACGAAATAGCTTCGTACTGGCTGAGTACTAATTTGACATTCATATATTCCTGCATCTCGTTTCTGTGCCCATTTGATCTGCAACGTCCATTCGTCTGTTTCACGATGATGATTTGCTTGAAAACGTTGGTCAGATGTATATGTATACCCTCCAACTGTAAGTATGTGTATATCTCGATGTCTAATCCACGACACCTGAAATTGAATCAAATTTGTTAATTGGAAATGTAATTATTTGTTTAAATAGCCGTTTACCAATTATAGTCAATTTAGTGTGAAAACATTCATATTACATTTAACTGTGACATAATTCCAATGACTTTCTGTATAGTTTTGTACATATGGTGGTTATTTTTGTGCATGTATAAACTGTCAAAATACAAATAAAGTATTTTAATGAATAGTTTTAACATACCTTGTTATGAAGATGAAATTTTTGTACTCTGATATTCAGAAAATCAATTGCAACAACTATTTTAATAGTCTAATAACTATAAATATTAATTATTTGATATAATTAGTTCGGTACGTACGAAATGCCATATGTTTAATTCACACATTTCTTGTGATGACGTAGCAACGATGTGAACCTATCTACAAATAAAATTGGAAATTTTTTGATCACTTCAATTTATTTTGGTTTAACGAGAAGAAATTGGATAGATAGAAAGTGTGAGATTTTGACAATTAGAATTGTTTATTAATGATATGATAAAAAATCTTTTCAAACGTATAAGTGTAACAGGAATGAAAGTATTGAATACATATGTGTATATATATATATATATATATATATATATACTTATATAAATAAATCAAATATAATTTAAACACAATTCCGTAAAGAGACGTAAATTTAAAATTCGTATTAATTTTTTTAAGTTTAATGAAATATAACGTTTAATAAAATTATCTCGTTTTGCAAGTTACATTTGTAATTAAATAAATACATTTAATTATTTTTTTACGAATTAATAAGTGTTGCTTTAATTAATACGTTTAAAAAATACCTGAAATATACAGATATTTAGTAATTTATCGAATTAATAAAAAAAAGAGCTTTCAGAAAGAAAAGAAAATGTACGTTAGTCTTGAAATGCATAGTTCTTAAATCCCAAATGGACCATTTTGACTGAGTTATTTTTGAAAGAATTTAAAGTGCGTCTTTTTTTAATCGCTGTAGGCAAATGTTGAAATATCCACAAAAGCTCTACAGGGACTCATTAAAAAACACAGCTTCATTTATAAATTACAACGATGCGAAAGTATATACTTAATTTTATATTTTCTTTAAGGATTTGTCCCACTTGTATATACACACATATTATGTATATATATATATATATATATAGTTATTTACAGATTGAAAAATATGTTATATATTATAGATGTACTACATCGTTTCAATAAATTCAATAAAAAGATTTGTATCGAAATAACGATATTGATAAAAAAACAATATGAATTCAAAAATAATAAGAACTTTTCGATACTTTGAAATTGATGGAATAAAAAAGTTTGTCGGAATAAAAAAAAATACGAAACTTATATAATATTCTATACATTATTTCATGTAGGACAGTTTTGTCCTCCTCTTACACAATATTCATTAAAGTATCTGTCACAGATCGAAAATAATACCATGCAATATTTGTAAAAGAACGTCGGCATTCTTTCGTCGTCATGCCATTATGCTTCTAATAGAGACA
Organism: Neoneuromus ignobilis; assembly: GCA_029203775.1. Taxonomy (NCBI): domain Eukaryota; kingdom Metazoa; phylum Arthropoda; class Insecta; order Megaloptera; family Corydalidae; genus Neoneuromus; species Neoneuromus ignobilis. The sequence continues at coordinate 207,024 of CP092097.1, forward strand.
CGACGAAAAGGGGTTACAGTTCTGTTTTACTTTTCTAAATTCAACTCTCATCTGGTTGGTGTGCTTGTTGTCCCAAGTGGCTAGTGACACCCGTAGACAGTGTAGGTTTGTCACTCTCACGGTGGCCATATTGTCCCAATTCTATGTCTCCAGTTCTTTCTACAATGTCCCGAGGCCAGTTCTAATGTGTCAATAAGTTCGCTCTACTATTTATATTATTTCTACAAGCTGGGGATTTGTGACATTTGTGTTTGACAGTATGATAAATCGTACGATATTTGTTATGTATGTATGTATGTATGTATGGATAGATGGATGGATGGATATGTATTTATTTCGAATACTTTTTTTTGAATAAAAAATAATTAACAATAAAATATTATAACAGTATCATTAATTAATAAAATTATCTTAAAAGAAGATTAAAAAATTAAATAACGCTTAACAAGTCTTTCAATAGACGATTGAGAAATAATACATATTTGCAGCTAATAAAACATTTCGATAAAATATCAATTTAATTGGTTAAAATAATAAAACATGAATTATTTCAATATCTGTATGAATTTATCTGAAATAGAATGAAATATCATAAGCTAGATTAGATTCCATATTTCGAATTCAATATTATCTACAATAATATAGTTATTTGAATTCATTTGTATTGAATATTGATTAGGGAATTAAAAAAATGTCTCTCATGAAACAGGTAGGGTAAACATGGATGCAAATTGCTTATTACTGATTTATTTGTTTTAAAATGTGAACTTTCAAACTTATCGACAACATGTAAATGACTACCTTGTAAATAAATAATGTAATTCTATATAATACTGGTTTTGTGTGTGTGTGTGGGGAGGGGGGGTCGGATATGTTTCAATAAACACGTTTTATTCAAAAAAAAAACTGTATATTAATTTATCGAAAAAATATACGTTTTATATAGACTGTACATGTTCAATAAATTTTAAATGAATATGACATGAAAATCATTCGATAACGAAATTCCCTTTCAAGAGGAAACTTTTTCATTTGACGAGAACAAAAACTTTTTATTATTGTTGTATGCACGCATTCAGCGTTGAATGAATTCAGTTCATTTTACATTAGTTTCTTGTTTAGCATAGAAATTACTGGTTTTGTTGAAATTTACCTATGTTAATGGTTTCGTGTAATTTTTTCCTTCGACTGTGTACAATGAAATCACGTTCAAATGTTCTTCTGCTTTTTGGTAACTCGGTGCTCTACACAAATGTCGATTCTCTTTTAGTCAGTGTTAAATACATTCGCAACAAATAATTGTTCTTTATTTTAAGTTGTTATATTGTCGTTAATACATGTACACATTTATATATAATTGACTATATTTAGTTTATAAAAAAAATATCAATTGATCTGATTATCTTTATAATATTGAAATGATTTAAAAACATTTCTTAACGATGCGTATTAAATAGAAATATCGTTGATTTTTTTTCAAGAAATTAACATTGTTTCGTCGGTTTGTGTATATTTTTTAAAAATAGTATAACGGTTTAATTAACTATTTTTCACAAAATATTTATATGCGCGCTGAATGCTGCTCAATAATGTTTGTTACTGGAAAATATTTTCGTAGTAATATTTACAAGAATGTCCAATTGTTAAATTTAATTCTTTTTGTCGAACGAAACGTTCTCGTCAATTAAAACTGAAATGAAACTATGTAATAAATTTGTAACTAAATAACGTTTAAGTGTAGACGCAATGAGGCAAATGCTGGACCAAACAAACAAGATCGGTGAAAATTATATGTCTTGTTTAAAATGTTCGTCAATTAAAATCCGGAACCGTTTATGTTGGGGTTGTGTAATCACTCAATTTAATTACTTAACGAATTACTTTATATTATTAATTAAATTACGAAAATTCCATTTTACGAGAACATTATCTTCAAGATATGTCTATATGAATACTATTTGAATGAAAAAGGGTACAAGACAATTTACGAAAATAATTTGTTATTAACTTGTGTTTATGTACATAACGGTAAATGCTTATGTCGTTTCAGACATTGGACTTGTTTCTGGAGAGAAACAGAGAGAGATGTAGTGACCACTTTCAGAGAATGAACATATGATTTACGTTTCTTACTTGTACCGGATGTTTCGTTTATAACATAGTATTAAAACACAAAATAATTAGTTAGAATTAATATTACGAAATAATCAAGTTCAATATGAAACGTATAAAGTGATTGTTCAGTTGTATATTTCAAAACGACGTTTTCACTTATTAAACAATGTAGAAATTAATTCCTATAGTAATCTCTAGCAGACAAGTCTTTCATATATTTTACATAATTCGCATTTTGTAATATTAAATATATTTTTTTGTACTTTTAAGAGAAATTTCAATTATATATATATATATGAATATGCATGTGTGTATGCACATCATGAAAATAATTGAACAAAATCGATTTCAAGATAATTTTCAGTTAAAAACAACGCGTAATTTTCTTAAATGAATTTGTGTGTAAAAACCATCATAAGCGTGTTAGTCATTTTAGCGATGTTTCTTCAAACATCCTGTATAGGCACCTATATACAACTACCCCTTTCAACACTGTTAAGGGTGTACCTGGGGTTGCCAATTAATTTCTATGTAATTAAATAAACCGAAGTCCGTAGGCGTCGTACTTTGATTTTACCACTTTAGAACAAGCTCAAAGATTACATCCAATATAAGCTTATTTCATTTTTGGCTGACGTTGCAGTGACACTATATATATATATAAATATAATCGATTGATATAAACATTTTTTTTAATTAAGCGATAATTCCTATTCAATAAAATGAACAAAGTATTTCTTGCGGCTTCATTGAATATTTTTTTTTAAATTTTAACTGTTTTGAATTTTTGTGTAAGTAATGATGTATATTAAATGATCTCAAAAGGGAATAAAAAAATAAATGAAGATAATTGAGAAATAATAAATATTATATTTACAGCTAATAAAACATTTGTACAAAATATCAGTTTAATTGATTAAAATAATAAAACTTTAATTATTTCAGTATCTTTATGAATATATTTGAAATAAAATGAAATATCATAAGCTAGATTTAATTCCATATTTCGAATTCAATACTATCTACAATAATATAGTTATTTGAATTAATTTACATCGTATATTAATTAAGAGATTAAAAAAAATAATGTCTCTCATGGATCAGGTAGGTAAACATGGATACATTACTGATTTATTTGTATTTTAAAATGTAAACTTTTAAAATATCGAAAACATGTAAATGACTACCTCATAAATAAACAATGTACTTCTATATAATACAGAGGTTTTTTTTTTGATCGGGTATGTTTTAATAAATATTTATTTATATGAACAAAACAATTTAAATTAGAATGATTGATATTAGACTTTTGAATTTCTTTGAAAAAATAAATAAATGTGTAAAAAATCAGAGTAATCAATACGATAAAAAGATTCATACAACATATTCATTAAAATACAAATTAATATTTCTTTATTTCCATTATGTACAATACGTATATGCGAATTCTTAACAAATAAGTTATATAAACACATACACACAATCGAAAGATACAAAATAGAGATTTATATTTGCAGATAAATATATATATATGCGTACAAAATGGAAGATATTAAACTGATTGAATTTCCAAACAGTATATATAGAACAACAAGATTTATTAACTAATAATGCAAGTTATTTAAACACTGAACTTTGGTTCATCGGAATCGATTGTTCGGTAAATATTTTCAAGTGTTTATTCAGTTTTCAGAAAATTTTGTTAAATTATTATCTATTATCTATCAATCAGTGATTTGGTTCTATTGAATAAATTTTGATAAATATATAAAGTACACAAAAATCTACTCGACTTTAATTTCATTTTTGAATGAATATATTTTATCAATACTCATTATATATATATATATATATATATGCTTATATTTCAGAAATATCGATTAGTTCTAATTACTTTTTCCAATTAATTTCTATTTTAAGTACTGTCATTCAGTGATAGATACTGTTATTAATGTGTTTATTTAAATTTATGTCAATTACTCGACTGATAACAATGATGTAGTAGCAGAAAGGTATTGTGTTAAATTAATTGACATTTCGTTTGCCAAATCAAGAGAATATTTGAACTGAAAATTAATAAACGAATTAACATATCTTTAATATAATATATGTCATTTGAACTGTATCAATAGTTATTTATATAAAATATATTTGTTAATTGAAAACTGACGAACGTGTGTTTATTTCGAAATTTTGAACATTAAATTTAAACAAAATAGTATATGATTACAAATTGAAAATGAAATAAATTGTGATCGAATTAGTTCGAATATCAAAATATCGAATAGAAAATATATCAGATTAATATAAATTTGAGTGAAAGTCAATTAACTCAAAAAATAACGCATTAAAGAATGCTTGTCAATTAAAGAAGAAAGAACCTAAATCTTTCAAATAATTTCTCTTAAGATTTCCTTTATATATATATATATATATATATTCATGAATTATACAAGAGAACGATAAACTTTTTTAATTAGATCAAAAAACAGTGCAAAGATAATTTAATTCATACAATTCAATTACATTTCATTATAATTAAGACAATTCTTCATTTCGTCTATCATTTTATTTCGTCGCATTCAGCCAAAAATGTCAGCACAAGGAAAACAATTGTCACAGTTTGATAAGGAGTTTTAAATATTACGATAAAGATAAAAACGTTTCATTCAATTATTCATTCTATATAAGTAAGGATATACACGATTTTATACTTTTCAATCTTTGTACATTACTTAAAACACACACACATACACACATATATATAAATACATGAAATATAGAAATATTTTTCAAGTATATGTTTTTTATTTAAATGAATTATTAACGTTTTTAATTGTTCATATTAAATATTTCCTAACATTTAAAAGTGTTATTAATGAATGAAATCAAATTTAAAATGTATGCAAAGATTACAGAGAGAACATTAATTATTTTTAAGATTCTTTTAATGAATATAATTAAATGGTGTAATAATTATGTCAGTTAAAAAATAATTATACTGTAATTTTTATTCTTCGATTTATTTAAAAATAAATACTGACGGATATATTTTCAGTATTATTTCTTCATTATTCCTTAGTTAACAAATGAGAAAAAAATAAAATTCAATCAGAAATTTAAGTCAAGTAAAAAAATAATTTGTATCTTTGTACTTAAAAGATTTTTCAAATTCAATCAGTTAATTCAATATAAATTTATTTCCTTAACAACTTTGTAATTATATGATTTTCTATAAATTATCGTGAATAATCTATAATATTTACGTAGAATCAAAAAAATATACAGAACATTGTTGGACACTACAGAATGATGCTGAGATCCATACGTACGTACGTACGAATCGAATTCGTGTTTTTGCGATTGTAAAAGCGGCCGTCGACTAGATTTATATTCAAAACTTAAAAACCAAAAAAAAATGTGGTGACCTGCAGTAACAATAAAAAAACAATAACGTCACTTTTTTTCATTCACTTTTATCCGGCGATTGTAATAAATCTTTCGGTTTACGGGGCGAACGGGGGGACAAATTGTGAGGGATGAGATCGTTATGAAAACATTAGCTATCTGAGTTCAACAAACGATTAAACCTACAATGTTATGATGGGGGGGGGGGGTTGTAAAAGATAAAAACACATCGTGATTTGATTATAGCGTAATAATATTTGGTGAATGTTTTATTTTTATTTCGTCTTAACGATGACATCATGAACTGTATTATGATTTTTTTGTAGCAAAAAGCTTTTGATATATATAAATTAATAAGGAAGAGAAATCAATTAATAAAGATTGAGAAGAACTTTTTAAAAGATAAAACTATTTGGTTAAATTAAGAATATATAAAACATTATTGAATAGATAATCAATTTTTTTTTTGTGATAATTAAATCGTTTTTACAGTTATTGAACAGAGTTCATATGTATATATCAAAACAGTAAACATACATCAGTAATATAGATTATTATACTATATAGTTTGTTGTTATAAGTAATTTAACATTTTGAAAGCTTTTCTTTATTATATTATAATAAAAAGAACAAGTAATATTTTAACTGATTCAATTTTGAAAGAATTGTTTGTGACAAACAAACAAGATTTACCACAAAAAATACGACAAATAGTGTTTCTTTTTTCGTCGAAATAATTTATTTTGAGTTTTATTACATAATATATATATATATATATATATATATATATATATATATATCAAAAGATTTCAATTTAAAGTTTAAATTCGAGGATAAAGTTGGAGCTCTTTGAAATAAAGAAACATTATTTTAATTTGAACAGTGGCAAAGGAATAAGGCTTTGTGTTATATGGACCACCCGTCTTTTGTCGGTAACTTTACAGTCGAAACTCACTAACAATCAGACACACAAATACACACACGTAAAAACAAACTAAATTTATTTATTTATATATATATATATATATTCATGTGCGTGTGTATGTTTGAATTTATATAGATTTCAATGTCTAAATGTGAGATATTTTGAAATTAGGAATAGAACATTTAGCAAATACAGTTGATGAATATGCGTCGTTAATTTGACCCATATAGCTGAGAATATAATGAACATTGCAGATAATTTTCAATCATATAATTGACTCTCATTAACACTGCCAATATCAATTTACATTTTAATTGATAATTCCCGTTAAATGCATTTTTCAAATACATGTAAGTATTACGAAATATTGCAAATAGATTAATGATATTCAAGTGTAAGTATATTTTAATTAATATTTTTCTCACATTCTGTACATATTTAATAATCATGACAAATTAAAACGATTTTATTATCATTTTTTTTTATTCAAAATTCAAATGTATACCGATATGTTTTTATTCTTGCACGTGTTTTAATAAGTTGACGTCAACTCGTCCGAAAAAAGAACATTAGGTAACATTAAACGTCACATTTTTAAAATAATAAATCAGATAAGTGACAGAAAATATAATGGTTCTTTAAAAATTCATTACCTATTTATTATCACTCATAATTTTTAAATATATTTGTCTTAGATATAAACTATTCTCGTTTCGAACAAATACAAATAAATATAAAAATATGTATCTAATATAAATAAATAATATTATGCATTTAAATAAAGAATATATATATATATATATGCACAAGTATGAATTTTGCGAAATTTTTATAAAATATGCTGCTATATACATACAGAAGCATGCGATATTTTTCACATTGTGTTTTTGATCTTTTGTTAGTATTCTCTAGTATACAAATGGCAGCGTTTGTAGCTAGACAATTCTTTTCTCATATTGATTACCTATGTGTATCAATGCAGATGTTAATAATTTTAAAAAAGTATCTTTGAAAATATTTCTGCTGCAATTCAACAAACAATTACGTATATATAGTAATTGGAAATCGATTTGTTCATTATATTCAAAAATAATAAAGAAATAAAATATAACTGTGATTTAATTAAAATTTTTACGATATTTTATAGTTTTTTTTAACAACATATAAGCTATGCATTATAATTGATTTTAATGAATTGAACAATAAGCAACGATCGGACACTTTTATAGAATGTTTTTGTGTCGGTGATAAATAATTAATTTGTGTTAATGTGATTTGTTGTCGACCAATAATTAATTGGATCTTATTCATTTGATTGAAAAATCCATTCGTTAATAATTGTCTAAATATAAGAAAATGGTTGGATGTTGGCCATAATAAGTACAACTGATCGAGTATGTGTTTCAATATGAAATTTGCTAAGGAAATCTATAGACCGATTGAGAATTCCTAGTCAATAATATGACCGACATTTTATAAATTGTCAACATAGCTCAAACAATTGTTTGGCAACTTGACGCTCGTTTGTTTGTCACTGTACACAAATTACCAAATGTGTCCAATTTTCAATTTTGTTGACAAATGCGTACGTGATTTTTTCATCAACCCTTCGCGAGTGGTCCGGAGGCGTCGGCCAATCCACACCACTAAAAAACAAACACCCCGTTTTAACGTACAAAACACACACACACACATACGAACGACTAAAAAAACATATATCGTTGATATATGAAAGCTAATTTTACTATTTTTGTCGCGTGTTGACCCGGATTTGACAGTTGGTCATTTGGTCATTAATATGTTTCATTTTTTTTTCATATATCAGACAAGTTACCTGCGCCATGTCATTAATGACTTTTGCTCAACTATTGAAAAATCATATCCAATTAATAACAATATTTTTCGTTGTTGTATAATACGCCAGTATTGTCACAATGTTCATTTATTATTACTTTATCAATCTAGTAAAAATTTTCATATAATAAGAATCATTAAAAAAACATCACATTTTTACAAAATACACTCAAATCTACTTACTTATACTTCGTTACATTCTTTTTAAATCAATTACCACAAATGGACTTAATTATATTCTATAAAATACAAACAGGTACACTCATATATATATATATATATATATATATATATATATATATATATATGTATATGTATGTATATATAAGTGTGTGTGAGATATAAACACAAAGTAATCATTTAAATGATTAACACTAACATTACTTCAAACAATTTTATGTTCGGAAAAAAAACTTTTTTACGATATTTTTTAAAACCAGTACTAAAACAGCCATCATTTGTAGATGTTTTAATTAATTCGTCTCGAAAATACGGTATCAAAAATTTTCAACAAGCATAAAAAACTAATTTAATTATAACAACGTAATAATACCAGTTTTATGGGCACCGTGAAAGAGTCATACATGTATATGAATTTTGTCGAAAAAATGAACAAAAAATTAAGTGAAGTATTTGTGAAACGTTTGTAGACAAAACAGGACGAATTCTATAATTATTTCGAACAAAATACAACGTTGTATCAGTCTAATTTTATAATATAAAATACAAGTAAATATATTTTTAATTGCTAAACAAATTATTTATGTTTATAAACGTATTTAGTTTTACATTAGTAGATACTTTTTTGTTAATATATATATTCATTTAATAAAGATTAAATGTTGTTCATTTGTACAATGTCGGGGTTTAAATTAGAACAATATTTAAGATACAATTATTTTGTAAACAATGATTATTATTTTTTTTTTAAATTCTAGAAATTCTTTTACTGTGTAGAATTATAATTATCTAATTTCCCATACATTATGTTTTAATTGAAAACTACCTATAAATGAGTTTTTAATTGAATACCATTAAACGAACATTTTTCATTAGATATACTTTTCATAAAAGTCAATTATGAACTGAGAGGGATGTAGTATTCACAGAGAAAAATACATTTTAACGTGTTTATTTATAAAATGAAAATAATATAGATTGAAAATAGTGACGTCATTTATAAAGATCTATTTTCTCATATATTATTTTCAAATTATATATTTCATATAAATCGAATTATCAGAAACTAATTGTATTATTTTTGGCGGATTATTTTACGAATTACAACGAATTTTTTCGATATTTATTACGTATGAAATAATTTGTTAATTTAATATTCTGTATATTTTTACATAATAAATAAACTAGATAACAAAGAGTATTTATCTGATGAGTTATGTTTATTAAATAAAAACATACAGTGATAATTTTCAACTTTATTAATTCATAAAGCTTCGTAAATGTAGTGCAATATACAAATTACATTCACAGACAATTAGTGTTCAATGTACATATAATCCGCCGTAGGCTTACAGGCCCTATCTATTCGATTGAATTTGAAACATTGGAACAATATACACATGTTATTAATGTGTATTTTGTATAACTTACAAAGGATAACATTCAACAAACAATGTACAAGTAGCCATTATCTAGTCATTTTAATGCTTGATCTATGATCAATAATATATATATAGTCATATTAAATTATCAATAAATAATTATAATTGTTTATTTATTGCTATAATTAAATAAATGCTATTATCAAAAAGTTTAATATTTAGAATATTTTATGTTACGTTCAGATATATAAAAAATTCAGATCAATCATCCATAAATAATATAAAAGTGTAGTATATTAAATTACAGAATGTATTAAAGAATTTTTTACATTATACATAAATGTGTACGACGTGTATTGTATGTGTACATTTTCAGACCTCGACGAATTTTGTTAATAACAGTAAAATAAAATCGAAACCATTTATCGGATCAATTAAGAGATAAGCGAACGTGATATTTTTTTTTTTTTTTTTTGAAAAAAGAAGCTATAGTTAAATTTAATTCCCATTTTTATGACAAGGAGCTTGGTTATATAAAAATATGTCGTTCTTCGAGGTTGAGAGTTGTACTACGTTATAATATCAGGATACCCAAAAGCTAACTATTGCTTCAGTTGACTTCAACGTGAACGTATAAAAAAAAGCACACACACACATACACACAGGGGGCATTCATAATCGAACAAAGAGAGTCTTAGTCAAATTAGAACTTTACTAATTAATCTATCTTTCTCCCGAGAGAGTTTAAAGAGAATTGAAGAGATTTTCACGGTATGTTCGTTCACAGAAATGGTAATACTTTTTCCCAAAATGTTACAAGAAAGGAAACTCCTTGGCGGTAATTAGGGAAGCGATAAGAGAAATTATATTAAAAACTTTATAAGAAAATGCGCCGTCGGCAAAGACGGCTTTTTTTCATTCTCGTACGTCCTACGTACTTTGCTGCTTGCTGTGTTATACTGCACAGCAGTACTTAAAATGGGAGGCGTGTCTGTCACCGCAAGACTTCTGTGTTAACATTTTAATCATTTATACAAACAAGATATGATAGATAGTTGGATTTATTATATATATATATTCGTGATATGAAATATGTTTATTCGTCTTGTGAAAAATTATTAATGTAATAATTGGTTTAAATTACAATCGATTACCTAATTTCAATAAATAATGAATAAAACAAATACTCTTACACAGATTTTCCTATAGAAATTAAATATGGCATTTAATTTTATTTTTCAGGAAATAGAGGTAAGAACAAATGTCGTTCAACAATATACAAAACGTACAGTGTGTAATGTTGATATTCACTGATTACGTATGTGAAAAAGTACAGTGATGATAATTTTACACAGAAATAAAAACAGTATACATTTCGTTTTAATTTATGTTTCACAATTTCTTATTATTCATTTGTGAGATTTAAACAAAGAAACACTTCGTAGATTTCCTTGTCCAGTAACCTGTCTAACTAATTATCTTTCATCCGCAAGTTTTTAAGTCATATTTTTTTATTTTATATGTACACCCATTAATATTTTACAAATGTACGACATACACACAAATATATATATATATATATAACTGTATTGAACATTGCTTGAACAGAGAACAACCTAAAGGCTAGCTGTTATGTATGCATTTAATTGCTTGGGGGATTAAGGATTTTCTCGAGTTTTAGAGATTCAACGATAAATTTAAGTTTTGTAATTGCTTTTTAAATGTAAATAATTTTCAGTATACGGCGAATATCGTTCATGAATAATATACAGAGTGTCCAATTTCATTTTCAATTTTAAATTATTCTTGTCACTGTTTATTTCAAGACTACGAAAAATATAAATAGCATTTATTCATTTACATATTAAATATGATTTAAGTTTAGATTTTCTTTGAATGATTTAAATAAAATCTTTAGATATTACACATACAAATATATATATATATATATATAAAGGAACATTCAAATATATCGCCTAGATTTGTGTTTTATCAAAAAAACAAACAAACTATACACATGTTTCTTTTCAATAAATCACAAATCTAGCCGTCGCATTTGTATGACTCTGTATTTACTTATTTTATTATATTTATATTAAATAATAATAATTGTGGAATGCGTTGAGATATTGATAAAATAATTGAACATTTTGTAAATTGTATTTTAAAAATATAATTGAAAGAATTAACTGTCGATTAAATTAAATATAATTTCGTGCAGTGAATCAACTAGATCAAAGTTGTACGAAAGTTGTTTTTCTTTCAAAAATCTTAAAAACTTTTAATTCTGACATTGATTTATGAGAATGTAATATCAGAATTGCCGGGCATCTTACACTTTCTGATTTAAATGAAAACTAATTTTGATTAATGGTTCGAAAGTTTTTAAATGGAACGAACACACAAATAATTACGGAATTTCAACAAAGTATTGTACGATACTGAATCTATACGTTTGCAATTTCCGTACAGAAAATACGAATTAATAACGTACAGACACCTGTATAATCTTTGCATAATTATATCAAATAATCTCCTGTTTAAGTTCGAATCGATAAAATCAATAGAACGTAATTAAATACGTTCATTATCTTACAACACCACATCGAAATAATTTCAACTGATAGAATTATTGAATTACCTGTACACGAACATGTTTTATTTACAACAGTTTCATTTATCATAAAGTATTTGACTGTGGATTTGCAATGCTTTAGTAAGCAAACAGTGTTTGTATATACCTTTAGAACACAACATGCCTGTATTTTGAGACTGGATACGGTAATAATTGCATAAACAACAGAACGCAATAAATCTATTGAATTAATTATATTGTTATTCCAATATTCTCCTGTTAATATTGTGTCCTGATTTATAGTTATATTAGACTTGATTATTTAGATTTAGATATGTGATACGTATTTGTAATATGTGAAATTTACGGGTAGTGTGTTTACTCGAAGGATACTTAATAACAACAAAGGCTTAGATTTTACTACAAGTTTTTTTTTTTAAAAAAAAAATTAATTAATTAAATAATAAAGCACGATATTCGATTTAAACGACGAATATAAAAAAGTAATTTCCTCAACTTTTATATTTATATAGATATGTTATTAATTAACGAATGTTTAAATAATACTTCTTTCACTGAATATTGTCGAGGTATCAAACGAGTGTACTTTTTAATTAGAGAACTATATTTAAAATTCAGAACTTTCCTAGTTAGTGAAAATTACAAAATTATAATGACAAATTAAACGATATAGATATATTAATTACGTGCGTTGTACAAACACAAATTATTGATTGTAAGAAATATACATGTCGAACTACAATAAAACTTCATTGAAGAATTTGTAATATAAAATATATTTGTAAGATTTACGAACATATCGCTATGCGACGCGATTCGTTCATCCATTTTTCATCGAAGCAATAACACAACACGTTTTATATACGCTACAAAATGGACGAATACCATTGGCACGATAGGCGTGGGTCAAAAAGCGAGATTTTTAATAAATAAAATAATAAATTCGGACGTAGGTGGTGGTCGGAAAAACTCATAACAAAGAATAACTTTCCTCACCAACATAGCAAACGAACGGACCAACGTGTCGGTCGACAACACGTCGATGGTATCATCGAGTTCAAGTACGATAGCAGCAACCCTGGCAACCAATCTACCAATCTTATGGAATTTCATATAGGAGGTCACTTTTCCTGGCAAGCCGATAACTTATTCATCTATATATTGACGGCTCTGCGGTTGTTAACTTTTTGCACTGATGCTATACGAGCTAAAATACGATATGTAATAACTTTCCGAACAACTATAAACTTTTACTGTATAAAACTAAAGATTTTTTTCTTTCTCTTCTCATATACTTACTATATCAAATGTATATATATATATATATATATATATATATATATATATAAATAGATAAATAGAGAGAGAAAGAGAACAAAAATTATAAAAATTATGTGAAAGAGTGACTAAAAATTGGATTAAATGAATATTATTAAATATAAAAAAATAAATAACTATTTAATTAAATACTTTTTGTTTTATTTCTATTTAAATTTCTGAAGCGCTTATTAGAACTTCCTATATAATGAATTAGGTTTAGATGAAAGTAAATTTAAAAATAAATATAAAATAGTTACACATAGATTTTGTATATATAAAAAAAAATGACAGGAAATATCTTGTTAACCAATTGATTTTTTTTTAAACGTACGGTGATAACTATATTCATTATTGAATTAGTACAGATTTTAGTTAAAATAAATCAATTTGTCAATGTGTAAAATGTTGTGGTGACATTCTCACGTGCCGCCAATTTGAAACCACTGTTTGAAAACGTCGATAAATTGACAGACGGTGTGAGAACGTGCTAAAAGATTATGTGTAGTGACCGATATATACGACAATAATGTGTTTGTCCACTTATGGGCTACCTTTGGCCAAACCGAACATTGTGTGGGTATCTTGTACCCTTACTTTATACATTTACACACATACATGCAAATTTTATATAGGAAACATTCATGTAACTACCATCTTATATATATATATATATTCGTACAGATGTATGCATGTGTGTGCAAGATATACGTTCTTATAGAGTCTATCAAATGATCGATGATAAATTTAAGAAATGTATACCGTCATGCTTGTTGTTAGTAGTTTTCAATGACGATGCTATTGAAAAAAGATATGACGACGTAAAGAAATTGAGCTTTAACCAGCATGTCGTATAATAGAGCAATACACATTGTACCACATATCTTTATTTTAAAATATCTTATAACATATATATATATATAAAGTGATATATTTTAAAGTAATTTGTTAATATTTTCAGTCATATTCTTGACAATAAGATCAATTTTCGAACCAATTTTTATTTTGAAAGTGGTATAAATTACTTTTGGAAAAAATGAGTTAAAGTTAATGGTTACAAAAAAAGTATGATTTTTTTATTTTCATCTATTGCAATAGAAACTGAGATAACAAATATAAGTGAAATTTCTCAATAGCAAACATAACTATTTTTATCCAGATTAAAATATCAAACATTTAATATCTGAAAATAGTATGAAAGTGACTTGTGTCATTTTCACAATACACGGCTTATATATGCTTTATCTATTTTTATATAAAAAAAAGTTATATATATATATACAATTGATAAATACAAATATGGATTCTATAAAACGTATTTTTTTACCTCAATCGAACAGTAAACTAACATCTGTGACAACATCATTTTTCCAACATAATCTCGAGATTTGTTAGAACATTTATCCTATTTTAGCATTCGTGCGTTGATCCCTGAATCGAGAATCAGTGTCAAGTTTCTGTAACCAAGATGTAACGTCCACGAACAAGCACGTAGTCGGTAAACGATTCCTTAATAATGACTAACTGCAATAGATTGTAACAATCTTTACTGAAAGAGCTTTGTACTAATTTTCACAATGACGCAATCGATGCACTAGATACTTGTATAAAAATGATATGGAATTTGTAAAACATGTAAAATACTTATATGTAGTTTCATGTGAAATATTTAAAAGTATAAATAAATTAATTAGAAACATCAACCAAGAATATTTTTTAACAGAATTCATGCTCTTTTATGAGATTTATTAATAAGATTAAAATTTACACTTTCGTTAATTAAAACCGTAATTGAAGAGACAGGAAGCATAAACAACTTATTTAATTAACTGAAAACATAATGAATTGTATAAAGTATTGAAAATAATGATTTATGTATTATGATATTTAATTAAAATATGATTATATGGAAGTAAAAAATCCTAAATGGAAACATTTCTTCGTACGAGATTTAATTTAAGCGAGATACTTTTCTTTGTAACTTATAAACGACGTGATTATTAAAATATAAATAAGATTCATTGAATTTAATTCTTTAAAAATCATCATACATATTACATCTGGCAGAATATTGTTTTATAGTAACTATTTGAAAGTTATTCAATACTTTCATAACTATGTGTTTGTTAAAAGGTTTCATATTTTTAATAAAACCTTGTAAATAATTCGACACGAAAATAATTATTATTTGTTAATAAACATTTAATCAAACTTGTAGAAAAGTATACAATGTTTGAAAATGTTTACGAAACACTCAATATAAACCAAAATATAGTTTCTAAATTATTGAATTAGTTCATGTAACTTTATCAAAATTTCTGGAAATTAAATTATTCTCATCCACGTACTAATTTTAAATAAACATGGTTAATAAAATGTTAAGCAATTCATATATATATATATATATATATATTCAATATAATTTTATCAAATTAATCTAATAATTTAATATAAATTAACTACATATCCTCAAAATGATTCTATTGGGTTAGTAAGTCAAAGTAATAACTAGTGAACCGTTTATATACTAATTCAATATAATTGATTGTATTGATCCTTGCTAGGAAATGAAAAACATGAATGTGGAGGAAACTCAAAGGTCAATATTATAATCAAATACAATATGAATATCAAAACTGTTTCGTTGTATTTAACAGTTATATTTTATATAAGAAAATATTTATTAACGTACATATAAACATATGTTTAAAATCGATACCCAAACTAAGATGTCTACAATTTTTTTTTCTAGTTTTTACAAAAATATATTTTTATTACAGTAGTTGGTCGATTGTTTGATTTTAAAAAACGGATGTGAAAAAAACAAGAAAAAATAATAAGTTAATAAAATTGACACGACTCTCTATTTATGAAATACAAAAAAACATTATCAAACACAAGATGAGGTTTAATTATTTACGTTCATTTACGTATATTTTTAACAATAGTCATTTTTAATTATATGAGAATCGAATACTTATTTGATTTCTTTTCTAAATCGAATTAGTGTCAAATGTACCGTTCGCATGTTCGATTGTCGTATGGTATTCAAATTCGTTTGAATCGTATGTGTAAACGCAGAATTACACAGGGACGAGTGTAGGTAATTTCCGGCAGAATACTCATTAAATAAATCAAAAAAGGGAGATAGGCCAATTAAAGGTGGTTAAAAATAAAAAATCGTATGCCAGAGGCACTAACGGTTATCATATGTTGAACAAAATGGGTTATAGAGCTAGAGTATACTAAAACTATTTACTGTAAATGTAACAAAACAGAATAGACTAATTTTTCGATTCTTTATGAGTAATTATTTGTGAATTATTCGGCTAGAGAAAAAGTATTTTTATTATTGACTGATAGATCGAGATAAAAATCATGTCTTTTTAATTAAACCATTAACCACATAGGCAAATCTATCTATAAATATAATTAGAATGACAGTTACTGAGCGCATTGTTAATTTCGAAAAAATATTTAGCTCATTGTTTACTGTTAATATTAACATTATAGATAGCCTTGTCTTAAGGTAAACTGTCATCTGTAGAACAGCACGTTACATCGAGGATCCATTTGTCTTTCAATGATGGCAACTCGGTTGACACAATTATGACCACAATTCTTAGACTCTACTCAGTTCAGTACACAGTCGAGTTCTAACGGCCGTTATGGTTCGAACGTACAGATATGGATACATAAGGTAGATGTTGACGTACGTACGTGATCAGTCATTTTTTTCGCGAGATATGTTTCCTTTTTCTCTGACAATTGTTATCTACGATTGGTATTTCTGTATCTGTTGATGTACGTTTTCCGTTATTATTATTGTATGATTGATGGAATTGAATTTCGTGATATAATTTGATTGTGTTGTGAAACGAAAGGTGTTTGATTTTGTTATGTTATGTCTGCTTTGTGAATTAAATCAATAAACGGATTTTAAACTATTATATGGAATATTTTGAAAAGATTCACGATACTAATATACGTTGGAATAAATAATAATTAATATACTAGCAATTAAGAACAGTAAATTGAAATAAAGTTAATTAAGTATCATTTAATTATTTGAATTTTCTAAATAACGTTTGTAATTAAAACTAATTATATTTTTAACATATAACTATTACAATTATTAATAATAAATTATTTATTACTGTTATTCACACAAACGAACATAATAATAATGAAAAAGCTTTTACGTTGAACGAAAACTAGCAAAAGAATAACTACGATTTCTACATTCATTAATTAAGATAAAACAGTTTATGTTACAACCGGAAATGATTAATTTTATAATTAAAAACATTTATTGTATATATATATGTATATAAGAGTGATATGTATATGGTGGGTGAATATATGGTAGCGAATGTGGCAAACAGTAGTCATATACCATACAAAGGCGTTCCTAGTCGACAACATAGTATAAAAACCATCTGAAATGATCACCTCAGCCAACATGCAGCTGCTATAATGATCCTCCATGTATTCTTACGCACACACATTCGTTATATAGGTACTCATTATCTACGTGAAATTTACGATTGTTTTTATTCATGTAGAAAAAAAATATCGTTCAAAGTGCATTCACCCAGGGCAACAGTATCATTATACGATTGGTGTAAGGTGAACAAAAAAAAATAAAAAAAAATTGTATAGTTAAAGCTAGTTTCAAAGAAAATATACAAGTTTTACTAACGACATCGTTAAATGAATAAATGTCTAAGTACGAAAAGATAGAAAATAAATGATGACATTGATATCAATATGTATATAAACGAAAATGTCTACAATAAGATTATTGCAATTTTTTTATAAAATCTTTTAAGTTTAGATGTTTCGAATATAGAAAAAATAATTATATATTAGAAATGATTGAGTAAATGTGAAACAAATAACTATGTTTCGACTATAATAATAACTTATTTTTATTGTAAGATATTAATTAAATGATTCGTTATATTTTATTATTTCACGTAATAATAGACATAAATGGTATAAAAAATCAATTCAACTAGACAAAAATAACAATTACTTTAATTAATACAAGACTAATAATTTTCATAATTGTTAAAATTACTAGTTTTGAAATAAGTAATTAAATTAATTGATGATGAAAATCGCTACATTATTCAAATATTGAAGATACTTTTTTTATTTTGACAAGAACTGTTTGAGGAATAAAATAAATGTCAATATTAAACGGATTTAAATCATTTATTTAATTAATTAACTATGAAACACACAATGAGATTTGATTGTAATTCTCTGTTGAACATTATAGTTTATTTATTATTTATTTAATATCGTCGAAATAATGATATATTATTGAAAAGAATATTTATTTTATACTATAAATGATTTTCACAAAGAAGTAAATATATAAGTTAATTTAATCATTTTTTATCAAAGTCAATAAGTTCTTTCTAACTACCACTAGACTTTTTTCAAATTCTATATTATAAAATATACATCCTTTGTGGCTTATTTCATTTATATCAATGGACAAACTTTTTACAAAACAGTTTTTTAAATAACATTTTTCTTCTCAAGTATATTTATACAGAAGTGTTTTTATAGATTTCAAAGTGAGTATATATACGTAAAATATTAAAAATACACTCTTTATATTTTTAGTATATATATATATAACAATGTGAAAAATATGCATGAATGAATATAGTATCCATACAGTTTATTCTTGTATAGAAACCGATCTTGTTCATTCGATAAAAACTCTCACGGTGGAGATTTCAACAAGGTCCAAAAAAAAACTAGTCAGCCAACGAACAAACCCGTCTTATACCATAACACTTGGTCGTTCTTTTTTGATTTTCCCGTCAAGTGAAAGCTATTTCCTTACAAGACGTTTATATATATCTGTATATATATATCTGTATATATATATATATATATATATAACACAAACAGAGAAGACAAATGTGCAGCAATAAATCAAGTTTTCTATTTTATCTTTGTTTATTTTTAACAGGTATTTTCGAGATATTTCGTATTATATCTCATTTTATACAAAGCCAAACGTAAACATCGAATGTATACGATTTCTGATGATTTTATTTTCTTTATTTTTGTTGTATGTATTTATAAACAATATATGTGTTTTTTTAGATTAGATTGAACTTTTAATAGCGATTCAATTTCAAGTTCTATTAAACTTAAAAACACACTCTATTTTAATAAATGAAATATATTAAAAAAATAATTATTTTCATTTATATACATATATAAGTTGTACTTTTGTAAGAAATTTAATATAATATTTTAATATTAATCAAAATTATTTACCATAAAAAGTACTTTTTAAAAAAACATCATACAGTAAAAATGTAAAATTCATTTATATATTTCTTTAAATAAATACACAAACACACGCACATATATATATAAAGTTGAGAAGAAGGAAATAAAGTTTAATTCAAAAAACTGTTGAATAAATTATGACATTGAATTGAAGTTTGTGATGTCAATTTATAATTAAAGAAACCTCTAGAATTCTTAATAAAAAATCAAATATAAGTTAGAGAATAAATACTTGAAAGTTTGAATGAAAGACAGGAGAGTGTAATTTCTGATAAAAGTAGACTTTTATTGACGCTTAATTTTTATTGAAATTATATATATATATATATAAATTTTAATGATTGTTTAATTCTTGTATAAGAAAAGAATACAAATGTCAAGAGAGTAAAATATTTATATCCCTTGGAATTTTCCACTTCCATCATCACGATTGTGCAAAACACAATGTACAAATTCACAATTTTCGTTGAATTTATTGAATTCGTAATATCTTCTAACCCCAAACCACTATACACGATTCTGTGCCCGAAGTTTTGTATCCAATCTAATTATAATTACAAATGTCTTCGAAATGGAACAAACATATCACGATTACAATATATTTTACCCAAGAGTAAAGATAAGACGCAAAAAAGATCAAAGATAATTGGATTCAACTCTTGAAAAAAGATAATGCACAATTGTATTCAGGTAGAGAAGTCGACTAGGAAAATGTGCGAGCGTCACGAGTGAATTACAAGTAACAGATGTCAAAACAAGAGCATAAAATAATTCTTTGAAACAGAGCAGGCGAACTTGCAAGCAGCGGGCTCGCTTCCTGGCTCACTGGCTTGCACATTGGCAGGGACAGGCAAGAAAGCACTCGAACGTCGTACTTTTATATAATAGCCCGTGGAATGAATGAATCAATAAGAAGTTGCTCTCAGTTTGACACGTTCATTGCCGCAATTAATATAATTATAATATTTATCGAACTCATTAATATTTTTCTTCGTTTTAAGCCAGCTTTCAAGTTTTCAAGTTCGTTACCCGTTAACGATCATGAAAACTACGACGTATTATTTTTAAAATATCCCGTTTTATAATGGAAATTGAAAATCATATTACGAAAAAAAATGGATTTTTAAATATGTATAATACGTTTAATTATATAAATATATTCATGTGAAATGAAAAATTATGCATAATTAATTTCAATATTAATAATGATGTTTGTTTTCAGTTAACAATAAATTCGAAATAAAATGGATAAATCACCGATGGGAATCAAAATACACGATGTACTTACATTCAAAGAATACTGTTGAAATTCAATCTTGAAAATGTATGTAACCTTATGGAAACTACACAATGAGCAGGTGTGTGAGGTCTACGTTTTATATTTTCCATGCTCTCATATATATATATATATATATATATATATATATATATATATAAAACACAAAAGACAAAACGACAAGATGAAAACGTAACGACAAACGAGCTTAACATCCGCCCTTTGCCGCCGAACTGTATAACGACGAGAACAGCAACATAACACAAGAACAGATCTCATTTCGTGTATGCTGCACCAATATACAGGGGATGTACTATAAAATAAATAACAAGTGTCAGATAAATATAATCAACGAATAATAAATATATAGATCAGACATACGATTTAATGGCAACACTAGATATGTCATTACTTTATTATAAAATATTTTAAAATAAATGTATGTAAAATAGATATTTGGAATCGAATTTGATTAACAAGATTTATTAATGAAATATTTATGACTATAAAACGTTGTATTAGTTTATTTTTTAATAAAATCGTTTTATAGACTGTTTTTGAAATTTAAAAGAGTATCAATCAATTAATCGATAAAAACAATTAAAAACACACAAATATTTAACTGTAATCGTTTAAATGTCGAATAGATTTTATTGGAAATAATTTAAAAATCTTGTTACGAAAAATATACAATAAAAAATAATCTACTCTTTTATAAAATCCGTAATAGTTAAACGGAATGAAAATAGATAAGACTGTACTATAAATAAAATTCTTTTTAAGATAAATATTTTTCGAATTTTTTCAAAAAGTTTACTGTACTTAAAACAAATATATTTTGTTTGCAAATCAATATTGAGTAGTAATTCTTTCTTTCAATTATATTTTTCTCAATAATATCGAGTCAGACATTTATTTCATTTAAAGAATGTTCTTTATAGAGAAGAATGATCAATAGAAAATAAAAACGTAAAACTGTTTGATTTTTACAAATAAATGAGATTTATGTTGTCTGATTTTCAATTTTATATATTTTTAAAGACTTTGTTACAGTAATAGATAAATGTTCGATTTATATTATGTTTATTTTGGTTTTAACTCTTTTTTTTTGAAACTGATTCAATTTAATTTCATTTATTTGTACATATAATCGATTTTGGTAACCGAGTAAGAGTAAATTATTCGTAAATATTTAAGTTTTCAGCTTATAAAAATTACAATATTAAATAGAATAAGCAAATAATTCTTCTAACATTTACTATATGCTTCTAACAAACTTCTAATAGAATATTTGATATAATTCTCAAAGTTAGTATCTAAAAGGACTATTTTACTTATATATATATATAAAGATATATAATGTGGGTGTTGTGTATATGTATATGACTGTGTATGTATTACAGTATCTGAACAATATCAACAATTTGGTAATCAAACAATGTCTAAAAGAATTATTGTTAAAAACAATACAAATAGAAGTCTATTCAATATTTTTTTTTATATTTTCCATCTAAAGTGTATTAATTTAACTCGTACTCTGAGTTAATAAAACAATTATGAATAATATAGGATTTTTCAATGAACTCTTCAAAAGTTTAAATGGAAATAAAACCGAAAGTATTTAATTAAATAGTTTTTTTTTATTTGTAAGCATATTCTATGGTATTAATGATGGAACATAATTTCATTCATATGACCACCACGACTTCCAATTTTTAGTCATTTTTACATACAATTGTGGTCCAATTTCATGAATTATATATTCAATGTTAATTTTTAAAGCTTCTGTTGTTTGTGATTTATCAGCATAAACTAATTATTTTACATAACCTCACAGAAAATAATCCAATGGAGTTAGATCACATGATCTTGATGGCCAATTGATGGATCCATTTCGTAAAATAATGGACTCATTCAACTTTTGTTTCAATTAGTCTATTAGCATTTTTACACTTTCTAAGCGTTGTTGGAGTGTTGAACGTTCCATGATAATTTGCCAAACTATACTGAATTATATATATATATATATATATATATATATATATATATATATATATAATGTGTGTGTGTTTGTACATGTATATGTTTGTGTCTATTACAGCTTCCAATAAACATCAACATTGTAATAGTCAGATAACGTCAAAATTAATTACAGTTTAAAACAATATAAACAGAAGATGTCCTTTAGTCCTTGTATTCCAAGTCTATTTTAATTTAATACGAATATATATATATATATATATATATATATATATATATATATATATAGTTATTAAAATTTTGTTAATATTTATATCCAAAATGTATTAATAATGAATATTTCAATAATCTAATTATTGTCATATTAATTTTAATAGTTTTTAACTACTTATCTCTTTTGAGTATCTATAAAAACAACTATGAATATTACTAAAATTTATTATTAAGAAATTTAATTATGAACTTTATAATTTTCAATTTATTATCTATAGAAATATTAAGTGTCGTTTACAATTTATTTTTGGATAGAATATAGAGATTTATTCAAATTATAATTACGGAAATTTATTTATTTTTTAATATATATATATATATATATATATATATATATATATGAGTATATATAAAAGTCAAAATGAAGCTACATACGAATATTAAATGCATTTTGAAAAGCATATTGTTTTAACTATAGTCAATTCCATTTAAATACGTATTTCATTTAAATAACAAATGGCCGATATTATTCATTTAATGATTGTTATATGTAGGTAGTTTGCAAAACGTATAGGCAAGCTGGTAAAACGGTCTAACTCAAGCCTGACGCGACGAGATATTGCTCGAGGTGGCGTTACGAAGTATATGTGGGGTTGTTGCCCTATAGTGGGGATAATGGGTAGGATAGTGTGGTCTGACGTGTGAGGTGAATAGAACGTAGGGGAGAATATATCGTGTCGTGAATTCGTGTTACTAGGGCTCGTGATAGACATTGTATATTGTGTATAAGGTAAATTTGTCGATGTATAAATTTTGCATAATGTGTGCCAAGTAAGATCGTTTTACTTTTGGGTTCATGATTTCAGAGATGGAATTTGTCTATACATGTGCTGGATTATTTTACATTATAAACGATATATATATATATATATATATATATATATATATATATATATATATATATATATATATATATATATATATAGTTCAATCAAAAATTAGTTCAAGAGAGCTCAGAGAGTATTTACTTTTAACCAAGACTTTAGATTATTATATACAATCGTTATAGTATAATAATTGTACATAATAAACTTACGTGCTTCTCTGTCAATAATTTTAACTTTATTTCGAGAATATATATATATATATATATATATATATATATATATATATATATATATATATATATATATATATATATATATATATATATATATATATATATATATATATATATAAACAACTAATTATTCATTCATCGAGTTTATGATTTTGTGTCATTCAGCAAGTCAATCTGAATTAAAGAATTAAACTATAATCTGTATATAAATATTAAACAATATTAAGCTGCAGAAAAAAAACTTAAAAGTACTAAGTAAGTGAGTGTGTGTGTGTATGTATGTATACCTATATACATATAATGTAAACTGATCTAAAACTTATTTTAATCCATTAATACGGATCGTGTAATGTAAATAAAACATACTGTAATAATTCCAGTACCATATACTTCACAACTCACAATTATATTATCAAATATACGAGTTCTGTATAATCTTTCGCTATATTCTGATTTTTTTTTTGCTCAAATGAGCTCATTGAATTAAATTAACAAGCAAATATTGCATCTTCTATATCTACATCAATTTAATGATTTCAACGCTATGTTTACCTTTTTACGATTCACATTTTTGGACGAAAAAATGTTTTATGGTAATTTTCAATGCTCGTTTTACATAATTATAATGATACCAATTATTAACGTGCTTTCCACGAATTTATAATGTAAAATATATTGTATAAGTATTCAGAGTTGATCTGTGAGTATGAAGAGTATATTTATATATATATATATATATATATATATACATATATGTCATATTTATACATATTTAAAATGTAATCGT
>CP092097.1:237500-385000 GCA_029203775.1 Neoneuromus ignobilis
TCCGGTACCGATTAAATACTAAATATATAATGACGCCATTCGATAATACCTCCGGTAACAAGTAAATTCCTGTGTCACGTGCAACCAGTACATTCGAATCGTGTATTGAAGAACACTAGCCATCGCGTCATATACTCCAGTGGAATTTTCTACTTCAGTAATTTCCCGCACACGACACCTTAAACTGAAAATCTATTCGCGTGAAATGACAAGCGTCAATGCTTTCTATGGGAAATAAACGGAGAAAACGTGTACACGTCGCCGAGTATGCAGTATGGGAAGAACATTTCACATTTTCCACAAGTAAGACGACGGCGTTCGTATGATCGATACCTGATCGTTTGTCAACGCTCTTGGACTCTGCCAATGGTGACCCTGAGGGGCCTTACGTCAAACTCGCACATCTCGATCATCGTTTCACGCGCGTGTCTCATCATCATAAAATACGTATACTTTTACCCCCATCTTTTTGTTATTATTATTCTTATCCTTTTCCTTTTTACCCTTTTTTTCTTTTAAACGTACACCAGACGACATTTGGTTGATATTGATTTCATTTTATTCTTTTGATAAGATTTTTACACTTGAAAAGTGTTTCGAATGTTCGAATTATCAATTAAATTTGATATTTTAAGAACTTTTAAGTAGAAACATTGAAATAAAACGACATTTACTTACTGTGATTCGAATATTGAACAAACATTATTCAAGAATATTATTTGATCATTTTACTTTTTGGATGATAACCAAGATTGCAACAAATGATTATTTAAGGAAGAATAGTTTCATTACAAAATAAATTGAACAAACTTAAAAAAATAAAATCATTTTAGAAATGACAATGACAAAATAATTTTTTGTACTTATTATTTATGTCGATTATATTAATCTATATAAATACCTTTTGTCTTGAATAAATTATAAAATAATCATTTGATAACAGTTAAATTATATTTGAAAAAGTAATATACTACTAATTTAAATTAAGATATTATACTTAACGATAAATTTCAGAATAAAGCAGAATGAACCGTAATGTACACACACACACACACACACACACACACACACACACGTATGAATTGCAGACAAAGTATAATTTAAATGTTTTGTCAATTAACACAATCGAACAAATAAAATGAACAAATGATAATGAAACCAAAACGCTTAAGGTAATCAAAAAATTGTAACCACGTATCTACAGTGACATTCTAAATTAAGTTCACAGTAATTTGGAATGGACCATAAAGAAAATCTCTGTGCTACACGAAAAACAAATTAAATGTCAGAACGAGAGCAGGAAAAAAACACAGTGAACCCATGCGTCAGAGCACCAACATGTAATAACTGTCAAAAGCAATGCACGGAAGATAAAAGGTACTTGAACACCCAAGTTCAGCCCCTTTACACGAAACAACCCTTTTACCCTTCCGCCCTTAGATTGAAATTATGTGATCAGTTTCCTGCAGATACTAAGGATTATGAAAAGTAAATTTTACACTCACGTTTTTCGATTAAAATAATAATAATAAGAGGATCGTTTCATCATTTTCGTTCATGACAATATTAATTATATAGGTAAAAAAATGTCCATGTGTAATTTTAAATATTTTTTTTAAAAGTATCCTTGTCTATGAATCTTTTTTTATAACATTTATTGTACATTTTTTCGAACACAACTTGACAACAAATTTAAATGGTATTATATAAACTAATGTTTTTTTTAAATTGAAATTACAGAATATTTTCTTACCCGTCTTATACATATAAATTTATTTTTGTCATCGATAAAAAAATACTAGGTACAGTTACATTTTTTATGTGGATATATATATATATAATGTGATTGAAAAACGTTCTTTATTTTATTACATATTAACGTAGTCTTTTTTATATAAAAAATAAATAACGCAGAGACAAGAATCGATATCAAGACATTTATGTTACATTTGATTGATTTATTATTCATCTGATGATTTTCTTTCTACAGTTAAAGAATATATATATATATATATATATATATATATATATATATATATATATATATATATATAATATGTATGTATGTTGAATTTGCTATTTCTATAAGTAATATAATATATTTAAGTATATTTTATTTGTAAATTTTTAAAAGATAGATTTTTCGTTTTTAATATCGTAAACTGAAACACATATGGCAAATGAATTATATTGTCGCCTGATCAAAGCTTTATTACAAACGCTTGTACAGGGTATTGGTATGAGGTTGGGTTACGAGGCAAGCAACAGTGGATTCAAGTACATAGTTCACCATATTTATCCTGTCTAAGAGCTATGCAGCGGTAAAAGATGAGAATCATTTACCGTATGTAGCAAACATTACAGAACAAATTGCCAAGTGTCAAGAGTTATGGCCAAACACATTGTTTCCTGGCGTTTTATCTTCAATATATGTCCTCTTTTACCATTTGCTAGGAGGAAAAACGAATCTTATTTCTGTCTCGAATACTTACACTACTGTTTAAGAATTTTTTTGCTTCATTTCCTCAAGAACGGGTTCACATTATGGATGAATTGTTTCATGTAAATAATCAAATGATATAATTTATAATCCGTTATTTGTCACATATTTTTTTTAAAAAAAAGTTCAGATCAAAAAATAAATATTAAATTTTGATATCAGATTTTTTTCGTAACTTAAATTTACGAAAATGTATATATATATATATATATATATATATATATATATATATATATATATATATAAAGAAATGTAGAAACAATTTTCCACTTGGAATAATATGAAAAATAATTACGAAAAATTAAAATACAGCTTCTACAAAAGTACATATTATCATATAGTTAGATTGAAATAAAATCGATACATTTTTATCGAGAACCCAATGATTGGAATTCGTCAAAGAACTTGTTTGATTGCTTACTGAACCATTCATGCACAATTGTAAGAACTTTACCGTCTAGAGTATAAATGGTTTTCACTTAGTACGTTGTTGAGTGGTGAAACGAAGGAGATGATTTCATAGATCATACAGTGAATGGAGATTACTTTTGTTACTTTTGAAGATCGAGTTTCGACGGTGCATGAGCTGAGCAAACAATCAAATCAATTCTTAACTGGATTTAAGTTAGTTTGTGTCACTGTAATCAATTTATATGTTATATACGACTGATATTCGTTTTTAGTCAATGAATATATTTTATATGAAAACGAATATATTTAATAAAACATATTTTGTAAACATAAATAATTGTAATACTTTGATTATATATATATATAAATAAATTGCTATAACAATTACACGCTCGTATAAAATAAATTTAATATTTCGTATGTAATTATTTGAATGGAAATAAATTTATATTAATTGAATAGCTTTATGTTACTATTACGTTCTTTAATCAAGTATTAAATCCACTTAAATTATCATGTATGTGGAAAATCTCAATGTTTAATTCTAGTAAATTCAATATTTTACACATTAAAGGACTTTATGTAATGAATATATATGAAAATTTATGTACGGATATGATCTTCTTATTTTGAGAATAAACCACAATAAATCTTGAAAATACTTCCACAAATTGATCAACTATTAAAATGAAAAAAAACCTGTTTCTAGATTTTATTAAAACAGATATTAATTGAATTTTAATTCATTTGAGAATTGTTAAAAAAAATACTTTGATTCAAGAAAACTAGTATTATTTACATATCCATTAATTTAACAAGTGTCGTATTTGGAAATATAATTCTTTATATCGAAACGTTCAGTTTGGCAACTAATTAAAATCGTAAATTTGTCATAATATCTACGTATCGTTGACTTATACGTCATCCTATATACATTTGTTTTAATAATAATTAGCATTTGAAATAAGACAAAACCAGACACAAAACTGTCCGAAATTGTCATCAAGCTTCAATCTGTCATCTGTATATCTGTTACAAGCAACAAACTTTCTCTCATTCATTCCGTAGACAGAATCCCCGGTCAGTATAAGAGCGAAGCGTTGCTCGAACGCGAAACATCCCCCATTCTACTATCCTAACTGGCCCCAAAATACCTTATATTATACAGTTATGTCGTATGACGACGGCCAGCGAACCCGTCGACATGTTATACTCGTCACCGGCAACTTGGGATCTTTGGACAGTGTCATCCGTTGTGGTATTATTTACATTTATCAAACTCTGTTTAAAACAATACGCAGGTGGTCGCCGGTTAAATAGAAATATTTATATTCATGGAATGAGATTAAAACTTGTTTATGGCAACACTGGACTACCAACTGAACCTGAAATATTTTTGCACTGATCGTGTCGCAAAATAAGTACACTTTGTCTGTATTTGTGTATTCATTCTAAAAGATGAATGAATATTCGTTTTCACCAATGTTTGTTCGTTTCGAAAATATTATATATATATAAAGATTTCATAAATACAATATTTCCAACATGACACATTGTTTAATTTGTAATCTCTCAATTAACAGTTTTATAAATTATATTAAGTTATATATATATATAAATTCATTTCATGTAGAAAATTACTGACAAGAGACAAATCTACGTACATATTTTCAAATTTTGAGTGGAATTCAATTAAAAATGATATACAAATATAAGTGCATAAAATAACAAATCTTTATAAAAAATCATTTCTTTTAGATATGTTTTAAATATTTATAATAAGAAATATTGTTATTATTTAAACTTATTTTAGATAATAAAATATATTTTACAAAAAACATTAAATTGTTGAATAATAAATTGATGTCTAAGTATGTTTTCATATTGTATTGTATTTAAGAGAAAAAAATAATTCAAAGAATGTCAAATAGTTTTCATAGAATATCTGAAATTTTAAAATCAGTTTTTCATTAATACATACATACATACATTCATATATACATTCAAGTATTATAATTGCTATGAACAAACTTTATCATATAGTTAAAATTACATATCTATGCCTTTATATATTTAGAGAAGCAAACACGTAGTTGAAAGTCATCCGTGCATATATATATATATATATATATATATATATATATATATATATATATATGTATATAATTAAAGGAATATATGGGAATGCATACGCTTTATGTGTCGTGTGCTTTAGTGTTGTATGTTGTTGACATTAAATTTGCTATGCTCTAGTTATATGACTGACAAAAAGATGTTTTAATAAACAATAAAAACTAAAAGTAAATTTTATAATTGTAGGTAGGACGTATAAAGTTTCCTATTCAAATAATCATAAGAGTACGTAACTAGTGAAGTTATAAATAGATTCATAAATGTTTATCAATCACATCTACTGTACTTTATGAGTAAATATTTTATGTGATAACGAAAAAAATCCATTTATTTATATAAAATAGTTTAAAGTATAATAAGAATAAGAATATAAACTTTACTTGTACATTATTTAGAAATTTATAAAAATTATAAACAGTATTTGATTTTAACTTTGTAATAAAAAAATATCACAATTATAAAGTTTGCTAAAAACGACGAATGTAACAAATACTCTAACGTCATTTTGCCTTATTCTTAATTGAAATGCATCACTTGGAAGAGTTTTCAGACTAATGACAACAGCTTGTTAAAAAAACAGTGCTATTTATCTTTATTAATTCAGATTTACTGGCACTTTTTTATCTTTCAAATTGAATCTTCTTCATATATTATTTTCAATGCAAATGAAAAAAAAAATTAAGTCTCTTTTACTTAATCGTTTGTATTTCGAATAAAACTGAATTGAATATAGAAATATGAATGTTATTTTTTAATTTGAACTGAATAAAGATTTTATAAGTTCATATGCTCGATTAAATAATTTACAAAATCAAATAACTTGAATAATATAATATTTGATACAATATATTAAAACATAAAAGATTCAGTACTTATTTTTTTTTTTTGACATTGACTGTTGTTTTAAAACGATAATTAAAAAATAAAATATACTAATTACTGACTGATTACTCATTTATATTGGGAAAAAAATTTTCCTCACTCACAAAGTGCATATTTAAGTCTTTCGATTAACATTTATAGTTACTCAGTTACAACGTTTTCATACATTTATTATCCTTTGTGCCGAGTTCAGAGGTAAATAATGCTACAGAGTTGATCGTCTTTGATCCTCTTGCATGCTAATTACTGACATATTCTAACGTAATGCATTTATAATAGAATATCCCTGTTTCATTATGTAAAGATCATTTTCTGAGATCTGTGTGTCCTAGACAGAAGGGAGCGGTCAACTTGATTTCACTTTAATATAAATTTGTTATATATATATATATATATATATAAAATATTATGTTCGTATGTAGGTATGTTTGTTGTTAGGGCGTAAGCAGAAAATAAAATAAATAGTTGGCATAATCCAAGCGAATGTGCTCTGAATAAAGCAGTGTGCATTCCTCGTAAATACGCGGCCAAATAATGGTTGGCACGTGGGGTGTACTAGGGATGATGCGGGGCAAGAGACGGGTGTAAACTTCCCGCCCCGACGAATAAGTGCGGTGGGCCGCTAGATGACGTATGAATGTTCTGGGACTTGATTCTATGTCAGTGGTGGTTCGTGCACGATTTCCATCAGGGTTGGAATCGGAGTGAAATATATGTAATCGTTATATTGACACTTCAATTAAATGCGATATTGGCAAGATCGAAAAGAATCGACACAAATACCATTTTATTATATTACTTATCATATTTATGTCCATAATTGTATGAACAACTCTAGAACGACTACACACGACATGACTGAACGAATCATTTGGAAGAAAACGTAAACAATTGATCAAGAGGTATATTTAACGATAAGTGGGGTGAAATTTATAGAAAAAGGATTAGAATTTTTTTATCACTTGAAATGTGTTTTTTTTTTAGAAATTTAAACACTAAATTAAATATTATAATACTAATTTTCATATTCAATTTGTAATATTTATAAATAACAAACGTAGTAAAAAATAAATATCGAAATTAAAAATTCAACATCAATATATTACAAATCACTTAAGAGAAATATGCTCTTTTTACGGAATTCCAGCTTCAAATATAATATATATATATATATATATATATATATACAAGTACTTGGAAGTACCCTTCAATATTGACATTAATATTCAAACGTCACTTTATGTCCTTTTAGTTTTTCATAGAATGTTCACTGACCCAAAAATAAACGTACATTATGTTCAATAATAAAGTTCAAGTTCAAACATTATATATATATATATATATATATAAGCAAACGTTATACATAAAATTCCATCGTGTTATTTAAAACAAGTCATTAATTACTTGAATACTGTCAGATTTAGGTCAATATTTATAATAAAACATTTGTAAATTGCAAATGGGATGAACATATTTATTATTTATTTTATGTGACATGAAAAATATGATTTTTATTAGAAATCAAATAATAAAATATTCATTTATGAAATGTAAATCAAAATATATTGTACAATATTTTTATTTAATAGTAAAATTGATTTCTGTAACAGTAAAAACTAAAGATAAATTGAAATGATTCTTGAATCAATTCTGAACTATTATTTTTTTCAATAATTATTTTCAAATATCAATACGAATATTATTATATTTCACTACTATAAATCATTAAAAATATAGTAAAAAAATTATTAAAGATATTTGGTTTATAATTTGAGTGATGTTTTTTATATTTGTTTATGACTATGTAAATAGAAATTCAGATAATTTATATTATTTATTTTCTTTTCAATATAATTATTAATTAAACATTTTTAGTACACATGAACCATTAGCATATTTTTATCTGTACTTAATTCAAAGTTTATTATTGAACATACTATATGGTTTATTCGAGAATCAGTGAACATTTTGAGAGAAATATGAATATACACTTGGATATTTAATGACGCTATTGAAATCCACTCACATGTACGTACACTTTTATATTGTTCACTGTACTTTTATAACTCTTTTAGAGTTATATTTTTTGATAATATCTGATCATTACTTGATATATAATCCAAATATGTGTATTATTTAACAATAACTTGTAAATATATTGATAATTATTGATATTTTTAATTTGGAATATTATTTCATTTTGTTTATAAAAATGTATTAATTTATAGAAATTGAAAATATTAAAATATCGACTTTGAATTTCAATGGGAAGAGCTCGAAATTGTTCGATTCGATAATAACCAAACTTGATTAAATATCAATGCTGAAGAAAAAATCAAAATAGAAAAGAATCAATAAATTTAATGATCTCTTAATCCGATCCTGAACGTGCCATGTCTGCGTTGAGTATGGGTCATGTGTATTGGGTATTGTGTGATTCCTTACGAAATACGATCATCCAAATGATGCATTTGTTGTTCTTCTTTCGGGTAGGCAAAAAACTTCACAGTCAAATTCTCGTGGGAAATGCACGTAGCGGAGAAAATTAGGCTCGTGTTATAAAATTTCCCGAATATGTGCGTGTGGGTGGATAGGGGACATATGAAAGCGGATAGTCGTAGAAAATGTTAACATGTTTTAATTTGCATGATTGATTTTGACATTGAAATCATTTTATTTGAATATCTGTTTTGTTTAATGAATTTTCAATTATTTTCATGTTGTATTGTAATTTATTATGGAATGTTTATTATTCGATACAATTTTAATTATTCATGCCACGTTGTTTTTTTACGGTATTTTTAATCAATATTATTATCAGACTTTATATGTACTTAATGAATAATTGAGAAGTGTTTTACAATTTTAAAATTTATTTAAACATTTCTCAATGTACATCTTAGAAATAAGAAATAATGTAAACAACATTAATAGTTATTTATTAAATAGTTTTGTATAACGTATTTGATCATCTATCAGCATTACGATTTTTTTTTAAAAAAAATAATACATTCAATTACAGAATAACTGCTTAAGGAATTCTTATTGATTCAAACAAAAAAAGAAAAGATAAAGAACGATGTAAAAATAAAAATTATTAATATTAATCTTATTGCTATTATGTTTTTTATAATGATATTTTCATACAATATTTATGGTTTTGTTATATCCAAAGACCTTATTTCATCAATATATTCCTATTTGATATGAAATGAATAATATTTAAAATATACTTTCAGTTATCTGTATCTAACGCACATATATTCAACATGTGTTTACATGAAAATAAATATTTTAAGCTTGTTAACTAATACTTGTCATTTGAATGTCAGAAATAATCCTGTATATTGCAAAATTTGTGTGTGTGTGTGTGTGTGTGTGTATAGAGTGGGATTCTGTATGTTGTTTGATGTCGAGTTACAGATAGACAAAAGGTATTCCCTAATGGTTCTTGACCAATGTGCAGGTATATTAAATAAAACGAAGTAATCCGATTTACATTACATTAATTACTAGGTTTTCATGAAGAAGCAAATAAATATTTTATACAGTGAAAACAAATATTAATGTAATTTTATTCAATTCGCATGTAATTGTAATTCAATGTAATAAATCTTTTCCTAACGTTTATACTGAACATATTTACTTTACTTATGAACTTCTATTATTTATTGTCGACATATAGTTAGGTATGTACACGAATATAAACATTTATATATATATATATATATATATATAAATTTATGTTTATTTCTGTAAATACTGAACTATAAAATTATAATTTAAACAATGTTTGAGTTTAATAAAACTATAAATTTATATAACTGTTTGTTATTTTTTAAAAACAATATTGTAAAAATATAATAACATTTATAACTTTAATTTTATATATATATATATAAATAATTTTCACAGAATGAATGTTGTTTGAAAATTTAAATCAAATGGTTTGATTATTTCTCTGGTTGTTTTCCGTACATGTTATTTGATCAATTTCTATTTTTGTATTTTCAATGCTTCATCAAATTTCATCTGATCAAAATATTCTTTATGCTTTATGGATTTTTCGTAGAAATATTTTCGCATATTTTATAAATTCTAAGTATATATTTCATCATATTTTCGTATGAAAAACAAATATTCCATTTAATAATATACATTGTGTATATGTAACATTTTATTTTATATATTTATAAATTTAATTAAAATTATTTTCATACTCACACAAATATATATATATATACAGGGTGAGAGCGAAAATATTTTTATCTCCGTAAGTCATTTATACTGAATAAGATGTTAGTCAACGAAACGGAAGAAAGTGAAAATGACGAACAAAGTGCATCAGTAATAACTTACACTGAAGTATTCAAAGCTTTAGATACTCTAAAACGATTCATTCGAAGTTTCTCTGACGAATCAGTCAATGACGACAACCGTTAGGTAAATTGATACATTTACAATGAACGTTCGAATGGGATTTAACAATTTTCATGGAGTTTGTATTTTTCTAAAAAGCGATTATCGACAATTCACTTATACTTACAAATGTATTTCATTCGCTTTCAAGTCTAGAATAGATTTCAATAGAGAACATGTTACATTTTTTTTAGATTATAAACAGTTCTATTTGATTTACGAATTTTGCATGAGAAAATGACATTAATTTATTATAAGATAGAAAATTGTTCACCCATTTCATTTTCTTGTATATTATGTAAACATTCATACAAAATTTATTTTTTTTTAAAGAATGGCATTGAAAATAAATATTTTCGTTTTACAAATGTACGATATTTAAGAGCATTTATTTAATCATTTATGTTTCTTGAAGAGATCGCAAAAATGAAACGTTGTAAAAAATTCTTGAACAATCGCATTTGTCACTAATCCTAATGAAATTCTTTAATGAATTTCCGAGAAGAAAATATTCACGAGTAAAGAAGATTTACAAGAAGTAAATGTGAATGTCCAGTCATGTGTTTTTTCTCTAGTACAAAACATTTCTACGTAGAAAAAAGACAGAGTAACGTTTACATATTTTTTCTTAACAGCTACATTTCATTTTCATTGTCTATTCACATTTTTTTTAACTCGTACCATTTCTGTTATGTGAGTGTATAATAAAAATAATAGTATAAGCCAGCATTACTGTTTTATAATCCTTTGCGAAGGATACAACAATTTACAGAGGACATTAAAGGGCATTTAGTAACTGAGAGAGAGTCACTCATGATGGCGAAACGGACCGGGAAAAGGCGGAAAGAAGAGGGAGAGGACATTTTTTTAGGTTCATTATTCACAATAACTTTCATTTCACGAATATACGTGTGTTTTATTTCAAAAAAAAGGCTTTGTTACGAATCCCCTACATTTTCATTTATTGGAATAGTATGTCACGTGGCTATTTTGTGATTTAAAATTCTTTGTGTGGACAGTTGATTGTCATATTTTTGAGTTATGTATGCGTGTGTGTCTGTGTGTTTTCCGATGTTTGGATTTTGCCCTTTTGGGATTCAATAATGCCTTCGATGGTTTTTCAATTTATCATTCATTTGCGTAATCAATTGAAATCGAGAAGATTTTTCAATTGGCGAATACCGTAAATATTCGAATATTTGTTTTAATTGGAAAATAAAAATTGTTTCTAATAATTTTTCGGCCAGTCGTTAAAAAATAAAGTGATTCGAGCAATTTTACAGTTTAGTTTTTTAAACGAGTCAAATATATTTATCAAAAATCTAACTACGATAAACGTTTCAATTGAATCAGTCGATTGTAGAAAAAATTAAACAATTTAAATATTTTTATATAATCAATAGTTGATATATTCACTGAAATTGATTGAAAAACGTCGAATCGATTGATTTATAAGTTGTTTATATACCAATATAATTATTATTTTTAATCAAAATATAATTAATTCTAAAAATCAATCGACACAATAACGTTTTCTCTTCAAATTGTAATTTTATTTTCAATTATAGACATTTTCAATATCGAAATTTATTTTTAACACAATTAATTATATACTCAATTTAATTGTTTTTAATAGCATTTAAATGTATTTTGAATATTAATTTATTTCTTTAGATTAATTCGTGATAATCATACATCAAATATCAATCAATTTATTAAGCCATTAAAAAAAACCTTATTAATACTTCAAAATATTGATTAATATGTCAATAATACGAATGTTTACATCTAAACCATTTCGATTTGCATTAGATAATTGACTTTTAGGATTTTTTTAATCGAGAAGTTATTTGATAAATCAATATATATGATAAGATTATTACTTGAATTTATATATATATATAACAAAAACACAAACATGTTTATTGTATAGATATAAGAACTTTGTAAACATGGACAAATTTTGAACATTAATCGAGTAAAAATAAATCTCAAATGACGTTGTAGAAATAGAACTATTTTTTAAATTACATTTCTTGTCTATTAGTTCAGCAAGTAAAAGTTTACAAAGTGAACGATGAACATTTTTAAAAGTACTTAAAACTACTCAAGCTTATATATACGTGTTTTCGATGCAGTAGAAAGATTGTTTTGTGAAAATCTTAACAAGAAATATATATACAAGTTTTACAAGTTCTCCGAGTATCATTAAAATTCTTAATTTTCTATTAATTAGTATATAGTTGAAGTTATAAGACTTTGTAATTTGACTGATATAGATGAAAAGTAATTTACTTATTATATTCAAAATTAAATTGTTTCAATTTAAATTAAATACATACGATTCTATTTTGATTTACGAAATTGACAATAGAAAATATTAACGAAAAATAATATAAAGATATAATATAAAAACATTCAATTAATAATTAAAGTCAATATTTATGTTTTAAATATAACCATTACACTAATGGATAATAATCGAGATTAAATTGTATTTAATTTAATTATATAAATATATTTGTAAGTATATGTTTTAAAATATAATTACTATTAACGAATTAAAATATTAGAGCAAAATATTCGAAAGTTCAAGTATGATTAAAGTGGTAGTGTTTGTGAGTTTAAAGCACATTAATTCCATATATGAATTAATAAACTATGGGGTACGTGATGAAGCTCAACGCAAGGAAATACCAAATCAAAATCTACACTAATAACGTAACAAAATTTTAATTATATATGTATAAATTATGATGTATAAATGTGGATACATCAAAGGGAGTTCTAATATACGCACCCAAATGTAAATGTATATGTGAGAATATAAATGTACATGTACACACACACACACACACATAAATATATATATATATATATATATATATATATATGTGTGTGTGTGTGTGTATTTATATCTATATAGATAGTTTTATGATTTAATGGAAGTCACTGCTTATTAAGGATTCAAATTTAATTTTATTTCTTTCTATTAGTTTTTGTATTCAATAGATATAACGTTTAGTCTTATTAAAAAAAATATTTTAACAAAATG
Source organism: Neoneuromus ignobilis (assembly GCA_029203775.1). Classification (NCBI taxonomy): domain Eukaryota; kingdom Metazoa; phylum Arthropoda; class Insecta; order Megaloptera; family Corydalidae; genus Neoneuromus; species Neoneuromus ignobilis. The sequence continues at coordinate 250,901 of CP092097.1, forward strand.
AAAATTTCATATTAGAAGAAAGTAATTTATAACTATTACATTTTATGTAGTCTACTTGTATCAAAGAATAAAATGTTCATTTGTATCAGATTTATTAGAAAAGGCTTTTATTTATAGCTTTTAATTTATTATAGTGGTACAACCTTTATTTTTGTGCTTTATTCTGGTCTCCCTTAAAATTTATACAATGAATACAACTGAGTAATAGAAGCTTAATTCAAATTAGATTTGTTGTTTACAAAGTTACATATGATGTTATAAAAAGCAATTTAATTAATTTTTTATTGCAAGATATATATATATACATATAAAGTTATTATTATAATGAAATTGTTAGATAAAACCAATAATAAATATACTTAATTAATATACATATGATATGTTAAATCGTATCTGATCAAATGATTTGAAAAGAAAATCAGAAAGATAAAAACACTCGCTCGAGACTCGTTTTCATTTGAAATCCATATTTTATGTAAACGTTGTTGAATTTATATGTTGTTGTGAATCTGGGACAACCCTTCGATATGATTTTCGTCGTTGGCACGTTTTTGTGCTACGCAGCAACGAATAATCAACAAACATTTCGTTTCGCCATCTCGAAATACTCGTTAATATCAAAAGTGGCGCCTAGTGTTATAATTTTATCGATAATTCGAAATGTCAGAATTAAATCCTTTCATATTATTAATAAGTAATAATTTACGTTGGTCGAGTATCAGTGAGGCAGAGTAGTCGCGTTTCGCGCGACAGAGGTAACTAATTAAAATTTTCGGTAGACCGCAAAGACCAAAATCCGATAACAACTTTGGACGTTAACTTTGTGGCACGTTGTCTATACCGTTTTAACATACATAGAGAAATGTTGTGTTCGTCCTTATCGTTCGTTTATGTGTAGTGGACACGACAGATGGTGAACTGTGTGTTTGTCTGCGATATAATACTCGTATATACGTCATTAGTCAAGATTGACTTGCGTTGCCCTCATAATGTTCAGGACCGTACGGAAATAGTATTTCAGGATATGCTGATAAGGAAGCACTTTCGTTAAATTGTTTCCAAACATTTCCAAAACAGTTTAAATAGAAGTTTCTCTTGCCACACATATATATTGATATTGTCTAGTTAGGCGTATTTATTACCCACATCCACAAGTATGCACACACATGCAGAAACATATATATATATATATATATATATATATATATATATATATATATATATATATATATATATGTCTTTTAGAGATAAATGATTACATTTTGCAATAATATTATAATTGAAGACTATAAGAGATTTTGTCGATTTAGAGAATTTGTAATAAAAAAGAAAATATTTTCTTTATATATTAAAACTAGATCATTTTTAAATAGTAGCTATTTTTCAATAAAAAACGTTATAAAAAACTTTAACTATATAAAATATGTAAAATTATATGGAAGTATTTTAATGAGTCGTTTGAATATTCAGATTAATGAAATGAATATAATGAGTAGATAAATTTTCCATTCAACAAATTAAAATTATATACATATTTTAAATATCACAAACTTGAAAAAACTAGGTTGTTTAATATACGAGTATAAAATAAAAGTTATATTTATAATCTTGTTAAAATATAAAATAAATATATTGTTTATATTGAAATAATAATGCAAATCACAATTTATAAATTAAACTTTACATCTAATGACATAGTTGGTGAAAATAGCAATTTGTATATCTATAAATATATTTGTTAAACTTTACATGTGTTTTAATGTAAAAAAAGGTTTTATATTAAATAGTTGTATTTAATTTCAGTACATTTTTGTTTTTAAAAACATTTATATATATTAGTCTATATATGTTTAATTTTATAGAACAGATCATGTAACATTCTTTATCAAAGCTTATAAAAGTCATGGAAGACAGTAAAATTCTAGTCACATACATTTGAAAAAAAATCAACGTACCTCTTAATCGACAATTCAACACCGACAAAACATATTTTTCATTCACATATCACGTACTCACTTCAAATGACCAAAACACACACGAATACACAGACATACATTTATGCGTAGACCCGCACGCATATCCTCGACAAACAGACAGACATCGTACGCACACAACTCAACAAAACACACGACAAACAAACAAACAAACGTACATACGTACGTACATATGAAAAAGTCCCGGAAAAAAGAACCCTTCACAGCATCAGCACCATGATCATTTCCGGATTCTGATTGTCACACACAAAAGACAACAGACCGTGCTGTTATTTATTTGTTTCGCCGATAAATGTACGAACAATAAAAAGGCGTAAGTCAAGCATCGAGAGGTACTAATATAATATAATATTATATATATATATATATATATATATATATATATATATATATATATATGCTTAAAGGTAAAAACAGTAATGATATTCATTTAAAAATTGTAGAACTTTAAAATTTCTAACATTTCAAGATTTTAATATGTATAAATATTAAATTGATGAATATACATGGAAGAATTTAGTACAGGATTCATCGAAGGTATAGATCAAGATCAGATTATTTTTTGTTGTCTAGCATTGTAGGAAAAATATTCAAAACATGAATAACAATAAATTAAAATTATGTTGTCTGATTGTTTTTTTTTTAAATTATATAAGAAAGTAAAACAATAATGAATTTTCATTAATTATACTGATATTGTTGTTTGAATTTTAGATATTTTAATTTGTATGTCAGTGAAATGATATACAGTTGATAGTTTTTAATATTTTCAAAGGTAATATATATATTTATAATTTTAAATAAAACTATTGTTATTAATATTGATAAATATTTTATAAAAGCTTTATAATAAATATAAAATAAAACATTGCTTTGAAAAGAATATGTTTTATTTTTAATTGAAAATATTTCCGCTGCAGGCTAATCAATCATCCATTTGGTTTTATGCACCGCTTTGTGAAGTAAACAAACATGCATATTTATTTATTCATTCATTCATCAAATACATACATACATGTGTGTGTGTGTATATATATATATATATATATACACATGTATATGACTAAAATATAAAATATTGCAAAATATAGTATTTTATTGCATTGACCACAGGTGTGCGTAGCTGTACATGGTACGAATTGAAACTAATAAACCACACTTTTGACAGTTATAAAAAAAAGTAATTATGTTTAACAACATAATATATGAAATACTTCCGTTGAAAATGTTTAAAATTTCATTTCATCATACTCTGTCGATAATAATTTTTTTTAGTGGAAGTAGAGATATGACGTTATAATTGACTCGATAATATCATGACAAGGATTGATTGATAGATGAAAGCATATCAATTGTTAACTTACGATGATTAAAACGTATAAAACCGTACAAAAAACGAATATTGTACAAATCGATTGTCTTAATCCGGCAATTATTATATTACGATTCATCAAATAATTGATGCTTTGATTGTAAGTGTTAATATTATTGAAACAATTACTATGATGGATTGAATTTTAATCAAGTTTTCACATGTTGCATCTCAACATTGATATTCAGTCAAACGAATTCGATCATCTTACCACAAAAACAACTTAAGATTTCATCGTGTTCAATAATTATTGTTTATTTTTAAAAAAAGGGTGTTGACATTTTATTTTTATTTTCGGATTATTAAGAGCATGAATTATTAAAATAAAATCAATACACGAATATAGATGGATCTTTAATGATTTAGTAAGAAACAAACACATTGACCAATAATAGATAAATTAGATATACATTGAATACAAACTTTTCCGAGGTAGTCAAATAAACGAGCGAACAAAACGAGCTGATACATGCGTTTGTAGTGTAGTGGGGTATAACGGGGATGACTTAGAAACTGTTCGAATCGTATCAGGTGTACCCCTCTTGGGAATTTAAGGGTAGGAATTGATTTATCTTTTGTATCAATTTTTCTTATATTAGGCGTCGAAGTAGAACGTTACCCGATTGTGTCTCCCTAACACATTCGATAGTATCCGTTGTCATGTCTTCTACTTTTTCTTTCACTTCAAATGTCTTCGACAAATGTTTCCATCTTCATTTGAAACGATACGTCTGTATACATACAGATATAAAAACCGTATGTATTTTTATGTTATATGTTTATATTCAAGAAAAATTTCGTTTAACACACACACACACACACATATATATATATATATATATATATATATATATATATATAATTATTAACACTTCAATTATAGACTAATCAGAAATAAACTATTCAGAACTCCAATATACTTGAATTTAAGAAGGTATGCAAGCTCATAACTAGAGCACCTATTTCTCTATAGAGATTATTTGAGTTGAAACTGCAAACTCTCGAACGTTCATAACTATGTATTAATTTATCGATTCTCGTTTTCAATGTATACATCTAACAATTAATTTCTGGAATTCTATTAATCTAGAGGAATGAAAAATATTCCTATTGAAGTATGTCACATTAACACCATTAAATTATGTGTGTTATTTCATCGGTAGTATTATAAATATAAATCGAAGAATGTATATGATCGAGTTTATTAACAATTATTTAAAATATCTATATTATATTTTACTACAATTATTAAATATGTAACGTTAAGAACTATTGTCATTACTATATTTATAAAAAACAATATTTGATATGAGTTTCAAAACGTAATTGTCCTTTTTAAAATTCATTTAGTAAAATTCTAGTCTTTCACACACACTTGTTTTTTTTCTAAGTAATAAATAACATTGTCACGTAGTGACCATTGCGTCAAGGGAGCGAATATCGCGTAAGCTGTCAAGCTTTATTAAGAAAAAAACGTGCGTTGTTGATGTTATTCAAACAAATTATATAAATCTGAAAACTTGCAGAGTAATCCTAATATTTCAATATTACTATACTTTACATGTAATGACCGCATATTAATGTTTTGTTGTGAACTTTGATCATAAAATACATTTGAAAATATGATCATTTAAAGCGTAATAAGTCATAATAAAATTCCGTGTAAATAAAAACGCACCGCGTACACGTACATTTTCCACTCTATATTTGAAATTTAATGAACGATACAGAGCTCGCGTTGTTTATTTCTTGCTCTAGCTAACGTACTTAATCAAAATATGACCACTTCCGTAGATTTCCCTATTGTATTTACGAAAAACAAGACGAAGAACACGCGCGGATTTCTTTTCTTCGTTCGGTTTTTGTCTCTTGTAAAGTATATCGCACAGGATGGTCGTGACAAATAAGCGTATTTATTTCATTGGTGAAACAGTGATCATTATATAAGATATACAGCGAACATTATCACTATTTTTCAACCGATAGAAAAAATCAAACAGGGCCAGCAAAAAAAAGAAACTAACGATAAAATATAATAGACGGGTTGATAAACTTTGCTGTGTTGACAATATTTCGAGTGTCTGATACTAAAAATACGTCGTTCGCATAAAAAGTTTTAGACATGTTTCGCTGTGTGTTCTTATTTTATTTTATTTTATTTTCTTCATTTTGTTCGTTCCTTTCAACATTTGCAATCGTCTCGGAGAAAATAAAAAGTTTGTCGAATTAAATTATTCATCTTTAAATTGATTGCTTTAAATGGTTTCCACAGGAAATTGATTTTATTTTAACTCGAAGCTGTTAAAACATACAATATTTGCATATCTATCGATAATGTTTGTAATTTTCAGTTAGTTTAATCTTATTTTCAAATACACTTTTATCGTAATCATTTTAATATCAATGAACGCCGAGTTCTATAAAATTAGTTTTATATATAATGAATTTTATGTTTATTACATGATTTCTTTCTACTAAAATACAATCTGGTACGTACTTTTTCATAAACAAAAAGAAATGAGATTTTATTCGACAAGTTTTAAAAAGAATAATTTTATTCGTTTTCGATTCAAATAGTTAATAAATATTTTATGATTTAATTTATATAAAAAAAATGATTAATATAAATTTATATTAGACATAGAATAATACAAAATATCATATAGAAACATAAAACTAATTTAAAAGTGAAATAAAAATATATCAGAATATAGAAACGAGAAAATCTTCTAAACATAATATAAATGATGGAAATAGTGTTACGTTTGTGTGAAAACCTTTTATAAATAAATGTCATTTAAAAATGATGTAAAATCGTGTCAAACGATAATAATTGATGAATGAGCGTAGATAATTTCTTTTTATTTATTTTTTAAAAAAAGGCGAAAAAGAAAAGAGAAAAATATTCACGCTCTACGAAGATTTTCATTGTACATCTTTTTCCTGCAGCTTACAATGAACGAGCAATAAAAAGATAGTAATTTTTATATGGAAGAGTACAAATAGAGGAAATCTTTTTGTCCCTTTTATACAAAAGGGAAGTAGACTGTCGGATTCTTATCTTGTAAGTGACTTTTGATATTTTTCGCGCGAATAAAAGTCCTTTTTTTAGAATTGTTTGCGCTTGTGACGCGTATTTACCTTTTAACCTTCGCACCTGACAAAATATCTTGAGACCATAAAAAGATTACCTTACATTTAGAAAAGGTTCAACAAGTTACACGTTAACTTCTACGTAGACTCTTCTTTTTGAATTCCACTTTTAGAATGTTGTGAGCTGTGATTTTTTTTCTTTATTATTCCTCGTTATCCGTCTTATTATAAACGTTTATTTAATATTTTCAAGTTTATAAAAATACTAATTAACTGATCTAACAATTTATATGTAAATTAAAGAGACGATCTATTTTGAAAAATGTACTAAGAAAAATATTCTATATTTATTTTCTTTATTAAAACATCCGATAATTTTTCTCGCGAGAAAATATCATATATATATTTAAAAAAATATATACTGAAATCATTAAATAAATATTAAAGCAAATAATTATTACATCTAAGTTAATAATGACATCTCGATATTTTTAAATTACATTTTCGAAGATCATAAATAAAAATAAGAAAATAAATCATGGCAAGCCTTTGAATAACGTCTGTAACGTTACTTCTTCGTGTTATCTTTTGACCTATTCGACAAATAAACGTCCATGTACAAGACATACTTTTTGGTGAGACGAGGGAGTTATAGGTGACAGATTGTTGCTCCCGTCCACCCTAAAAACGTTATTTCAAGTCGAGTCTTCTGTAAGCCTTACTAAAAGCTGCGATGCCATGATGTTAAAGATGACGTTAAAAAATTCGCAACGTTTGTACGTTAATTCTCAATTAATTTTCTAATTAAGTTACGATGGGGGATTTCATTTATTTACTTATTTAATAGAAATATATTTGCCAGAAGTGAACTCTTTTTTTTCAACAGAATTTTCTTGTTAAATCATTTTCATAATTAATCAAAGTTTGTTTAATAAAAAAATATGTTAATATAGATTAATTGTAAAAAGATGTTATTTAAAAAGATAATTATACTTTTTTCATTTTCAAGTGAACAATTTTCATTTGGTAAATTTCGAATTTACAATTTTTATAAAACTTATAATTGGAAAAGATGTGTCGAGCAAATCAAAATATCTGCAATGAATTTACATAAATGATTTTTATTGAAAACTTAATTAACAATTATTTAATTATGAGTTCGATAATAATCAAAAAGTTCATTCCGTTTAATATATTCGAATTACACCAATAATACACATATTAATTAATGGCGATGATTGTGTTTGTGTTGAATTGATGACAAAAAATTATGTTCTGATTAAAATAATATTAATCTGCAGTTACTAAATGATAAATTTCGAAATTATACCTACACAATATAATCAAAAAACAGGCGCTGAAGACATATTAAATCAAATACTATATATATATATATATATTGTATATAAGCTAAATATAAATAGAGGACTTCTATTAAAAATTAAATTATCAATAATTAATTACGAACCTAATAATATTCAACGATTTCATTCTCTTTAACAATTCTCATTATACAAACGATAATAATTAATGAATCTGATTGAATCGATGCAGGATGAGATGAATCATAAAAATTCATGTACTGGTTTAAATGATATCAATTTGTATTAACGAATTTCGATTTTACATCAGTATCTTTTAGAAAAACCGCACGTGAAAAATTGTACAAAGTTTATTATACATATTTATAAATTCTTAGATATTATTTAAAATGATAGATAAGAATGAAAACAAATGTACGTTTCTACTATGATTTTTGTATATTTATCATCTGCTTGAAATCACAACAAGAAAGTTGATGTCGTATCGTTATTTAAATAAACTTTTAATTGTTTTCATTGTTTGTTTAAACAAAACTTTGTCGTAGTTCTCAATTAAATATTCGTCCATTCTCTAGAACATCTTATCATTCATTTTACATAATTTGTAACTGAAAAGTGTAGAGCAAATATATTAATTGCTTTTAGTTATAAATGAGACTATTCTGTTTACACAATTACAATATAGTACAATCGTAACATTATTTCCAGTGAATATACAGTAGAAAAGATTATTGATATTTATTTCTGTGGAAAATCAAATCGTATTTCGACACAAACGAAAATATTTCTTAATTAAAACTTTTATGGGCGAGCGAGTAATTTCGATTTTTTAAACAGATATGTTATTCATTCGAATATTACATTTGTACGATTTATTTCATCTACGTTTGTTGTAATACAAATGTTTATTTATTTACATAATTTTATTTCATTTTGAAACATTTTAAAAGTGACTCTAGTTTCAATGTAAAAATGATATCTGTAATTCTCTGTTCTTACTACAGTGCACTAATCCGATTTATATTATGTGATTAATAAATTACAACGGAAGCGGAAGTAATTTATACGGAATTATTTAATGAAGAAGTAATTATACAGTAGTTTATTTAACCAATAAGTACGTAGTTGAAATTCAATAATTGACACGTTGAGCTAGAGGTCAATCGAACGAGAAATCCAATCATCCTGACGATAAGTCAATTGTCATTACATAAACATTAAATCCGTGCAATATTGGAGATACTCTAAACCGTTCTATAAATAAGTCTTTATCAATTAATTAAAATGTAATTGACGAATCAATGGGCTGATGTTAAAGCCGATTATTTAGATTAATATGAACGAACAAACAACGCGGACGAATTTAGAAATAGACGTTCATGTTGTATAATATAAATAATGCAATATGAAATATTTGTTTATCGAAAGAAATGTGAATTTTACCAAATCGATCACTAGAGGAAAGAAGTTTACGTAGTTGAAAATATCAATGACAAAATATATCGGTAACTAGCTAGCAATTTCGTTATGTTAGCCTCAATTACATTACATAAGGGCGTTTAGATGCGTACATCTTTGAAAGTAATTGTAGCGTATAAAAAGGGGCACGAATGTAAAGATCGATAAATATTCGACAGATCAGACAAATTTATGACTGTTGTAAATTGTACGTTACAGACACAACAGAAAAGCTAACAATGTGCGTTTGTTCGTATACGAGATAGAGGCAGACGGCCAACACATGTATAAATTAGATGAAGCGAGAACAATAATCAATGATTCTAGTGCCGATTTTGACAATCGATGTACAAAATATCGCCTGTCCCACTTCAATTCGTTATTTTAAATTTTAATGCCCGTTGGGAAATGAAACGTGGATCAGTTTTGCTCAGTGAACAAAGTCATGTTTTATTGCTATGTACAATGTCTTCAACATGTGTACACAATTTAATTGATTGTTAACTGTTCTATTCGCATTTCAAATCAATTTGATTTTATTCACACGTTATATGAATTACTTTAAAGGAATATTCAATCTAAAAAATCATTACGAAATAATCACATTTATATTCACGTTCATTGGTCATTATTTCCAAGCAATTAAACAGGTTTCATTTATATTATTAAACCACGAATAATGTCAATACAAACTTTACACACATACATATATATATATATATATATATATCTAAATAAAATTTAATTAGAATCAATTAATGTATTAAGAAATGTTATGTATAATATAAATCTTTATCCAAATAATGATTTTCAATTACATTCCGTATCCGTTATCAAAAATGTAAACACTAGACATTTTTATTATAAAAACTATTTAATATTTAATAAAGATTTAAAATTATTACAGTTATTAAGTTTTCTATTAGAATTGTACATATATTTTCGCATCCCTGTCTATTTTATTAATAATGATTGAACGGCCGTATTATTTATACGAGTATGTATTTATTTGTTGTGCGTATGGTATAATACTAATATCGAAATCATAAAATTATTTACGTGTTTGTTGATCATAACTTTAGTAGAAATGTTCTTGTACGTATTACTACTACTGCATCATGTTGTCCCAATGCATTTATAATGGAATATTTATGTTTGAATACATATAGAATGTGCTCTGAAACATGTCCCAACAGTATCCATAAGGTTAACGATGAAATGTTACGGATATAAAATATTTGCACAAGTTTATAATACATTAATGTATTGAATACCCTGTATTGTGGATAGAATCGCTTTTACTTCGTTGGCGTCAGAGTTTGCTCTACGGTCTGCATTTGGATGCTGTGTTACAGACTACTATGTAGTATATACTAGTGACTAGTGTTTGGCTGCTGACGCTTCTAGGAAGCTATACGCTTCGCATGAGGATCAATACTTCATCCATTTAACACGATTTCTGGGGCAAGGCTAGCAAAGGACCCGAATCCCCAATGTCTCTGTTTACCACTATCGCTGACTGCGTACTTGGAGATCTTATAATGCAATTTAGGGCATGGTGTCCTCCCCTACCAACATTTACTTAACGCTGTGGCGGCCGTTACTGTACTCGATTAGTGTCATATACTAACGGGATCTCTACTCAACAAGACACGGGTTCAAATTCCGGAAGTTAGTTATTGAATTGAAATAATATGTAGTTGATGAAGTTCATCACAGAACGGTGCACAATTTGCATTATTATTATTATTACGATAATTGAAAATTAAATGATAATGCGATTATTAATGACAATTTTATATCGTGATCTATGACAATATGCACTTTTCTTTATTGCATTCGGAATATTGATACAAATGGTTACGTGCCATAATTTCACTTTGTAATACATTCACGAGGGAATATTAAACTCATATCATATTATGAGTGAATTATGAAATAAAATAACATTTATCAATCGGATTTCTTTTACATACTATATCGATATTATTTTATAAAAGAAAAATGTATAAACAAATAATATATATATATAAATATTGTTAACGTCTACTATTTTAACGTAATCTAAATACATTAAGATAATAAGAGTGGGTAAATATTGTTTACGTAGGATGAGAAAACATTAACTACTTAATTGAAGGACTGAAAGTGAAAACAAGCTAAACGTTAGTTTCAGGTCAATTGATTTTAATTAAAAGAGTATGGAAAAAATATCAGCAAATTAAACATATATACATACGTAAAAGTTTTTCATTTTTATAAAAAACAATTAACTAACTTTTTTTGACAATATAAAGTATTTTTTAAATATATATAAATACATAAACATTTAGTTTTTAATATATTCTGATTTATAACTAAAAGTTGTATACAAAATACCTCCGAATAAAAAAGTCATTAACTAAAACCAATACAAAGTAATTATTACAAAAAAACATCATCAAAGTATTATTTATTTTTTAAATATTAATTTATCTTGTATTATATGATTACAAACAATTTTCAGCATGAAAATAAAATTACAGAAAAAAAACAACAGAAAAATTCAAAAAATCTTAAAATGAAATGATATAAAAATGAAAATTAAACGTAGAATTCTCGGAACATCTTTTATTGAAACAGCTGCAATTAGGTGGGGTAGTTATTAATTAAAAAAAATTCTACTGCCTGCATGGAGGCCGACTGACTCCGGGCAAAAGTCCCGAGTCAGATTCATACAGTCTCTTACACCCATTCCAATGGTAGTTGGTGCAAAAACCACCCTTAGTCAAATGGTGAAAGGATAACTCGAAAGGTAGAATGCAAGCAAGTACACGGTCAAATCAAATATTTGTATTCAACGACTGAAATATATGTGTTCAATGGATTAACTTCTATAGATCACTTTTAATTAAAAAAATACCAGATATCAGTGTATATTTTACTTGTTTCTTTTATTGCTCTAACATATATTTTTGACTAGAAGTTCTAACAAATATGTTTTCTTTGAGAATTTTCAATAGATTGTGGAAAATTGTTTATTTTTTAATTAAATTCAATCAAATTATATTCATTTATCAAATAAGATTCAGCTCAAAAACAAAATCTTTTTTTGAGCAAAATAAATATAGAAATAATTTTAAAAAATAAAAATATTTTCTATATTATTCATTAACATTTAATTCCATTTATCAATCACTATTTTACTAATAAACCTGGCATTATTAACGACAAACGATTTATTTATATTATATTTTATCATAAAAATGTTTTTTTTTTTTAATATTTGATTCCATAACGGACGTTTTGAATGTTAGATTTAAAAATGTGAATTCCTATCAAAATTAATATTTAAGATAACATTTATAACGAATAATAAATAAATAATGAATATGAAACTGAAAGATCAACTTGGACATTTGTAACATTTTCAAAACTTATCCATTTCAATTATGTAGCTATTTTTGTACATCTGTATATAAACTTGATGTTGATTCTTGTAGCTACATTCAAGATTTACATATGAATTTGTGTCATAGTAAATTTTGTTAGAAATATTTGAATTTTTTAAAGAATTAAATATATATGAAATTAAAAAAAATGATACAAACACTACATGAGCTGCCAATAATTTATTTCATTTAATTATTTACGTGCTTCCAAATAGAAGCTAACTACTATCTTTAGTTGGTCATATGAAAACATCAATATTTAAATAACAAACACCGTGCCAGTCCATATATATTATTCAAAGACATTTGAGAAATCTTTATAGATATATTTTACGTCCTTTTCACATTGTAAATGGTCATATCACTACACACACCTAGAATTATTAATATATTTAATTTAAATCTATTAATTGATAGCTTTGAAAATAAATTTCGTTATTTATTTAGAATTGAAATATTTTCTGTATATTATTTAAAAATAATAAAATCTATTGTAAGTTTAGATCTCGATAGTAGCAAAGTATGACCTAGTTCACAACGTGTTTTAACAACTAAATTAATATGAAACGTTGTAAAGACAAGACTAGTTAAGTGGTATCAAACTAATGAATAATAGTTTGATGAAAAGATTGCTTGTGTAAGCGAACAAAGTTACCATTAATAAGATCAAATTTATATGAGAAACCTTTGTGTACAGTGAACGTGATAGTTTTTTGTATACATATACAAAAAGAAACATTAAGTGACTGAAAAATAATTATATTAAAACGATATTTATTTATTACAATAGAAAAATAATGATGGAATTTAAGATTTGGTTTTATCAATAAAGAAATATATTAAAAACGATTATATACAAAGTTATATATTTAAGTATGTAAGTATTCTTTTATATTCTCTAATACAATTCTGTTCTTTTATTAAAAATAAAAGAAAATAGTTTGATTTCCTTAAAGAAAATTTCAATTTCCTCGAATGTAAAACTGTTAACTGTTTAGCGTGACTTTGCATTTTTTATCACTATCGTGTGTAAAAATTGAGTACAGGAAATAACAATAGGAAAACTTATTTCGACACAATAACTTCATTTTATATGCTGTTTTATTTGTTCTATTTGTTTTTCACATTCATATATATATATATATATATATATAATATGTGTGTGTGTTTGTAGAATATATAAGTATGAGTAAATATATGTATGTATGTAGGCGTTTTTTGTGAATCGTACTCGAATATTTTAAGAATATTAAACCTGTCATTCAAATCAAATATACGAGAGCCTTGGGTATTTTTCGAGTTTCTTTTCGCCTATATGTAACCTTACATTATATTTTAGTCAGTTTCATTATTTGTGACAGAAAATCTTAAATTAAATCTAAATGTGTTGATATAAATATAAATGTTACAAATAAAATTGAAGTAACATAAAATTTGTTTTTCGTTTATAATACATAAATCAAGTTAAATATTATTCATATTTATTAAAAAAAAATTAATTATACAGCTTTGATTAATTACCATTCGGTATAGAATTCGTTACAAACAAGAATTCATATTAAATAAGTTATGGCTAGTAAGTTTATATGAAATATGTATTTTAAAATATTACTTATTTATCTTTAATGATTCTAAATTTAATTTTATTAATTATTACAGTTAAAAATATCATGGAGATCTATTGATGAAAAAAAGATAAAATCTATGAATTAAGAAGAAATAATTGATGTTATTAAAGAATATAAAAATCTGTGTTTAAATAGAAGAAAGTCTTATATTAAGAATTTTTTTGAAAAAATCAAGTTGATAACTTTTATAAAATGATTACTGAAAATCTATTTCAAAAAATTTTGTAAAAATAAAAAAATAACATATTCAAAATTACAAATTATTCTATATATATTCGAGTATCTATTAAAATCTGAATATTTAATAGGGACGTTAATTAAAATATTTATATACCTTTTTACAAGTTTAATTCTAAATAAAATGATCGTTTAATGAAAGTGAAATGAGTATCTATAAGAAAATTATTCCAATTAGAATAACTGCTATGATTTATACAAACAAATTAAATTAGCAAGAATTTCTCTTTTCAAGTTTTAGGAATTTAAAATATGCATATACATGTATATGTGTGTGTATGTATATATGTGTATGTATATATATATGTGTATGTATATATATATATGTATATATATATATATATATATATATATATATATAAATATGTATGTATAAATGAAAGTCAAAAGAAACCCTTATGCTATTCAAATGAATATATTTCCCGAAATAAAGTAAATAAACGCTAACATGTTCCATTAATTAACAAAACATTTTTTCCGAGAGAACAAACGATGCATTTCGTAGTCAAACTGGTTACTCTTGGGATTTTTTACCCAAAACCACTAAAACAATAAATGTTACGGAACAACAATCAGAAGTCTTGGCATGAAAGCGAATGACTGGTGATATTATGTCCCGATCTGGGATGTAGCACCATTAAATAAATGAATATGTAAACAGAAGGTAGAATGTTTGAATCAGAGAATGTATATTGTGCAGACAAACGATGAAAATTCAGAAGATTTTCTATCGTATTATATTTTATATGTTTCTAGGTCATTGGGTTTTTTTGATAATTTTATATTTGACATGATTCATTCATTTTTGATAAATGTTTAGTTTCAAATAATGTAATGATGATTTTAAAATATAATTCAATAAGAATTTAGTTTCAAAGAATTCTATCTGGAATTCAATTGGAAACTAAAAAGATAATAACAACTTAAAACACACATTTAAAAAACATCTAACTTATTTAAAATATTTGTTTTGAAAGAGATATCCATGCATTATCAATTATATAAATTTATAAAGCCTATAAAGTTAATTTCATTTTGTAAAAACTTTACGTTGGGTTATATTTTTTTCATAAATATTAAGAAACATTCAAAAGATATATAACAAATAAATTACTCCTGTTACACTTTTCACTTTGATGTCATCTGTGGCCGGTAATGACTCGAATCACTTTTCATCACCACTACCACTCTCTAATATTTTTCATGTTGTGAGTGACATTTTCCTCATCTGTGAAGAACTTCTAAAATATTTTTCTAAAATACTTCAGTTTCTTATCTCAATCAGGTATTTTATTACACAAAATTTTTATGCTAACAAACATTTATTTTCCATAATTAAACTATTTTTATTTTTTAAGAAAAAGAAGTAATTGGAAAATCGTTATTCGAACATTGCCAATGTCATTAATTAATTTATATATAAGATTATATTCTCAAAATCGAATGATATTTTATTCTACTATATCATTTTTGTTAGTGTTTATATCACTTATATAGTAAATTCTTAATTACAGGTCGATGTCAAATAAAGGTAAATAGATAGTAAAATATGCTTATAATTTCATAATAAAATGTTTATATATATATATATATATATATGTTTTGTACAAATTGAGGTAAAAGGTTTGTGATAAATTACAGTTTGGATCAGTTGGGCGAATTGCGAAAACAAGTAAAAGTTAATGACAAGTTAAAAGGGAAATTCACGGAAAGTATAATTAGTAGAAATTTATTATTTTTATGTTTCATATATATATATATATATATATATATATATATATATATATATATATATATATTGTAAAATGGAAAATAATTAAATAAATTCGTTATGAACTTTAATAATATATAGTCATAATAAATAAATTCCTCTGTGCTTATTATCATATAAATCTTTACTTTCGTCGTAAAATTTCCACATTTCGCAAATAATTGTTAAAAATAATAATTAAAGTGAAAGGCTGTCGAAACAAGTAGAAATAATGAGATAAATAAAGACGATTTATTAAGATATTATCAAATGTTTAAAAACTTTAAACAATAAAAAATTGTAGGAAAAAAGCATTATGTATTGCCTGATAAAAGATCAGAGATTAAATTTCTGACGACGTTACGTTTATATATTTTTATAATAATCAATTTATTTTATGTAAAAATGAAATATTTGTATTTATCATATTTTAATTAAAATCCAGCTAATGAACAAATAGTCTGAACGAATTAAAAAAGTATTCATGTTGAAATGACCATGAAATTATTGTTTAATAATAGTTTTAAACATTAAGTAACTTATTAACTACATGAAAAAATATAATACATGACAAGAAATATGAAATTATAAATGAATATTATACTTTTGTATACTTCATTATTCTTCACAATTTAATAGTTAGCAGATGACATTGACAGTGCTTTAATTAATTAGTATTGACGACATTTCAAGATAAAAGAAAAATATAAAATTATATAAATAAAATTTAATACCTATAAATAATAAGAAAAACATATTTTTAAATAAAAATAATTTTGTAAATTATATAAAATAGAAACAAAGAATAGTGTAATATATTAATAATTTTTAATTATTTATAATAAAATTATTAAAAAAAATCTTTGAAATATCAGTAAATATATTTTTAGAGAATATCTATTTATTTGAAAACACATTATATTTTAAATCATTTAAAATATTTCAGAAATAATTCCAAATTTAAAATAGTTTAGAAATAATACTAAACATTAAAAAAACATTAAAAATTAATAAAAAAAAATAATTAGAGAATTGGTAGTGTTAAAAGTGAACAAAAATTGATAGATATTTTTATGTATGGTGAAAAATAAATTAAATAATAAAGAAGTAAAATAAAATTCAAAATAAAAAATAACTGTTTATACACTATTTTAAATATTTTATATGATGAAATGTTTCTTAATATTCACATTTTTTTATTTATAAAATAATACCACATTGTAATTTTCTACAGATTTATAACTTTTTTCATAAGTTAATATCAATTTTGATTGTTTAAATATTTTTAGTTGTAAAAAAGTAACAATAGTTGTTTATAAAATGTAAGTAAGTTTAAAATTTTGAAGTGTATTTAATAAGATTTATGTTAATGTTTAAAATAAAACAAATACACAAAGTCAGTGAAATAAAGAATAAGCAAAGATATACATATAAAATAATATAAAGAATAAAAGGAGAGCAAAGCCCAATGTCATCAGTGTATCACTTACTGTTTTATTGCCCAAATTACGGACACGGCAGCTCAGGTAAGCAGATTTGCCAACAAGGGCGGTCACGTTCCTCGGTGTCATGGCGTCAAAGTACGGATCGTATCGACCGGGGGCATTATTACCTACACCCCCGCTGTTACCACTATCGACGACGCTGCCACTGTTCATTGCCGGATCTGCACTCCCCAGGTGGAGTAGTGGATTGCCACCCAAACCGGAACTGACACCTAGCATGTTGTTGCCAGACATCGGTGACACGGTACCACTCTCGGGGAGGGCATTGTAACCTCCACCAACTCCTGAGCCTCCAAATACGCCGCCACTCACGTACAATGTGCCTGAAAACAAATAAATATTCATTTATTATTATCAATAGATGTGTACCTAGTTGTACATTCATGTCGACTTGCTCGAAAAATATTTACAATTTATTGGATAGAACCAAATATAATATAACAGAACAGATTTAAATACAAACACACACATACGATATATATTCAAATGTATAACAGATCCATGTTAATTTCAATATAATATATATTCACACAAATATCAAATTACAATACAAAAATAATAACTGTAAAAAAGATTGAATATATTTATTCCTGCATAAATTATATATACATATGGTGCCAGTTCTGAAGGAATTCTTATATTATAATATGTCACAAAAATTTCTGATCAATGTATCCTACTTGTTCTCACATATGGATTATAAATGCCAGAATATTTAGCAGCTAGACACAACAAAAAAAGCATAGAAATATATATATTAGTAATAACACAAAATGATAATAGTGACAGAAATGAATGGATCAGAAAAAATACAAAAGTTACAGATGTTATAACAAAAATGAAAAGCAATGGAGAAAGGCAATGGATCAGTTGAAATGGGAAATTTTGGAAGAGATCACCATTTAGGATTGATAGAGAGAGGCTGCTGATGATAATAATTTTATATATATATTTATATATATAATGAAAGAAAACTGAAAAATATTTAAGAAAATTTATTTGCATTCAATGAGACATTTGCCAAGCAGTAGGGTAATAAATGCTTTAATGATAATGGTTTTATATATATATATATATTACTTTATACATGTGTAAATACAGACTGATTGTATGTTAATAGTTTAACATAAAAACATAAATAAAAATCACCATTAATAAAATGATTATGCAAATACTAAAATTGCAATAGCATTAAGTCAAAAATATTCTAATATATATATATATATAATGGAAGAATATTGTGATAACATTTTAGAAAATTTAATGGCGGTTCAATGAGATGTATGCTTAACAGTGGGCTAATAAATACTTTGTAGGTTATGATATATGTTATGATATATGCATTATTTTTTTAAAATTCAGAAACGGACAGAACTTTCAAGGAGACCTAATATATATATATATATATATATATTCCGATTTTAGAATGACCTATTTCCAATGAAAATTGTGAAAATCGAAAGCAAAAAAAAAAACTAGAGAGTGGGTTGTGTAAGTATGAGAATTGGAATGTGTTCTGAAAGACGAGAAAGCGAAATAATTGTCGAAGAATATATTGAATTGAAAACTGCCCTGGGGAATTCACGTGTGATGGAATTTGGACGTTAATACATCTAAGATGGTGGATAAAAAAAAGTTTCGATCTCATGACTGTATGATCGTATAACTTCAACATACGAATCACTGTTGGGAAAACGTTTCTCCAGTATTATTTATTGTTATGTGAAAGAGATAAATTCTGTGCCATTTTTATTTCGTGTTAATGTTTTTTTTTCATATAAATAAATATGTTTTCGTTATTAAACAAAATAATTTGAACTAGTTTTCTAATCAAACATTTTTGTATTTATTGTCAATGTCAGATTTACCTTAAATGAAAAGCTTTACAAAATACATGTTTATAAATATAATAATAACAGATAGCAAATAAATTATTTTTTTTATTTGATAAACTAGATTATTGAATTTTTTCAAATAATATAAATAAAAAAATGTAAACTTGTTTATATTAAATTGAATAGAATTTTTGTTACTGATATACATACAGATTATATATATATATATGTATGTATGTATGTATGTATGTATGTAAACACATTTTTGTGTGTAAAAGGTTTTATATTATTAACATTTAATTGAGAATTTACTTAATTACTTAATGGAAAATATTTGTTTTCAATTAAATCGACTGACTCGAATGTCTAATTGGCATATTACGTTATACATAATGGACACATGGATTGAAAAATAGAGCAGACAATTAATCATTTTTTAAAAATATAATTCAAATAAATACATCAATAGAATTTAAAAAAAAAAACGTCATGTCCATCGAACACAGTATATCGGAATCAATAAAATAATATGTTAAACGTGAAACTGAGCAAATATATTCGTTTTTCTCGTAAATTTGCACGTCGAACTAAATAACATACACCGTTTCTGTATCAGCGGCGTAAATAAAATTCAATGCTGTAACAATTGAAACATAAAAGTATACCACTATATAGAGGTACAAAATAAAGCTGAACACAAAATAGAATACGTGTATTTCTTTACTATATTACAATAGAGTTGAAGCACAAATTGCTCCACTTTAGTTGGATGAGTTTGTCACGATATGATATAGAGACGTTGCTACTAGAAAAAGAATAGTTTTTCTTTTAGAATGTTCAGACGCATTCGTATTGAGTAAAGGCAAAATTGTACAGCTAGCTTGGCTAACACTGGCTGCAGCTAACTCCTCTACCTATAGATATGTACATACGTACGTATGTACGTGATCCTCTTGTTTCCTTCCTGTTTCCCTGTTACACTTATAACTCCCAAAGGGTTTTACAGAGGGACGTTGAAGGAAAATGCTTTCCATGTGTATAGCACAAAGTAAATTATTCTTTACAGTATGAGCGAAGGTAGTATTGTCTTGTATATATTTACTACTAGCTTTTACGCAGATAAACAGATTGACGAAGAATAGTTTTAACATGAAACACTTCGTCGTTTTTACTTCTTTCAACGTTATCCTGTTATACAAACATCAAATAGTTAATTAAGGCTTTGATCGTATAAATGTTCACTCGAAATAGTTAACGCGTAAATAGAAAACATAAAGTTTTATAGGCTCGTTTTAGAACGAAACGGTCTTCTAATTTTCATAATTATAATAATTTATCAGCTTTCGAATACAATTCTGGTTTTGTACGTATGTATGCAGTCGATTAATTAATTTTCAGATATCATCAAACATATACAATTGAAATGAAAAATATTAAAACACAATTCGTGACGTTTGTATAAATCAACTGAAAAATTCTATATAACTGGCTTATCATCAGGTCTCGAACCGAAACCTTCAGTTGGCTGTCAATAAATTTTAAAAATAATAAATAACGAAGGATCTAACTAAAAATATCCTCTGTCATTTGACATTGAAAAATTAATGGAATTTAAAATAAATTTATATATATATATATATATATATATATATTAGTAGAAATAATGACACCGTTACAAAATAGCGTCGAGAACTTTGAATTATGGGGAAAAAAGTTAAGCAGTGAATTGATTGTATACAGACAATCCGGCCTCACATCAATGAGTAAATAATAAATCATCCGCAAAGACATCTATTAATCAATAAACCTAACTTGGTTGATAATAAAACTAAGTCATTTAAGTTTTTGTACGATGGTTATTTGAAATTTGTAAAAAAAGTTGGATAAAATTAATGTTATTTTTTAATATATTACTTTTTAATTATATTCTTTCGCTTCGAATTTAATGGAAAATTTATATACATATATATATAAATAATTGAATGGTTTTTAAAATTTAAAAAGTGAATATTTTTAAATTACCATTTTAGTAAATCTTACGATAGTCAAAAATAAATATATTAAAGAAAATATTATTTCAATTGTATATTTTCATATTTCAAACGTAGAATATTTTTAAGTTAGTAAATTTAATATAATTTTTTCGAATAAATTTATTCGAGATACAAAATCGATCAAACTTTTGTTCAATATAAAAACATTTTTTATTAGTATGGATGATGATAAAATTCCACGAAGAGTGTTTTTTTTATGTTCGTTAGTAACATTTAATTTACATTTAATTATATCTCGTTTGTTGTAGTATCTGTTCTTTGATTTTTAATTAAACGACGTTATCTAGAGTTGCTATTAAATTAATTATAAATTTCTAGCTAGGTGACTCTTATCAATACGAGGCGTATATGAAAAATGTTTATTTGCACACTATTTGTAATTACATGGTTAACGAATGTGAAATACATTAATATCTTCGTCGTATAGTTAAGACAGCATGTATCAAATACGTTTGAAGGTACACTAATTCGTGGAGAACAAGTGTAGACGTACATTTTGTAAACAACGGTGAACAATTAGGTTATACCTTTGTAGCTTTTCGTAGATTTTGTCAGCACTAATTAATTGAGTTCGTGTACGAGACCGTCAATTAACGTTTTAAATCATCGCCTCATTATTAACGCCTTTAGGTTTCTGTCATACTCACCGCCAAAACACTTTTGTCAATTACGTAAGTTGACACGCAGCACCGTGCCAACGCCTTATGGCAACAGCACTGATTAGCTCTCCGGACATTGTATTGACACAACACACAGTACTAAAACTCATATAGAATACGTGCTTGTTGCCAGCCATCTTGCTATCAAAACGATATTTATATACAATGAGATTTTTTATGAGCTTTAAGCTACTTTTACACTACCGTCAATCGTAATTTTTCCCATTATCTCTATATAACACGATACTTTTCAAATATATATTAAACAAATAGAAAACTATGAAATTTATTTGATAAAATTGTTTATACGTTAGAAGATTTGTTTAAATATTGAATTCTTTGTTCAAAAATTCATCATTTTCTAAAAGATGTTTTTTAATGATGTATACGCATACATATATTTATATATGTGTATTGGGTTAAGCTTTATCATGTTCTTAACGAAATTTGACAACTTAAATATAATTCTATTCCAAGACTCATTAATTAGTAGTCTGACGTTCGAGCTATTGGATTAGAGTTACCTATTATGCGGATCTTAAATTTAATCGGAAATTTAACTACGCTATTTCGAAATTGACTTGTAAGCTAAAAGCTTATATATTAGGATAGATTAATAGTAATTTGGAATAAAAACATTATTTGGTTACAGTGTTTTCACATAAAGAAATCTAATCACTTATATATATATAATTACATGTTAATTTCGAATACACTTTAAAGAAACTTTATATTTTTTATTAGTTTGAACGTGAAATCTATTATTTTTTAAAAATATTATTTATTGAAAAACATTATCAATATATGATATTTCCACAACGACATTTCATTATTAAACTAACTGACAATAAATTCTTTCTCTTATGATAAAATGTGTATTGTCCAATCATTTTTCCACAAAAAAAATATTATTAAAAATCAACATAGCGAAATCGAATAAATCGACCGTTACAAAGTTACGCGACTGTAAATCCACCCTATAATAATATTCCCCATCAGTGCCGCCCTTCAAACACGTACAATCTCTACGTAACTGATCTACAAGTACGTACTGTTTTGTCTGGAATGTGTTGGCACCATTGTTTGAAACGTTGTAATCACCTACGGACCATTAATTTTGATTTTGCCTGCAACGCCCTGCTATGATTCCTTCTTTCACTTCTTTCCACATTTCCCCTGTCCCCTTTAAATGTCTCGTTTTCTGCCGAACGGCGGATAAATTGATGGGTTTGATGGTGTCACTGGTAGAAAATGCGTTTCGAAGTAAGTCTCTAGTAGATTTTTAATGATGTACTTTACGTGATCTGCTTGTATTGCTGCTTAAATAAATGGCGTTGCAATTATTGTGATATTTTAATGATTACACGAACTGTGGAAATTTTCATGTGACATTTTGTATATTTGGCACGGTGTACATTCGACGATAACAATATTAAGAAAATACCATAACGTGTTTTGTCGAAGAGTACTTAAGTGACGTTTTATTAATTATTTATTGTCGAAACGATACGATTTAACGACAGTTGATGATTAGATCTACATTTCTAGCCGAAACGGGCACGTAACGTATAGATTTACATTTCATTAATTTTTACATTCATAGTGAACATAAAATCCATTAGTCTCGCAATATAATGGTAATATTTTCGAAATTACGATCGACGAGTTATACGAAATAAGTCGTTTCTATTTTAGTTTCGTTTAAATAACTCCGAATTGATTTCACAGCTGATATCTGTTATAAACGATCATTTTTCTATTTCAATGAAAAAAAAAATTATAATTATCGGGACTAATTATAATTATCATTTGTAAAATATTGAAATTAGAACATTAATTAATTGATGCGAAGTGCTTTAATATAATTCATTTATATTCCTTGTTCTTTTGAAACCCTGACAACGATTTTACGTTTTTTGACACCTCATGTATATTATTGCATGTTCCACTTCTCGTGCAAGTATTTCTGGTATTCCGTCATTGTTATTCATATCTATTTGAATGCTGACGTTTTTTTTTTTTATTATTATTTTCACTTTTATACACTGTAGTATAAAATGTTTTAACTCTTTTATTTATGAAGCATTTAAAATGTTGTCCTTTTATTTCAAAACTAATTACATATTCCTGTCGTTATTAATGCGTTGATGATACACTTTACGTTATTTATTACATCAATTAATAATACGATGAAATAAATCGTTGCTTATTTATAAAGTGAATTTCGAATTAGTTAAAGATTAACTACAAATAAACGGATATAAAATAAACGATTATAAATGTCTATCAAATGCAGATATTGTAAATTAATCAAGTCGTAATTATTGAAAATGTATTCGATTCAATTTTGTATCAATAGACGGAAAAGCAAGTATGAATATCATACGCTGAACACAATTAAAGCATTCTCGAGCAGCCAAAGTTCACAGAATATTATTTTACTATTGTAGTTACACGTTCACGCCGCATACCACCCACCCTGAATGCTAGTCGAGTTTTGGTGGAGTTTTGTGGAGTTGTATTCCCAATATAAGGGGATGAAACTGTGTCTCATAACCCTTCGAAACCACTGACACATAGTATTGCTCAAGGCATACAACGAAATAGACTAGAACATATAGTACGGGTGCATGAATTGTGTTCAAATTGAACAAAGACGTACTTTTTTTTTGCTTTTCTTCTGTGTACAGGTTCACATCAAAGGAGAATAAATGAACTGTTTTTGTTCTGCACTTAAAGTTATGAGTTAACAACATAAAGTTCAACCAATTTCAGTTCGTTAATACAATAGCGTATTTATTAAAACGAGTTTAGTTCGAATGAAATACGTCATTAGAACTGAACATTTTCTTATATTCTTCCGAATCAATTGACAAACGATATTTAATTGTTCAGTTTTGGGTTTTACAACACATCATATATTTACATTAAAAAATATAATTGTTTAATTGATTGAAATAATCCGTTTTCAATATTAAATCTCTTTTTATTTGTATTTCAATTCCATTAGAACAATTCTATTATTATGATTTGTTTATATATATTGTCGAGTTTTAAGGAAAGATGTTTAAAATTGTTATCAAAGAAAATTTGGTCGTATATCAATTTACAGAACAGATCTTCGAGTTTATGAGAACGACGTACACAAAACAAATATCTGAATCCATTAATAAAAAATAAATATGCTGAAAATAATACGTGTCACCCTGTAGAACAACAACACTACAACAATATTATTATTATTATTATTATTACTAACATCTAAGAACAGTTATGGCGCACGCGTAACACATTCTTGGAATATTCTTCATTACCATTTCCTGTACGTGGTAGTTTTCAAACAACACAGAGAATATGAAAGAGAAAGATGATGATGACAACGATTCATGCTCTAGATACGACAATTTAAATATAACGGTTGCTTTGCGATGGCCTCCAACACCTATACAGACCCGTTTCACCCTGATTCCAATCCTTCTTCCGACGCACCCATGTACCGTCGAATAAAATGTCATTCAGGGGAAAATAATCACCAGACATGTTTAGAATATACGAGATGATTCTCTTCTCAACGTTATTCGCTACACGACATATCGACCCCATACCAATGTGACGCGATGTTATCTACTGTACAGGATGCTTGAGAAATATCTGGGGATCTTTTTCTATTCTTTGGAATTTTGATGTATTTTTTTACGTTAGAAAATACAGAGATTTGTATTTGAAAGAAGCTCGCAAGTAAATCTAGTTTAAAGGTGGATGTTTAAACGAGTTGCAAATCTATTTTGTTCAATAAGATTTTTTTGTAAAAAATGTTTCCAAGTTTTAAACAGGATGACAACTGTAGTTTTCAACTATACCACTCGAAAGAAGAAAAAAATATATAATAAAATTTAAGAACGTTTCTATAATGATACACAGATAGATTGTTATTATTTTTATTTAAAATGTTTATAAATTTTATTGATTAACTCTTGTGATCAGGAATGTATATGAAAATAATATTTAAACGTGTAAATATGTTTTTATATGAACAGAATTTTCTCTTATAATTATTAAATAACAATGAGAGCATTGTATTTTATTTCATAGCGGACGGTGAAGCTGTAAATATAATTTGTAACAAAAGGCTTTACGAACAAAGTTAGGAAGCCATATGTACGTATTTATATATCTTCAACTTCTGTTTTTCTAACTCAGTCCAATGTTTTATTATTTAATTAAATAATTATATTAAAATTGTATTTATGTTTGAATATAATTTATCTATCCTTTTTCACACACACACACAATATATATATATATAATAAAAGTTCATTATAAAAAGGTCAAAAAGTGTTAATATAATAAATTCTAAGAACAAATCGTGCGATCAGAGTACAAAATTACATTTGATTATAGAGACTCTAGCGAGAATGTATACTCGTACACAAAGTGTTGTGCCAACGTTGATAGAAGATACATGAAGAAAAGTGCGTTCTCACCGTGGCGACGTTCTTGCGTATAACGTTAAGACAGCGTAACAGTAGCGACCGGCGTAACGGCAAAAAGAGCACGAGAGCACAGCAGTATGGCAGAGTTAATGTTGAGGTGGTTGTTTGAGGTCATTCGTGAAAGCGTGCAGGGTTGAGGCGGAGTGTAGCACGTACGCCGCGGTCCGAAGCTACAGGTCATGCCTTCAAGCCTTGAAACGGCCGAAATGTTAACGCGTGACTGAACCAAGTGGGACTACTTAGGCCACTACGTGCCTATCTGTATAAGATTCGCTTATTTCGCGGGTCGACTGGTCGGTGAATCAGCTTACGCGGGTACAGTGTCGGATTTCAATGGTATTTAGAGCCCAATCGAATAGCATTTATATCATTTACTTGTTTTAGGTACCTGGATTTTTGTCTATGACCACATAAACTTTTATTAACTATTCAGAAAAAACATTCATATTGTTTACTTACATAGCTTTATATATATTATATTTATATAATATCTACTATATTACTGCATTTAACTAATAAAACAATTAATTGATAAAGTTATCCTGTAGTAAAAAAGTTAGGTTGTTTTTAAAAATAGAATAATATAAAAAATTCTAATCTTTTCACGTACTTTTTATCTTATATATATATATGTTTGTAGATGAATAAACATATTATTTTCATTAGGTTAATTAAATGAATAAGTATTCATTATATATATATATATACATATAAATGAAAATGTTGTAAGAAGAAATGTTAGAATGTAAAGTAACTCTATCGTTCAATGTAATTTTATTTAAAAATGTATTTATATACGTACATACATATATTTATATACCGAACAACGTGTGTCTAGATTAAAATTCTCTGATATGAAAAAATAACCACGTATATATCCAATGTGGATACATTTTTCCAAGTCCTATTAAATTGTACACATGCATAAAATTGTATAGGTACGTATGTAATATCAACGAATATATGAATATGATGAGCGTCTGTAAAAATAAACTATGCACCTTGCATATATAATTTTATTCTAGCAACACGTGCTCCATGAAAAATGCTTGTTCCAGTTTTCATTCGTACTGCAGATGACCTGCACAGTAGATAACTTGGGAGTTATTTTATTTCTTCTTTTCCTTTTTTTTGTAATGCGTCCCACTAGGATTGGTAGCAAAGACGTTACAGACTGTGTCATATCACGCTATCATAAATGGAATTCAGTGAAAATAAAATGAATCAAATCTTTTTTCTAACAACGAATACATTTTTATGCCTTTTATGTTATTTGTTGCCTCTGTCATATTTTACTGTCACCAGGTTTTAAAATTATCTCGTATTCTTTACCAACGTACTGATATAAACATACTGGAGGGCACTACATCAAAAATTAAATGATATTCTATAAAAGTTTTATATTCAGTTACATGATGACATATACACATTTGGATGGAAAAGACACTTATTAAACTTGAACAGTTTGTTACTTTTACACACTTGTAAACACCTATACACACACACATACATATATATATATATACATATATGTGTGTGTACAAGAAAATATGTTTTTGACATTTTGATTACTTATATATATATATATACATTTCTATTTCTATTTTCATTTATTTTGTAATATTTCCTACTTTGATCTATATACATTTTATATTAGAATTCTAACTAGAAATATTTTTTTTATAAAAGAAAACTTAATACGTATATATATATAAATATATATACATGGGTGTGTATATAATATCCATATGTAGATATATATTACTTATTGAATTAGAAAAGCAATATCAGTTTGAAAAGTAATTTTATATATTTGATGCGCAACTTTTCAAAGATATTTATTTTCTGGTCTGAAATTAAAGTTGAAATTGTATTGTAACGCTCGACAACACAACCTTATGTGACAGCATCCATTTCAACTTATACCCAACTTGATAATTCTATAACTGAACCACCCATTTTGAACTGATGCAATTTCCTTGAGAAACTCTTTTTTTCAAGAACTTATCGATGATAGCGTCGAAATAAATTATATCTTATATTTTCAATCTATACGCAAACAGTTTGCTGTATGTATGTATGTGGAGTTTCGACATTTTTTTTCCTTCTTTTAAATCGCTAGATCGGATAAAAAGACGCATCGACAAAATGTGTACTAAAAATAAGAGCGAAATTGATAATATCTGATGGCGTGATATTGTATAAGGAAGATCGAAAAAAAATTGTTAGTTCTAAAACTTATACTCGGTATTATGGATCAACTGGAAGTGATCATACACGACGAGTTTTCTTTGTATCACACTATGTTAGATTTTTTTATATCAAAATAGTTGTAATAATTTTATAGTAATAAACGGACAGTATTAAAATATACAACTGATTAATTATATTTTTTTTTTAATAAAAAATATTTCAATTACGTGCTTTCAGTATTTAGTAATTTTTAAAAAAATGTTTCAAGTCAAATAAAATAGTTATTAATTATTTAAGAATGATTTGTATAAAAATGTAATATTTTTAGTATAATTACTAGACTTCTTTTAATTTGATATAATAATATCATCACAAATACAATGATATATATCTAACATGTTCTGTCTTAAGAATACTCATAAGTCGATTCTATATTATAGAAGTAATGTTTTATCCCAGTTATCGTTTGACTGAAATCTCTGTCTTTTCTGGTACTTTCTTAGATATTCAAAGAATTGAAAGTCATCAAATGTCAAGTCAGGACTATAAAGGCGGACTGAAACGAATTTTCATCAACATATTCTACGAAGTATTGATTAACTTAGTCGTTGTATGTAAAGATATAGATAAAAAATACAAAGCTTATATATATATATATATATAATATGTATATATACAATAGGTATTGATTGAAAAACTTTTGATACAATTGCTATTGTGTACTTTTTATAAATGAATTTAATTAAAAATTCCCTTGATAGCATAATAAATTATTTTAATAAAATATCTTTTAAATATTATTAAATCTGGACTTATAATAACTGAATTGTAAACAAATAATTACTATTAGTTTTAATTATATAAGTTTTAATATGGAAACTTTAAATAATTTTTATATTTTACAAATGATTCATTTATAAGATAGTAAAAACAGTTCAAAAATCACTTATTGTTCACTTTTCATTGATATACGTTTTAATGATCATTAGATCATCTTTATACGTTTTTTTTTTGTTCTTTTTACATGTATGTATAGTGATAATAAATATATTGTTAAAATAACAATAACAATTTTATTTGTTACAAATATAACTAAACGTCGAAATAAAGAAATTGTCAACAATTGTTTAGCTATTCAATATATGTTGTTTTCTTCGCATCTGATATAAAAGCAAGATAAAATTTGAATTTATTCTGTTAGTACGATACTTGTTACCTTATTCGTCGTAACATTCGCGTAAGCACGTACACACATCTAGAACACAAAACGTACTGCATAACATATATTCTAGAAACAAGATGAAGTTAACAACAAACAACTCGGTAAAGTTCGATGAATACTCAGTTAAGCTTGACACACGATTCTATGAAATTCCAGACACTTGACTAAAGCTACGTCAATATTCTATCATATATATATAGACTACGTACTAGAGGAGCTCTTGTATGTAATTCATTGATGTGTCTACATATGTTAATAAAGTTTCTAGTCTTCATAACTCACTGCAAAACTATTACAATATGAATATGAATCGGTTTAATCAACAGTAAAAACGTTCGTGCTGGTTGTTTGCTTTATTGTGTACACGAGTTGTCATTGTGTGTGCACTGTAGTCAATCAAAGTTCAGATTCTGGTTGGCTTTCGTGCGTTTTCTATTCGTTCGATTTTTTATTATCTCATATTATTTTTTTTCATAATCATCGTATATATATTTTATGAAGTGAATATAATACAATGTTCGAATATAAAAATCGTGCGATACTTTAATATGAAATAAACGTAGATAAACTAGCACAATTTACTTGTTAAAAAAATAATAATATAAAATTACTTTTTAGCACAATTGATTTGCATTTTTTAACAGGAAAATCGTTGAATAATAGCCAGTATTAAAATATTAAATTTTATAATATTCGATTATAATAAATAATTCACAGATGAAGTTATGTTGCAAAGAACATTTCGTTATTTAATGTCTGAAATATTTATTGAATATGAAATATGTATTTTTCAATAAATTCTTCTATTCAATATTGAACTTTTATCGAGTTCTATAGTTTAATAATATTTTTTATTATAAACCGATCGAACTTTTATCTGTAATAAAATGTAATTGAAAACTGGATATATTAAAAAATGATTGATTATCATCGATGTACTTGAAACTAAAATATTTATTTCTGAATACATTTTTGTTAATAATGGAATAAAAATGAACCTCTAGTTATTTGATTACTGTCGCAAAACTAGACACCAGCCATATGAAATAATTCCAATACAAATTCAATTTCGTCTTACATTTATATATTCTTTATAAAATTATAATCCAATTTTTTTATATAAGATATTGAAAATTAAATTTGTGTCTTATTGAGATACATTTTTTTTAATATTACGCTTTTATTTACTTCGATACTTCAATCAAGTTATTTATTTTAAATTGAAGAAATATTTCAATCATTTTTTGAATAAAATTTATCATACAAAATTATAAAATATAATAATGATTAATTTTATATCAAGACACTAGATAATTGTTATATCCGATTGATTTTCTGTATATACCTGAGATTTGATATTTACGTTTTAAACTTTACCGAAATATAAATGATATTAAAATGCCGTACACGTATTTTTTATTTATTAAATTTTGAGTATACGTTAAACTATTTTTTTCAAATTCACAAAGTATTTATTATATTTATATAAACTGGTATATGTTCAACAACCTGCTTTTTATAATTTTACTTTCGGTATAAATATTTTAAGCGAACACTAAAAAGCATAAAAAATATACATAACGCAAGTAAAATGGTTCCGAAAGATATTCTTACCTACCTATAAATGAATTATTCATCGCGTCAATTTATTATTCATCACATCAACATTTTCCTGGAGAAACTAAATACACACATATATATATATATATATATATATATATATATATATATATATATATATATATATATGAATAAATTTACTGAACGTTTCAACTAACATAATGAAATCATTATTCATTATTTTGATGTAAAATTCTGATGTAATGAAAATTCGTTTCTCATTTGATGGGTTACTGTTCATTTAATCTGCTCATTAAATGTAAACAATTCTAGAATTAACTACTGAATAGCTCATATTTATCTCAACAAATATTTTGTGTTTATATATATATATATATATTTATATAAATTGAAATTGTTATAATTTTATGCAAATAGATATTTTGCTAACCAATTAAAATTTAGTATTTAATTAATGTTATCAAATTTCATTAAAATAAATATCATATATATATATAATAAATTATTTTACTTAAAAATAAATATAGTGATAAAAATATAGAATGCAATTTATAATATTAACTAATTCAAAGAAGTAGAACAGTAAAATTTTCCCCATGAAAATTGAAATAATAGATTATCTCCAGGCTTTTTTTCAATTTATTACATCATATATTATATATGAATGTCTATGTATATATATATAATTTTATGCACTAAGCTTAACGTTATTAACTACTTACTAGAAACTTATGTTTCAAGTTTTAAAAGAGTTTCGTTCAGTACCTTTGAGATTTGACTTATTCTTTGAAAGTTTAGTCTATACGGAAAAATACTTTTATAGAAGACGAAAAAAAACATATACACAAAATGAAACATGTAGGCGAGAAAGTGGGAAAATAAGTTTTCATTGTAACGTGGAAATGCAATGTATATATATAATCTCGTTTCAGTACTTAGTTCAGTATTGTCTTTTGTTGTGATTTACAATCACGTTAAAAGAGGATTTGTGAATTATAAAAAGCTTTCCAGATATATTTAAATTTATTGCATATGAAAATGTATATTATTTATACGTATTTCATGTAATTCACTAATGTATGTATATACATACATTTATGTTTACAAAGAATACACAATGTTACATGTTTTTTTGTACGTTTTAAAAATTTCTTTTCGTATAAAATACATTTTTATAATGAAATTTTAGTACTTGAATAACTAAAACGTGTTCAATATAGAGAGAAAATATTTTTTTTACTTATATTTCTCTAGATAAATATATTATTGCTGTTTAAGTAATATTATATTAAATGAAAATAATGTTAAATATTTTTTTCTAATTATTTAATTCAATTAAAATTATCTTCCACTGTTTTAATTTAACTATAGAATATTATTCACTATCTTATGTATATACATATATATATATATATATATATATATATATATATATATATATATATATATAAAATTTTAAATAATAAGTTTATTTCAGAAAATAAGAGAATAAAAATACATACAGAATCAAATTTAATATAAGGTTAAAAATAGAATATTCAAGGCATTATTTGATTCAGTTTACCTTTATAAATAATTAGTTTACAGGAAATGCTACTCAATATATATATATATATATATATATATATATATATATATATATATATATATATATATATATATGTATAGGTATGTATGAGTAGATATGTAAGAAAAACTTTTGAAAATACCATTGTATCTGTTGTGTAATTTATTTGACAACAGAGCATCCGTGAGATAGTGGCATAGTTGAACCCATGACACCCAACACAAACTTGTAAGACGATCGACCTCACGCGCTTGGCTGCGATGCCAGATATTTATTTATTTAGGTTTTTGGCGGCTCAGATGTAATACATATTTCTATATTCGTTCATATATTATTTTTGACGTATTTTTTACACGTGTAAGGGCAGCTATGTATTATTTTAATTTTATATGTACATTTGATATATATATATATAATATAAATCCGTCTATATGTATATATACACTCATACATATATATGTAACAAACAGGATATAAAAATTGAAGTAGTTTACTCATTTGCATGTGTTTTGAAAATGGATGTATAAAAGTATAAGTAAAGTGTCTGTAAAAGTTGCTAAGTGAATCTAAACTTTTCATTTTTGTATAAAGACGCGAACGAAAGTGGAATGTGCCGAAGGCATGCAAAGCATGTGATGTGGCAAACAAAAAGAAGGAAACTAAGAAAGAGTCGTTCGTTGGGTGCAAAAGACGAATCATTTTTCTTCGTTGACAAATAGATTTAAAAAAGATTTGCTCTCGTCACACAAAATCGGAAGATTTCCGGTTGTGTACGGTTCCTAAGTCAGACACACACACATACATAGATAATATACAAACATACAAGAACGTACATTTATATGAGACGACGTTCACGTAACGCATATTATACAAACGCCTTTCGAAAACCGTACGAAAACATACAAAACATACACATACGTACACACATAACCGCACATATCTCGAGAAATAATGTTGCAAATGCGATTATTGTATTAAACATACATGTGAATAATGTGTTTAAAGGAAATTTTCTGTTCTTTCGAATGGAAATATCAGCAGAGATATGAAAAGTACTTGTTTATTTTATTTTCATCACACATTTGTTTCTTTTTCATTCTTTACGATTCGTCGAGTTAATGTGATAGAATTTATATTTTACCATTACGTTTAATTCATTAACGTAAATATTTTCTTGAATTTATTTCAAATTTAAATATCGGTTATTAATCGTTATCAACTATTAAAATAACATTTAAGAGAATTTCAAATATTCGATTTATGGATTGTACAAACTATTAGAAACTAATTAATATTCATTCGGAAAACAAATATAATTGAGCTTCGAATTACAGTTGAAATTTATTGTAGAAAATAAAAAAGAATACAGTGGATTTTTGAACAAGAATATTACGATTTTTTAAATATATATATATATATGTTTTTCTTTTTTCAAAAACATTGAAAATGTGCTTTTAAACTAAAATGTGTGACATGTTTACTTACAAGTGAGTTCATTTCATATAATGTATTTCGAATTTAAATGATATGTTCATCCATCAATTTATATTGGTTTACTGTCATACTTTATCGACAAGTATATATATTATATAGAATTTAATATGATACGCACTGACATATACAGGCATCATACATAATTTGTTTTACGTAAACATAGCGGAAACTTTTTTAATAATAAACTTTCAATTATTTATGCTAGTAGTGCATGAAAATAAGACTTTCGAGTCTATTTTAGTTCATTCAATGGAATCATTTTTCGAACATGATATATATTTGAAAAATTATATATATACACGTGTCGTAAATAAAATTGTATTTTTTTTAGTAAACGTGCATAGATTTGAGGCAATAAACAATGTAGAATATGAAATTGTTATTTTGATTTTTGAACAAATGTTCACAAGTCACTGTTTTTTTTCAAATGGTTCTTACTGTTTTTACGAGAAAAGTTAAAATATTATTTTCGTTTTTTTATGAGAAAGATAACTTTTTTCATTAAAAATTGTCACAATGGCGATAGAAAGCTTTCGTTTTTATTTCGATTTGTTTGAAAGTACAATAAAAAGAAAGTTGGTATTTATACTTACATACATATACAAATATGCTTATTATATATATATATATATATATATATATATATAAGATTTATTGATAAAAAAGATATATAAAGCATATTAATCATCTAAGTATTTTTTTTAATATTCCGTGTAGTTAATTTTTTTATGATTTATAAATAGTATTTTAAAACTGAATATATTTTCATAAAATAAATTCTATTCTTAAATAATATGATACTTTTTAAGAAAATAATCTTAGACTAACTTTGTATTCCGTATGTATGATTGAAAATGGTTTTACGTTGCTAATCAAATATTAAATTACAAAGAAAACAACAAAGTTTAATAATATCAACGTAGGAAAAGTACCAGACGTTCATTCATATTCAAGTCAAATTTTTATTCGTTTTATTGTTATTATCGTTATTATTATTACTATTTTCGTCTTGGATATGGTAAAAAGAACAAAAAATACATAAAACACTGTTGTAAACTTATTCTGATGTGAATGTTATATTCTAGAATTGTTACATTAGATGGCAGAACATTCATCTTTCTGATGTATTTAATCATGGCTGATGAAATTTCTATCTCGCTGAGTTTTATATTCGTAACTACATTTCACTTTGTTTTGATCGTAAAATATCTTGACAAGCTCAAATATTTATTTATTTTTTTATGTTATCACATGCATTTTTGTTGCAAACTAGTTTCATAATACACTTTATTTTTCACACGTTTTTCTCATTTTATAATTATAATTTTGGATTTTAATAAAAAAAATGAAAAAGAAATTTATCTCATAAAATGATATTTCCATGTAAGAATTTAATAAAAATCTTTTCTCTACAATTCGTATTCATGTGTTTATTTAAAAAGAAAGTGAGTATATACTTTAAATTATTGATTCAATGATCGAAACTGTTTCAATTTCAGAATAAATTGAATAAATATTAAGTTTCTCGTTTTGAAAAAATATAACGCTCTACAGTATCGATATAAATTTATATATATATTGAACATATACTTAAAAGAGTTGAAATTATATTTTATTCAAATACGTTTCAGAGAGCAGTACTTGAAAATCTTTTATCAGTTATAAAAAACTAAATTACATTATCGAAACATATTTGAATACATTTCAACATTAAAAATATTTGAAAACTTTCAACAAAGAACATAAATTACGAATATATTAAAGAGACTTTGTATCGATCCATGTATACTAGAAGATAAGTATTTGCTTACCACTTGTGAGGCTTTTGATCTGTGCTTGTTTGACCGACCGACGTTATTCTTGGCTTCTTTATTATTTCCAAGCAAATACGAGTATGGCTCAATGTAGAAATATCACACCAGTGTTCTTATAGTCTCATAGCGACCACTTAAAAACAGTATACTCTTTTTTAACAACAGTGAACTTCGAGCAAAAATATCTTAATATGTGTATATATATATAAATTACATAATCTAGAGCCGATATATAGTACTACCAGTTTAGGTACTGCAATGCGGTGTATGTAAACAAACTAATTTTGCGGATCGAACAGTGGGTCAAGTAATTTATCTCTTAGATCAACAGATAATTGAAATTCATTTCATTGATAAAACATTTTGGATACAATTACAAAGAATTCAAGTGCAAATAAAAAGTATCTTATATCAAAGAAATAAATTTATTTTATAGTTTTTATAGCAACATATATAAGATTAACTTTGATAAAAAAAACATTTTCATATTAATCTCAATAACTTTATAATAAATATAATTTAGAA
Organism: Neoneuromus ignobilis; assembly: GCA_029203775.1. Classification (NCBI taxonomy): domain Eukaryota; kingdom Metazoa; phylum Arthropoda; class Insecta; order Megaloptera; family Corydalidae; genus Neoneuromus; species Neoneuromus ignobilis. The sequence continues at coordinate 288,128 of CP092097.1, forward strand.
AATAAAAATAGAAACGTTCTGTTTTGTAATTATAAATATAAACGAGATGTAAATGTAAAATATAACATAAAATATATTAAATTGCTCGATAGCATGTCATATTTCAATATTGTACGTATTGGTTTTCTAAGATATATATTTTCAGTGTAAAATAAGTTTCATTTATTAACGAACATCGATCTTTGCATTAAACTATGAACACGACGTGAATGTAAATAGTTTATTGTCTGAATTTCGTACACGGTGCTCTCAAACTGCACATAAAGTCTTTAATTAATTGTTGTCTTCATAGTACAGTTATTCATTTTATATATGCTTCTTGTGTACGTACATACATACATACATACATATATATATATAATTGAAAAAATTATATTTTGTTTATTAATAATTAGTATATTTACTATATAAAATATACTTTTTTATTATGAGAAATACAGAATAATATAAAGTTATCCAAATGTGATGCCTAGATTTGTGTTTCGTTAAAAAGAAACATGTGTATAGTTACTTTTTGATACAACACAAATCTATGCGTCACATTTAGATGACCCTATCTCAAATTATTTCTTCATAAACGTACTGAATTGTTTATACGTCTTATTTATTTCATATTTACATGTTTATATATATACATATGAATATGTAAACATAGGGAATAAACGGTTTTACTATGTTCATACTAGACAACAAAAACTAATTAAGCCCTATTCGTCTGTTGTGCTATATAAACTTCCCTGTTAAAAATTGAATAATCCCATCGTAAATAATAGAACAGTGTTAAATAAAGCAGTAAAGAAGTAATTAATTATTTATATCAGCCATGCACTCCATCATGTAAATAGTGACATTAGGGAATTGCAACACACAGATCAACCTCTTATTCATATTACTGATTAATCTCGACCCGGATGTACTAGTACGTTGCACACCCGTTTTACTCTCTATCTCGGTATCACTATACCAGGCATACCACCATCCCGCGAGGCTAAAATCCAAAGACAACATAATCCAAACTTGACAAGCATACGAGTAAATTCACACCCTTCACGAGCAGCCGTTGGTTGGCTGCTTGCCTTGTCTACACTAGTGTGTGCCATTTTGTTCAGCGCCAGATACATTGTTCAACATTTCAAGACGGATGTATAGAAATAGTGGAAGATTAGAAAACCATATATATATATATATATATATATATATATATATATATATATATATATATATATATATATATATATGTATGTATGTATGTGGTTAAGAAATTCAAGAGTGTAATAATTTCAGAAAGACGATAATTATGTTGAAAATTCATATAGAAACGATTCTATTTTAAAGATGATCGTAAAAATCTTGTCAGTTAGTTCTGAATTGATTTATATTCAATTGCTGCGTTAATGTTTTGAAAAAGTTTCGTCAAATGTAGAATTTAATTACAATCTCCCTCTTAAACAATGTGATCATTTCTGGAGGAATGAGACTCAGTACGTACGTACGTGCACGAAGTTTGTTCTCAAAAGAAATTCCAACAAAGTTATTTCATTCATAACTTGACAGACTTTGATATAAAGTTAATTATTATATGTATTTATAACATACGTTAAACTTTATTAAACGCTGAAAATGTTTTGAATTGTATTTTGTAAAGAAGGCAAGCAGGGCAAATACAGTTCAAGAAAAGAAATGGAGGAAGTTAGATAGTTAGTCAGTAAGCAAAATAACAAACAGGCCATTTAAGCAACCACCACTGTTATTATGTATTTAATTATTCAGTTAACAAACAAGTTACGAAACATAAGTTTTTAATCCATTTACTACCTCTTTAAATTATTTTTTTTCTTTTCGACAAAATTAAAATTATTTCCAAAATGTTTGTTTTATAAAATTTGTACCGTCGACTCACAAAACAAACTTTATTATTTACAATAACTTGCAAGAATTTTTAATTAAAAATTTATAATTTTCGTGTTTTCGTAAAATGTTTCACAAAATAAATTATCTTTTATTTTGTTCTCTTCAGGATACTAAATACATAATACGAGCTTATATATTTAAGTAGTATGTAAAAAAAATTCAAATGCTGATTTATACATACATATATATACACACACACACACATAAATATAAATATTCAAAATAAATGAAAGAAAAATATTGTCCTAAAGCAATTCAAATTACTCAAAAGGGAATTAAGGTACAGTCACAGGATATTTATATGATTTAGTGTTTATATCTTAGTCTTATATATATATATAAATAATTATATACACACACCTAGCACATTTAATTGATTCATGTTACAAATGTTCATATTGAATTCAATATTAATTTGCAATTGTAATTAATTTCCATATAAATAATTATTAAAATATTCTATTATATTGACTACAACGAATGTTTATAAAAATAAATTAATTTGGAAATTGATATTTTAGTTATAATTCATAATATTATTTAGACTGTTTTATAGTGAGCTAACAGTGAAATGTTTTATTATATTATAAATGAGAATAACTAATTAATTTATATAATCTGATTATTTTCGTTAAAATTAATAATATATCATTAAGCTATACAAGTATTTAATGCTAGTTATATTGATATATGTCATCATCAATAATCAATTATCTATTATCTAGAAAATAATTTGATACATGTCATTTAGAAATAAGCGAAACATGTTACATATCTAATTAGTATTATTTACACGTACATACACACACGCATACAACCTATGCACACACAAAATATATATATATATATATACGAAAATTAATTTGACTAAATTATTAAGTGTTATTGATTCAATAATCAGGTTAAATTATTGAACTTGAACATCTTGTGTCAAAGAGTGATTTATTCATGAAGAAAATTAGACTCTTGACATTTATTATTAAGTTTTATTCTTGTTAATACTGAAGATATTTTTTTAGGTATTAAACATGATTTCGTTTATATTATTTATTATAATTTGAAAATAATTTCATTGTAATTAAGTATATAATTTGTAAATTTCCAAAACAATAACGTTGTTAAATTGTTGATGGTAGGTAAGTTTTGTTATTTGATATCAACGACGTTGTGTTACTAAGTATGCTTTCGGTATACTTAAATGGTGTTCAAGAGTTTGTTGTTTCCTTATGTAAAAGATTATCGTGCTTCTCTAGTAGACAGATACGTTGTTAGATCTATACACAGAACTTTATTTTGACAAAGTTCGACAGATTTGACGCTGTTCGCAAAGTTAAAAGCGGTTCTAATTACTTGATACACCTGGATTTTGTCATTGTTACGGATATTTTGGCAAGAAACTTGTTTAATGTGTAGACAACATTCGATTGTCAACATTGAGTCTAGGATTTAATTTATCAATTAGAAAGTTTAATGAAAATTGGGTAACGTATTCATTATGTACTCAAAATTAATATATATTATAATAAACATCGAAATAGGTCAATGAAAATTCAATTCTTTTCATTTATGACGTATACCGATTTAAACAGAAATTTAAAAATCACGTTAATTAAGAAAACGTTTTCATACACAAATTTTCATTAATTTATCAATATTGTGATTTTTTCTTTTACTTTCAATTATACCAACGTCTATATTACAAAAAAAGAAAGTTATGAAAATAAAAAAAAACATTACAGCAAATGTCTGTGTTATTAAATTTCAATTAACAATTTATATCAATTTGTTTCAATTAATAATTTATGTAAATATATTGACAATGGGAAAATTACATAAAATATGTATATATTTTTAAGTACATATGCATATTTTAACATTTTATATTGAATATTAAGATTTTTCAATTCAATTTATAATTGTTTTTAATTTGAAAAAAAGATTTTCAACATATATATATATATTATACACATATGTGTGTATGTAGAAAAAATAAAATGAATAGCGAAAATAAGTAGCAAAATTAGCGTATTCGAATGCAAAATATCGCATTTGTATGCATCTGTCGATTGTAAGAAAACGAATGACATTTTCTTCTTTAAGGAGGCCACCAAGAGGAAAAAAGTTCGATAGAAGAGGCAAAATAAGAAGACGAATCCCCACCACCTGGGTTGAAACGTGATCGCGAAAGAAATCTAGGTCTTCTGAATCGATTGCCCGTTAGCCTTGTAGATGATTTGTCTCGTAGGCAAGAATACTGATATTGTTACAGTATAAATTGATATGCATACGTTAGAATTTACTATGTGTCGACAGAATACTAACTGCTACTTTATACTCTGGATCGGCGATATGTTCAATGACGTCATATTACAATGTACTGAGATCATGGAACATATACAATTTTACATAGACGTACACGAGTCCATACACATTGTTATTTATATAAAAGTGGTTAACAATTATTTGAGCTAACGTGGATTTTTTTATATAGGTGTTTTTTTTTAAAAAAAAAGGTGATAGGGATTCAATTTAAAGTTCTATCACAGTTAAAAAAATACGCTAAATTAATAGTTTAAATAAATTAATTATAATGTTCAAATCAATTTTCAACACATTTTTTATTTACACATATTTATTTTTTCTTTAAAAAACTATAAAATGAAATATGTGTATGTGAATTGAAATTAAAATTAGATTTTGTGTTCGAAATACCTAAATATATTTCATATTAATTTTTTTTTAAGAAAAAGGATATATATATAATGTGTGTATTTATGTGCAGCAGCATATCTGTAGTGTTATATAGGGAAATGAAGTGGTACATAGAAACAAACACGTACAGGGTTAGCAGTGAAGTGTCTTGAGCATCTCTTTTAAGAGAGCCCAACATCGACTCTAACAGTCTTTCCCTACGACACATACAGTACCTACAGTTACAAAACGTGGTGTGTACAATACTGTAGTCGAGTGTTATGTCTACAATGCTAACATTTCAATGAAGAACGGAGGTGGTTTTGTTAGCTACAGTTAGTTGGTTGATTTTAAAGACATGTTTTTGCCTATACTGTACTTGTAGTAGCGATGTCTTGCTAGTGGTATTATATTTTATGCAATACTTGTGTTACACTTGTTTACAGTTGAATAGTGTTGTCGTTTGAAATTAATAAACGTAAAAAGAATTATTTAACACGTCGACGAAGATATACCAAAAGAAAAAGAATAACATCGTTCGTAATATTTGTCTTAAATACATAATTTCGGACAAGAATAATATACGGAATTTATTTTAACCTTTTTCGTACAGACTTGAAGAATATGATACGTTTTCAATTCATTTTTAATTTTTGTTACGTATAAAAAAATGACGTATTGAAATTTTTCGAAGATTTTTTGAAAATTCGTATTGAGAACGATAATTCGAAAATAATGACATATGATAATTGTTTGTAAATGATAAAAAAAATTATTCGGAATCAACATATTTTATTTATTTACTCTTATTATATTTTCGGATTACTTCATTCCGAATACAAAACAAATAACAAACTATTCAATACGTCCAAATTAAATTCGAACGTATCAAAGTACTCCACCTATACATATCCAAATATATATTTTCGATGTTTTTGTTAAATGTACAGATGTATTCCCAACAGAATCTAAGTTTACTAGAACATAACCATGTTAACTTGAAAGAAATATTTACGAAGTGCGTTCCTACATTTAATCTTAGACACACAATCTAAACTAGTTAACAGAACTACGCGTCGATGTTGAACATTTTAGCTACACATAGTCGACTTGTTTAATTCAAGCCCAAGAGAATAAGCTCAAGGTCAATAGAAAGTTACATTTACAACGTGAGAGATTCAGTTACGATTTCATTTTGAATGAAGGTATAAAATTTTGTATAGCACCGTCATGAGCTGAATCAAAAAAATATGCACACATATATACTCCATATAAACATTTCCATACATATATACATAAATATATATATATATATATATAAAAGAATATAAAAAAGATTTATTATTGTAATTTCCATATCATAGAAATGTTATGTTTTAAAAACAAATTTATTTTTATAGACGTGATAAAATTTTTACAATTATTTACATATGATAATATTATTTATATGGCTATGTGTGTATAATGTTTAAATAATTATTTATACACGGTGTCCGGTTAGAAGCGCACAATTTGAATTGTATAGAATTTGTTTTCTGTTCTTAAAAATTAAATCGTGCGCTGTTGATGGGACACCGTTTATTTGAAGAAAAACTATTTTAAAAATCATGCATACATTATATAATTTTTATTTACGAACAAAAATAAATATTCTAAATTATAATGAAATATTTGTAAAAATCCAATTTGTAATTTTAACTAACATTGAACAGATTTCATTTATAACACATTTGTTTAATACAAAACTATAAAACAAGCTATTTATAGATTTTGTGAATATATAATTGAATAAATTTGTCGATTATAGTTGAGTCGTTTACACAAAAATATCCAACAAGTGTTTTACAAGATAAGCATATTTTTATTCACTTCGCGTAAAAGTTAAGACTTCAGGTACGTTACCCACAACTGTATTTATTATAAGTAACCATTGGATGGAAAAAAAACATTTTACGTTGAATATTGAAACGAGATTATTCTAAAAGGAAAGTTTCAACTTTCAAATATCAACTTATCATTTGTTACGATCGAAAAAAAGTACGAAATAAAATCAACTTTTGTATGTGACGCTGTTTCTATTATAAATATAAACGTACATTTACACACTTATATACGTACATATAAACTGTGTATTTGATGGATATGTATGCGTATCGAATGAAATTGAGAATATACACACATAGTACGTTTTTCTTCTTGTATTTATGTTGTGTTCTGCCAGATATATGAAGACGATTTATTCCGTTTATCAAAAAACTGTCTTCGGGCGTATCAAAACCGATAACAATAGTCGCGTATTCGACTTTACAACATTCTATCAATTCAATGATTGCTCTTGTGAACTGTCAATCGATTTACGACGTGCATTGTCTACGTATCCTTCAATTTATTTCTATATTTATTAATAATATACTATTAAATATATTTATTTAACAACAATTCATACACACACACACACACACACATATATATATATATATAAATGTGTGTGTGTAGAGAAAAATTCTATTCCTTGATCTCTTATTGTGATTCAGATATTGAGTTAAATGCAATTGGAAAATATGTCTTTGACATTTTTTCCCCCAATGTACGAGTATATAAAAGAGTAATGGAATTAAAGAAAGATCTTATATTTGAATAAAAGCGTATGTAGAGAACGATGGTTAAGAATGAAATATATTAGTCATATTAACTATAATACTATATATTGAATAATATGAAACCCAATATGAAGGAGCGATTAATGATTGGAAGATTTTTTTAAAGATGCACGCACATAAATAAATGTGAAACGAAAAAGAAAACCTATCAATTCTATAAAATGTTATATTCGTTTACATTTGAAATGTGCATAAAAAGAAGTATATAGCGTTGTCGTGGCAGACTTGTAAGTTGTGTCGTGTAAGCTTGTAGGCGTTCGTTCTACTCAAGAAAGCCGGCTCAACTGGGGAACATGAGGGTGTCGCGTTGGTAATATTCGCAGAAGCTGATGTATCTGAGTGTCTTGTGCGCGGGGAATAAAAACGGACGCGAAACGTGGCCGCTGTGAAGAAGCAGCAGCATTGAATGGTGAACGCACAGTGAATCCAGCATTTGCTAGGCAGTCATATTTGAATGATAAAATAGAGATACAGTCAATTCAATAAAGGCGAGCGTCTTCCGTGTACAGTATCAGACGAAAAATTATTGAATGGCACTCTTCTTTATTCGTCCATTATTTCTTTCGGATATATCACGAGTGAAGATTGTGTCTATACATTATTTCACTGATATTCCGTAACAATGAAACAAATCATTCTGTATTATAATGAACAGAACTGTTGAAGAATTCTTCAAGCGTGAATTCTTTAGAAATTCTCTATTACTTATACATAGTTCTTATTTTTAAATCAATGTTCCATGTTGAATAACAGTCGAAAGAATTCGTGTAGAGCATTTCAGAATATTGTTAAAGTAAGTCAACTATCAACTTTCACGTAAATTGATTTACGAAAGTTCATCATATTTCTTGACTTTTATTTTAAAAATTGTACAGTATATAAATTACAATTTAATAAGATTTTCACATAGTAAATATATTTCAAAATATATTCGTGTCGACGATTAATTAAAAATTAAATTACATAATGTGCTCTTTGTAATAAATTTATTCGGATTAAAAAATTATATTAAAAAATATGATTACATATTACACGAAAAAATTAATGTTTTATTATATTCATCTGTATGTGTGTTTGTATGAATGATATAATACGTCATTGTGTTTGAAAATAAGGACCTTGAACGACAAACAGCAATTATTATGAATCGTACAACGGTTTAAAACGTTTTAAAATATTTTGTCTCGACAAGGAATATTCAATTAGTGTAATTTTACATATCCAAACCAATTCAAGTACTACGTGAATAACATTATAATTTAATTTTTCAAAAGAACATTTTCTGAGAAATCAGAAAAACGAAGAATCTTTTTCGTAGAATTTCATTACGAAAAGATGTGTGTACATGTCTGCAAGCTTACAATAATATTTACTTTTACAATAATGTATAATAGAAATATAGTGAAAATACTTATTCCATTCAACCATTATTACATTTTAATATTTATACAATGTAAGTGTACAAAAAACATATTTACAACGACAATTTCATTCCCATAGTATCGAAATGTATGTACAGCTAATTATTTTTGTCACCAAAACTTATTTGTAAATAAACTCAATATTATTATTTTATTAAAAAATAAATTTACATAAATATTAAATAATATTATTTTAAACAAATATAAATTATAGAAATCTTTTTGATATTCAATTTTTAATTTGTGTGACAACTCTATATCTACATCAATGTTTTTGACACTACAGAATTCATTACCTATTAACCAATGACCTTTTAAACTGTTTTGTTTATCTAAAACTGTCAACCGTCTTCAATAGTGAACTTCAAGAAGGAAATGCAGAAAAAGTCCATATGTTTTTTCTATATCTACTGATATGGACATAATATCGAAATAAAATACATGATGAAAAAGTAAATTGTTTATATTTTTAATATGTATTATATATATATATATATATCATTTCAACATCTATTATATTTGTGAATTTTAAGATATTTACAAACTCGATTTATATTATTAAATCAACGTCAATCAATTTTAATTATTGTTAATAAACAGCATTTTTTTTTAATATATATATATATATATAAAAGAATTTACAGTTACCCAAAATTGCTAGTCAGCATAAAATATGAATACGTTGAAGCCATTATTTAAATATTGTATATAAAGAAAAGAGATAATAGCAGGGATGAAGGGTACTTTTTTATATGCTCGCAGTGTAGCATTTTAGTTGATACTTTGGCCATGACAGGGTGCCTTTACCTTCATTGTATATATACATTGTGTATATGATTCCAGTATATTCCTGTAAATTAAATTTTCACGTTAGCGTGTATTTAAATAATAGCATGTTTTAAAATTTTATAATTTTCATCCATTATACATTATTTATCGATTAAGTTAATCATATTTATTTCTGAATTTAAATCATTTATCTGTGTCATAGTCTAATTTCATTTTAAATATTTATAATTAATATCTGTTTGAATAAAATACCTTTTTTTTAAAAAAAAAAACGTATAAATTCGTTTAACTCCAATACTATTTTATCTGAATAGAGCAAACAGTAGTTAAAAAGAAGTAACAGTCTCGACAGTACTGAATATATTGTCAAGATATCTTCCAATATATAGAAAAGAAAATAATTGATGTTTTTAAAAAAAGCAAATCAGAGAACGAATTATATCAGAAAACTGTCAAGTGGTGTTTGGAATCTTATTTGCGTCGACCGATTTAGACATTTAGAAAGTTTTACTATTGTTCTTGTCGCAATTTGTAACGGTAAAACAGTTTGATATATTGATCGGAGTTGATCTAGCATTTTTGAAAAACTCAAGATTGATAACACTCGAATATTGTTTTTAGAGATTTTAGAATTCAACAATCATGTTTTCGGTAAATACTATAAAATTAAATAGAATGTTTAATGATTTATTTTAATCAATTGTAGTAATTGAATATTAAACCTGAGATTTCAATTTCGACAAATACAATTTTTTAAAAAACTTTTGATTGATTGTGAATAAATAATTATACAATTAACATAAATTGTAACTGTTAGCACCGATTCTCTATAGAAACGAAAAGTTGATCCATCTCTAATCTAGATTAACGCCTTATTTTCAACGTAAATTAGTACTTTGAATCCATTATCACTTTAAATTCAAAATGAATTCAGAATATATATATATATCAAAGAAGTCTTTCAATTAATAATTTATTATAGAAACTAATTAATTAAACTGATTACTGAAAATACTTAATACCTTTCATTGCGAAGGAATTGTTGATGAAGATGCGATGCGTGAGAGATAAATCTACGTATAAATTACTATGAGAAAAGCAGTCAAAATCTTTTTAATTCCCTATCTTAAATTTTCCAATCAAATTGACAGTTTGTTCTATATATTTGTTAATATTTTCTGTTGAATAAAACGTTCCAATTTCAAACGATACGAATGATTTATAAACTTATTCAATAATTATCATTAATGAGTTTTAAATATTTATATTTGATTTAAACGATGATGATTATATTATAAATAACGTATTATTAAATAGAATGAAATTTTGCTGTGCATTGTAATTTATAAATCATTATTAATTATATTCAGAAACGATTAAATATGGAACATTTTCAAAATACAAAAATGTAATGTGTTTAATTCCATATATGTTTAATTTAAAAATAATTTCTATCAAAGTGTATGTGTATGTATATAAGTGATGTACATTCATTCAAGGAAAAAGCCTTCGGTCATATTTTCATGTCCATTGTATACTGCACAGTACGTTCCACTGTTCCTACTTTGTAACAATATATTCCTATTATATTTCATGAATGTTTCAGCGAGTGTTCTGACAATCCTGTCATGTTTCGATTGAATTTTGTCACAGAGCATCTCATATATAATAACGATACTAAAAAGGAGTTCTGTCACTGACATGAAATTAAACAGTTTCAGTGTTTTATACACAAAGATACGATGAGATAATATGATGAAAAGTTTGATTATATTATGTCAGTGGTTGTTTTAATAGTGAAATTTATTTAGAACAGTGTCATGAATCACTACAACTTCTCTGAATACATCACAGAGATTGATTGATGATGAATATGTTGATATACTGAATCAGTTCAGATAGATGTTAGGTTAACTGTACGGTTTGAGAATGTTTTATGGAAATTCAGTTCGACGTCAATGGATTCTTATAGAATTAAATAACATAATAGTTTTAAATATTCAATATATAAATATATAGAATGTTTATATGCAACTCTAAAAGATATTTTTTTTAAAAAAAATACATTTTCAAACAACAACTTTAAACATTTCAATTACTGTTCATCCGATTTTATTAACAAATACCAATAAATATATTTAATAAATGGAAAAAGAATTATGTTTTTATGACATCTCGAGAAAACTATCGAAGTTATCCGCAAAAAATGTACCATAACGTTAAATCAGATTGTCATGACGAAATCTTACAGTCTGCAATTTATATAATTTAGATCTGACATCAGTCGTTTTTCCTTCACAATACTTGAACTCTTTTACTTTTTAACTGAACTATATTACAGAACTGAAGAAAATACATTTCAAAGGAACGATTTTTAAACTTTTTGCTTAACATTGAGTTACTTGATGTTTAGAATGATATCTTTCGTTTAATTCTTAACTAAAAGAGAAGATTGGTTTCAAATAAATGTAAAAAAAATATTACTGTAGCTTAATAAAGAATTTTTATATTTTTTATTTACATTTATATGTTATTATATATTTTTCAATAAAGAAATATAACGAGTCAATATACCGATTTACTAATTAACGATTATTAACAAAATCTAAAGAAATTATTAATATACACAGTAAAGGACTCAAAGATGAGTATATATATATATATAATTAATAACATTTTTCAATTTCAAACACAATACAAATAGCTATATAGATAAGATTTTTCAATTTATTTATTGGTTTATCTTTGAGGAAAGTGAGTCTATAGTAAAGATATAAGAGAACAATTAAAGTTAATTTAAAGGTAATTGATGTTCTTTACAACATAAATAATGAGATAAATGTGTATCGACCGTGGCTGCTGGTAGACACACGTACACCCAGACCTGCTTGTACAATCTAGCTTGTTAACCGAGATGCTTAAAGCTCAGTTTACTGAGAGATATTTAAGAGCAAAATATCAAATACTTTTTTATATCGAAAATAATATAGAATATTTGGTTTGAATTATATTTCCCATTGATTATATGTTTATTAAAACAAGATGGTACAGTGTATTTTTATGTAGTTATATTTTATATAATTAAATTACATATATATTGGGTTAGAGAAAAAGTCCTTCTACAAACTGAAGCGAAATTAAAACAATTTTGAAAACTGTTTGATTGGCTAGAGCCATTATTCTATCGGTGTTTTTTTGCAAGATTTCATCGACACTCCACAATAGGCCGACCAGAAAGAGGTGCATCTTTCATTTAAAAAAATCTATTTCGAAATCAACGAAACCAATTCACTACTGTTAAATTATTTATTTATTTATTTGTCAATCTAAATGTCAGTTGAATTAAAAGAATGACTTTTTAAAATGTCAAAGTGAAAGACTAACGAAAGAGAATGAACAGAGGCTGAGTTATTTCACAGTGAAAATATAATTAACATTTGCTCGTAAACAAAAGTTGTCTTTTTAAAGCTGAATGACTGTCAAAAAAAACGAAAGAATATGGTAAAAATAATGTATCACTTTGACGAATAACGAATATACTGTACATAAATTGAATATACTAGAGACATAAGGTGGTTGTGTGGAACATATATGTCACTTTTTTGACTAGTAGCATGTAGAAGATAGTATGTTAAGATACGAAAAAGAAGTTAAAGTGAAAAGCAGAGTAAGAAAGCTGAGAGGCAAACAAGCAAGCAGCAGTCAGCCAGTCAAGCAGGCGCGTTTTATTACGGCTATGACAAGAAATACTCGGGGAATGTGAATTTAAGGGGCCAACCATCATGACAATAGTAACACGGCACGCACATAAAAAATCAAGTAGAATAAAAAGACGTATGCAGTATAAGATGTATGGTCGATGGTGAAGTGTTTACTGCATCTCCTTTTGAAATAAAGTTTTTGACATCTTCGCGTTCTTGCGCTCGGATAGTGTTTCACATAAATGTATATACATACATACATATATATTTGTGTGTGTGTGTGTGTGTGTATGTATGTATGTACGTATCAGTCTGTACGTATTTTTTGACATATGATAAAGAGATTAAAATCGAATAAAGTAAAAAAGATAAAAGAAGTGTTTCTCGGACGCGTAGTGTCAAATTCTCTTTTTATATATACATGGAGAAAGTATAATTTTATAGTAGACTGTTTTACTGTTTAAAGAAAAATTTCTTTGAAATACTTAAACGATATTTATTCTTTTAGCATTTCAAATAGCTTCAACAAACATTTACAAAGCATATATATATATATATGTAAAATTTTAAATAAATTTGTTTATATTTAGAAACACACCATTTCTAATTTTAAACTCATTTCGATTAAACAAAATTAAAGTTGAAAAATCACTCCAATATAAAAACAAAAACTCGATATTTTTGAAAGAAAATGTTAATATTGAAAAGAGAAATGTGCATGTTGAATTATTGAAGTTTTTTAACATTGAAAATCTATCTCCTGTTCATTTAATTACAAACATAATTAATTTGTTTGAATAAATGTATATTTGCAATTTAAAGACGTATTCATCACAGAGGCTAGTCGCGTTCGAATACAAATTAACCTACGTAACACATTCACGTTCTTACAATTGAATTAATTTACTTTAATCTATTACATTTGAGTGTGGATTTAAATTACTTAGTTGCTTGAAGCAAATATTTTTCTTAGTACTTGTTCTTGATAATTGATTACTAATTTGTTGTTAAATAATAGTATTAATTTATTATATATAAATATATGAATTTTCAAACAATTTATTTCAAAATCAATACGTATATAATTTTAAAAATAGTTTTTTAAAAATTTGAAATAATTATAACAAAGTTGTATTATGAATTTGAAGTAAAATAATTTGTTGTTTAATTTCCTGGAAATGGATTTGATATATTATTTAAAAAATGTAAAATTATAAATATATATGAATAATAATATTCATTAATTCAAAGAGATATTTTAAAAATAAATTTAATTACATAGAAAATACACATATTTCATCAAATACAAATCTCTGTTTCTATATATATATATATATATATATTCTTCCATTAAAATATGGATTAATTTAATTTCCTGTTCATATTTTAACTTTTACATAAAATGATAGATACTGAGGTTAAATAAACCTTGTATAATAAATATGTGAAATCTACTGATTTTCATTTATAATTTATGGTACGCTTTTGATAGAAAATATTACCTTTACCAATATGTACAGATATATATATATATAAACATATAATCAATATATTATTAAAAACATTTTAGTTAAATTATCTGTAAGTTGTAAATATAATTTGATTTCAATTTATATAAAATATGTATAATAATTCAATTTTCGAAAAATATTTCTAGATTCATTTTTAATTTAATGCAAGCTAATTTTTCTTGTTATAAAATATTCAATAAATTTGTAATATGTTAATGTAGTTTTAAATGTTATTTGAAATTGATGATAGATATTTAATTACGTATTTAAATAATTTTGTTGTTACGATTATATATTTAAAATATTTGTATAGAATTATTTTTTAGTTACAAGTATAAGATTTTGATTTGTAGATTAAATTTGTTCAAGTTGTATTTATTTTAAAAAGAAATATTAAGCAAATACATATGTCAAAGATGATATTTGTTATAAGTAAAAAAATATCAGTTGTAATGTATTTATGAAATTTTCTTTTCAAATGTTCAAATGATAAACCTATTTATTTAATGGACTAGATTTTATTTCAAAGCACATTTTTTAAAAGAAATAATATTTTCATAAAATATTCTGTAATGTTTTTATATCAATATCATGAAATTTTAAATAAATAAATTAAATTATGTATAAAACGTTAAATTTTTAATATATATGTAAATAATCTTAGATTATAAATTTATAAAAAAATATAAATGATTTTTGTTAAAATAAATATTATTGACTTCCTCTTATATTGATAGTATGTTCATTATAAATGTATTTAAAATGTTAAAGATATGTACTTTTATAAAAAAAAAAATGTTTAGATAGAAATAAGAGAATTTAAAATAAAAATAGAATATATAAAAAAATAAATCAATAAAAGATAGACGACTGAACGACGATAAGCTCAACTGGCAGACAAGCATAACTGATGTTTTATAGGTAAAAATCAGTGAAATGTAGAATACGACATGACACCTGAAGGACATTGGACATGAGATTTACGTGAGCAGGCGTAAAAAATATCAAAGGATATAAAAAACATATCGGATATTTAAAATGACTGAATAAGATCATAAAAATACATTTTAAAAATACACATACGAATATAGCTAGACAAATAGATAGACAAATAGATAGTAGAATTAACATTAGTTTTGAATTCTTTCAACAATTGAGTTTTCCCCTCGATTTTCCACGTAAAAAGTGTATGCATTTGTTTAGTGAGTACTTTTTTCATTTATAAATGCTTTCTCATTTCCACACAATTAAACAATAATATATATATATATATAATATATATATATATATATATGTTAGTAGTTGTCAAATAGTGGTCGTCGTGTCATATATATTTATTTTTTATTATAAATCCAACATTAATAAATTATATATGTATGTATGTATGATTTATCAATGTTTGTTTGAAAAAAAGAAAAAAGTTTCAAACATTCGAAAAAATCATTGTCGAAAATAACTGTATGTAAGTAAGCTTCAATCTTTTAAAAAAGTTCCTTTAGAAAACGTATATAAGGATTATTTAAATTTTTATTCTAAATGTTTCGAAGTCTGAGTCAACGAACCTTAAGAATAGATAGAGTTGTACTTGCAAAGTTCAACATTTCAACCCAAATACATACAACTGTTATGGCAATACAGTCGGTTTTCAATCAGAACTAAAAGGGTAGTAGATTAAAATAAAATATTTATTTTTGCATCTCTGTTTTCATACATCTTTTTAAATAAATCATCAGATTTAAGGAAAAATCGAAAGAACGCTAATGTTTAATAACTAAATGTATGGTTATTTAAGACACACACACACACACATACATATATATATATATATTATTTTTATATACTTTTACATATTTTTTGGAAAATTTTAATTAACTATTTCAAAATAATTAACCACTACATATTTTTACAAAAGAAAAACAGAAGTTTATATAACATTAGTAATTTTAGAAAACTTGTTATAATGAATGCTTTTTAATTAATTTTTTATTCTCATTTCATTTTTGGTAGTCATGAAAGTTTTAGATAGTTATAGCAGAATAAAAAAATGGTACTTCATTCATGAATCCTTCATTAATGATGCCCTAAAGGATATAAATTTATGTTAACTGTTGTTAATATATATATATATATGAATCTCTAATACATATGTGTATAAATAATATGTATGCATGAGTACAGTTAGTTTTTTTATGTATGTTACGTGACTATATATTTATACCCGTTTTATAAATTATGGTTATATATGGAAGATATTTCCACGCTACAAGACAATTAGCCCCTCGCGTGTTGAAGACGAATCAATTATATTCTCGTTTGGAAAATTGTCGGACATGGACTGGGTTCAAATCAAGGAAATTGGTCCAATTAATTTTTATTACGATTTTCCGGTCGTATATGTATGCTCATGAGGTAATTTCATCTTTACGTCTCTATTGTTCATATTGTTTACAATGAAATGTTTTGTCGATTCATATATTTCTCGTAAATCTGAACAGTCGAGTGAAAGAAATTATATTTATTATTTTGTAGAAGTATTATTACATGTTGTATAAGAATAATGCATTTTGTTCAACGATTCAACGAGTATATTATATTTTTTTTCATGCTTTATTCACTTTAACGTGCATTGAAATTCCTTTATTATAAAATACATTAAACTACATACACACAACCCATACAAATACACAAACATATGAATATATATATATATATATATATATTAATAGCAATATGAGACCTATAGAATAAGGAAAACACTTGATTGCTTGAAAATTTATGTCTGATGCCATCATTGAACATCGAACCAAGAATCGTCAAGTATGAAAAAAATATATATACGCTACTCAAGTGGTTGACGAAATTTTCCGCATATTTTCATCATGAAATCATTTCACTCTCAATTATATGTACATTACCGACTACGATATAAAAGTGACTCATCAGTTATTACGTACTGTTTTTATTCATTTTTCGCTTATCGGTTCGTATGTATGAAATTTCTTTTTGGAGAAAATTTCTTCTTTATTCTCTAGTATTTTATTCATCAAAAATCACTTCAGTCGTATTAGTCGAGTGATACAAATGTGAATCTTTGAACTCACCTGAAACAAAAAAAAAAATTGTTAGAAAAGAATTATTTATATACATATATACATAAATATATATATAAGTATTTTTTAGCTCAATATTTTGTCAATATTCAACTAAGAGTATTACAAAAAAATTGAAACATATTTCAAGATGTTCACTTAGAACCAAACAAATATAATTATATATATATATATATATATATATGTGAGTGTGTATTATCTATATCTGATAAATTCAAGCTTGGCTAGATACTTGGATGTTTTTATATTTCCAAAAATATAAACACATTTTATTTAATGTATTTTTCTCTTAATCGTAAATGAATCAAAGCGTAAAGTTGTTAGAGCAATTACAAATCTAACAAAAAAATCTGAATCGTGAAAATACGACAAATAAAAAACGCACGACATATCAAAGAATATTATCTGAATCGATGTTACAAGAACGAAGTATTAATTATTAATAAATACTTTTTTCAAAAAAAAAACTTGTATTAATGTTTTATGACGAACATTCTATCTATTTTCAATTACTGTTATCGATTTTAACATCATTCTATTATCAAAAAACCAACCAACTGAATGTAATAAATAATTGAAATTGACAAGCTTATTCCATAATGATTTCTGAATAAACTGATATAATGTTTTATTCAACTTAACACCGAACCCTAATTTCTTATCTTACGATTATCAAATATAAATTAATAATCAGTTATAAGTTCAAACGAGAAGAGGCTCTTTAGGATATTATAAACAGAATATCTGAATAAGTTGAATATTTGAAGAAATTATTAAAAAAATAATATTGTGTATTTAAATGCGATATTTTTTTACCATTCTGAAAATTATAATGAAAAAAGAGAAACTTGTAAATATTATTTTACATATAGAGATTGAGAACGTAAAAAAGTTTTATAAAGTTACTTTTAAAAATATAAAATAAGTATGAGTTTAAAAAATAAATTATCCAACTTTTCCAGTACAAATAATATACGATTAGTAAATCAATAAATGTTGTACTTTATAAAGAAAAGAAACTTTTAAATGTATGTTTGTAATTTTTTAGTAAAAATAGTAAATAATATATTATGACAGAATGTACTTTGAATCTAATAATTAAAACAGAAGTTTAAAGTTTAATTACATCTGTTATATAAATTAAATAAAATATGTTCGATACGGATTTTTTTCCGCGTTCATATTAATAATATGGAGTTGTTACGAATTAAAATGAGTAACAATAATCGAATGTTCGCTCTTATGATTACATATGTAGTCGAATGTGCCCGAAAGTATTTGAAAAGAGTTGTAAAATGTTAATCGATCGAAACAAACCGCAAGTAGGATATTGCTTTCGTAGAGACGTATAAAAAATCTTTACGTACATTTGGTTTCACAAAAGATACACGAAACCCTATTAGGAAGTTTGTCAGAAATAAGTTTCAAACTAGCAGATTTCCGTATTGAGAATCGTCGTTTTAAGTACTTTCTGTGCGGACTTCGTTTGCAATAGACCATGTCTGATCCTAAGTATACGTTCAAAAAGCAATTATTGTTGAATTATCTATATAAAAAATAATCTATTTTTTTCGTTTATCGTAATGACTCTCACTTTCATGCTTCCTTGGATAAGATCCGATATACCACTGCCACTGGCTAAAAAAATACGTAGTGAAAACGAAAAATACAACGAAAAAGAAGAATAACGTTGGCGATTTGCGATCGAATGGTAGCAAACAGAAAGAAGATTGGAAGTGAAATGGTGATGCAAAGGGAGTAGGTGGAGAGAGAAGGAAAAAAAGAGAAAATGGGTTGCTACACATTCACCCACACGTTCCGTACAAGAAACCGACCGGGCCTTATACACCGTCCGCCCGCACGTCTCCGCAAACCCTTTTCACCGCGTATTCATGAAATACCCCATTTCACCATCCCCACAGTCATGTCACTCATCCCTTTTTTGTGTAGTCGCACCCGATCTCACAAATATCGGTCTATTCTTTTTAGTGGCAGACGATTTTCCTTACAGCTATGTCATTTCATTTGTGTGCAAGTTTCAAGTGTGTGTATTAATTTCGTGTTGATTCCTTTTTCCGCTCGATTGAAATGGGTAATGTATTTTATAGAATTACGAATTACTAACAGACAATTAACTCGTTTAATATAATGTTTAATGTCGAATGTTTGTATGTATGTACGTATGTACGTCTTTTTATTGAATAAACGACACGAACAACATTCTGTCTTCGATGTAGCAACATAATTTCACGTTTTGATTTTTCGTTAAATAAACATCATAAGTGGGTTTCCTCTAATGGTAGTCGTAGTCCTTTGATTAAGAGATCAAATTATATACGAACTAAATTACTTTTCATTAACGAAACGGATGTATTTCCGACGTTATATTTAATAATAGTGAATGTTATAAAGAGCTCTAAATTAACACCAATTATATATATATATATATACTTGTAAATTATACGTTTTTATATTTTTTGATATACGATTTCTAAAAGTTTAATTTACGTTAATAACAATAAACGTAGATAATATGACAAATTATTTATTAAATATTAAAATGAGATTTAAGAAACATTAACCTATATTATTATATTTAAACAATGCATAATTTACTTTATAGACAATTTTACAATTATTCACCACGTGTATAGTCACTAATAAATATAGATAGTAATTTGTATCGAATTTGCTTTTTAACATTACATCAAGTCACAAATTTAATTCTGTATAGTGAATATTAATTTAAGTTTTCTTTATTTTATTTTCATAAAAAACGTGATAAATGTTGATATTAAAACAGGACGTATTTCAGTCCAAATTCGGATAATTATTTAGAATAAATAACAAAATATCAAGAATAGAACGGAAATTGCTTTGTTTATTCAAAATATAATAATCTCGACAACGTGTAGTGGCTGATTGTATTCAATGAATAGTTTATATATATATATATAATTTAATTTAACAACACTAAATAAAAATGGAAGTTGAATTTCGTCAAAGTACACATTGAACGTGTGAAAGAGTTACGTAAAACAAGTTCAGCAAATAAACTATGTGTTTAACTAAACAACAATAGTTTGAATGGAGTCTTAGATACTTGAGCCGAGTATCGAATTCCTGTCCGTACGTTTGAAATTATATGGGACAGCGTCTTCAGCAAAGAGATAACATTAATTATAGCAGGCTTCACAGATTCATCTTCACCAAGCACAACCATCCGCTTCGAACGGTGGCAACGGTGCTGGTGGTGGCAAGTATCTGTTGGCCGTTACTTGCTTTCTTTTTCATCCGCCCACAAGCACCTCTCACGACTCACTTACCCCCCTCATACACTTTGAACGTTTCAGCTATGCAACCCCCGATGGGGCGATCTGACGCCGTGCCATGTCTGCTCATCCTGTTTAAGTCAAGAGTGTGTCCTGCGACACAAAAATATAGGGGTAGTGTAATAAAAATCGAGTGCGGATTGCAACACAACGTTTTCAGTCACGAGATTGTGCTACGGCTTCGTGATTGAGTGTTTGTGATTTGTATTTTACATAATCTTTGAGTAAATTTTAACAGAATGCAGAGCAGGTGTTTCACATATAACACACATACACAATATATATATATATATAACAATTTTTATTTATTAAAACTAGGCGAATAACAAAACATAACAAATTAATTTCTAACTATTAACATATGTATCATTTTTTTGAAGAATTGAAAATAGATATATATATATTTATTTATTTCTTGATCAGGTATTTTTTTATCCATACAAATATTGATTTTATACATTGTGTATATAATAGAAACTACTAAAGAAAACTTATAACATATTGAGGCACGGCATAAAACAATCACGAATTTTATACACAGTATCCCTGAAGAAATGTGAGTTAGTTGAGTACGTTATAGAATACTTTTCAAATATTTCAAGCACGTGTACGCAATGAAGGCCAACAAGTTGCAATTTTAGATTAGTTTACAAGTAACTTTTTCAGCTGTACGAAATTTATTAAAGTTCTTTCTTTGTACAATGGTGGTAACATATTTTCAAATCATTTATATATATATATATATATATGTCAAGATTGTACACATATATTTATGTTGTTTTAGACATATAAAAAGTTTATTCATTTTTGTATGTTTATTATTGTTGTATGTTGTTATCGAGTTCTTGAATTGAAATAAAATTGATTATGTTTAATTATTTCTTTTGAATAGCAAATATTTACTATAATAGAATTTGAAATTTATCTTGCGTGTTTAATTTAACACTTTGTTCACTTAACACACGTATAAATAAAGAAATTAGTGTTCTATTTAATAAATTAAAATTGTCAGTCAGCCAGTGTCCATTCGTAACGAAGATAAATGATTGTGTGGTGGTAAATAGCTCGATTTTTGTACGAAAAACAGAACGAGAACAATGGTCTCTGTTCTTATTAAATAATAGTTTTCTTTTTGTGGATAATGATAGGCCTGGGAGCAATAGGCATATTTTTCTTCGTCGACTTAAGTTCATCAGTTATTTACTCTACACGTTTAGTTACTGTATCAGAGCGTAATATACCCACGACCTAAATCACTATATCTGTAACGAAAGCAAATACGAACATTTACTATTTCCCTAGATGTCCATTCGTTTACACTCGGGGTGTACGAATCCCTTTCAAGTTTTGAGAGACACTACCTTAGTGTATTTGTTGAAAATCTACGTTTTCATTCTATATAGATGTTCAACGTTCTTTACTAGGCTTATTACATCTTATGCTAAATAGCCTCGAATAGTATTAGAGCTACTAGTATAAATACAAGTTAAATCAACAACGCGAACTTAATCTTAACGGTAACAGAAACAAAATTATACTAAACCGTACGAAAACACATTATCGTGTCTCACTCTGCAACGGAATCGTGTCGAGGCTTACGGCCGTCTTTCTTCCTGCAGGAATTGGTGGCACGATAACGTACGAATTCGACTTAAAAACGGAGATAACGTAATGAAATTCCACACTGAAACAATATCTGCGACTCGCTCTTCAAAACACAGATGTTATTAGTTTTCGTATAGTCGCATCTAGCGAATTCAAAACAGACAATTTGGCGTAACACGCGAACATCTTGATTAAATCGTATGCACTGTGACGTTTGAATTGATGTGAACCCGTTTGTTGTTTCGGCATGTCTCTTCTACGTCCGACGTTTTGTTTCGTTTTTAAATGAAAACGACGACTAAATGTACGAAATACGACAAATCTAAGACATCTCGGATAGAATCTTTATTGTGTTGGTAACATTGGTATTAATCAGAAGTAACTACTTTCTTAGTTGCTCAGTAGATAAGATTTACAAGTTTATTTTATTTTTATTTCATTGTCGGATTATTTATTTATTTTATTGCGTACGCCTTTTATGTTCTAACGTATATACAACTCACTAGTTTTAAGTATACATAGAGAACAAACGTATTACACATTTGGCATATATTTCGCATTAGCTTTCGTTAATTTCGACAAGAAAACAGTTAACATCGTACACATATTTCGTTAATTCTTTCGAATTTATTTATAAAGACAATAAACAAACATTTTTATTAACAAACATGTTCAGTAGAAAAAAACTAGAAATAATATTCTCTAGCTATCGATGAGAGAGAAAACTTTAAAAAATATATCAAATATTATCGAAACATATCAATCGTTTATAGGATTATTTTTACAGCCTTTTTTGTACAACATGTAATTTTCGTTCATATGTCAATCAGCCCACATGCGTCACATTTCTACTTAACTAATTACCTATCAGACACCACTTCCTAAGAACGAATTGTATATATCCAATAAAATCTTTGATTTCAACTCATTTATTCCAAAAAAAAAAATCAAAATAAAAAAAAATCTGTTAACAATGTTTCATTGCTAATTTTATTATTCTAAAACGTATAATTAATCAAATAAGTAGTTGAATATATTTATAAAAATATTATATAGGATATGTTGTAACAATAAAAATGTTATTAGCATAAAAACAAATCATTATAAAATCGATTCAATCATCTGGAACTTGAAACGAAATCAATCAACATTTATTTTAACACCGAGCAAACATTTTTGCACAAATCTGATTAATTCGACACTTCTGTTTAGAGTATGAGTGCAATAACATTTTATCCACTCGGGAATTTATTGTGTAGAAACGACCAAAAAGCATCCTTTGTTAATGGCCTTTCATTGTTTGATCTCGTGCAAAGTGAAGTATAACAAAGAGAAAAACAGAATACAATTAAGAGATAGATACAGTTTAGTTGCTCGTACGGCAGATTAGTAACCAATGGACCGGGTGATCGAATCCTTCTTAGGATTAACTCGTTGTTTATTAAGAAAACGACACGTTCAGAAAACTATAACGTCGAGTGATATTATATTTGATTTTTTAAAACATTTATAATTTTGTATAAAAATATGGAAAGTTAAATGTAACTTATTAAGTGATATAAGAGATTATTTAAAAGAAAATATACACAGAATCGTTTCATCAGCCATGAAATCATTTTTAATCATTGTAATAATTTTTTATGAAGATTATTAAAATTTATTTTTATTATTGCAATAATTTTTCAAAAATAATATCATACAATTTGAACACTGTTTAAATTTAAAACGATTGAAAAATTATTTAATTAATTGAATTGTTATAACCAGTATTAAAATTATTCACATTTATTCATTTGTGAAATTACATTTTAGTATAAAAAACGAGTAGGAAATTTTGCTTTAACACACACATATCTCACAAACAGAAAGGAATTTCTATACTCAATAACGTAATAGCTTTAAGCTCTTGTGGTTTTTGAAATATGTAAAATATTACATTTTTTTTATTGAAAATTTCCGATAACACTGTAAGAAATATGATGGAAATATTCGATTGAATAATTTTATTATTTTTTTTAATAATAAACAAACGTAGGTGTGTATTTAACCACAATTTCAAATATTTTTTCGTTAAGTTTTTAAATATTATTTTTTTATTTCGTATATAATTCATATAGATTTAAATTAACATCATTTTCAGTCAGTGAATGAATAATTATCATATTTTTTAATATACTAATTAATTAACGATTGTTTACACTTTATTTTATTAAAAAAATATGTATGTACATTTTCATAAAAATAATTTTATTCATATAAATTATGAATACTTATATATATATATATATAACACGCGTCATAAAACTTGAAATGTGAAAAAGTCATATATTTAAAGATGTCAAAATTTTTTATTGAAATGTACCGGTAAAAAGCAAAAGAAAAAAAATGATTTGAATTTACATAAATTTGTTAAAAAGATTTTATTCAACATGAGCATAGCAGAGACCATTTTAACTTTTACTGATATAAATTCGAGTCTGTATTCAATTGTATAATGTCTTAGGACATTTAAAAATATTTAATATGAATTATATACTTATTTGATGAATAGGAATATAAAAGAAGTCAAGCAATATTCATATTACTTACTAAGTAATTACTTTCCCCTTTAAGCTCTCTATATAATTAATAAATTTATATATATATATACATATATATATATATATATATATATATATATATATATATATATATAATTGGCAAATAATTGCGGGTTTTTAAGTAAATGAAAGACGATTTTTTCATGGAATGAAATATATTTATTCAATACATTTTATTTCACTACTTTTTGGCATTTTTATAAGCTTGAACTATCACCTGTCAAATTTCATAACGAATTCACAATTTTAAATAAGGTTAAATACATTACATGACACCTAAAGATATCTATTAATGAAAACCGTAATTACTTATTTACCAACTCAATATATATTTTTATATATGATTTGCCTATTCAAGTTCATCACGAATTATTATTTTATATCAAAAAATGGATTAATATTTTTATAATTTGTTTATAGTTCAAAAATGTTATAGTACATGATTATAATTATTCAAATATTTTGAAAATTATTTTCATTACAATTAGAACGAAATATATATAATATAAAAAAATGTTTTCCTTTTCAAAATTTATAACATAAAATACGAGCCGAGAAAATATTTCCTGTCATATTTTCTTTTTAACAGAAAATTGGAAATTATTATACGGTAGAAAAATATTCATATATCTCCATTTATCTACAAATCGTGATTCCAATTTAGTACATTATAAATTTCTTCTAGAATCGGGTGAAAATTGGTGTCGTTGGTGGTTTTTACCTTATATATATATATATATATATATATATATATATATATATAAATGTGTGTATGTGTATAGATATATATGTAGATGTGTGTATATGTAAAACAGCGACTTTTAATTAAAATTTAATTACACAAGTTTTAGAATATATCATCAAATCTCACCTTGAATGTGTTATAAATGAAATATATGAATGTACCGGAATAATTTTCAAACTCTTTAACCCAATTAAAACCAGAAAAACATTTATTTTATATAAGCAATATTATCTTATTGTTTGTAATATGTGCGATGAAAAATGTAATTAAAGGAAATAGAACGTTTATGAGTTAAATTGAAAAAAAATGGAGTGGTATATTGCATGAACTTGAAGCGAAATAGTAGAGAAAACGATAAATTATAATGATGAAAAAACATCAAAGAGATAAGAGCAGCACATTTTATATAAAAATGCACTCATATTTAACATTTCTTTTGAGAAATATGTGTTATAAAAGATATTTGTAGAGTGAATCATTTAAATTCAATTCAAATAATCGACAAATTTGAATGTGCATGTGCACGAATATATTTTAGTAGTCAAATAGAGGTAATAGGAAAAAACGAATAATGTATATGTAAAATAATGTAAATGAATCTAACGAATTCGAGGTTACCAAACGATAGCAACAACAAACAAATCTTTATCCATCGTTTGAAAAAGAAATTCGGCGCGGTTTTAAAAGTTCCACGTGAATCGTTGCCTCGACTTGCTTAATTCTAATCAACTGCTATTCCTTGTAATTACGCTGAATTTCTAATTAATACATAACTAACAGTCGGCACATAAAACAAACTTCTGTTAAACTAAATTCAAAACTTCGTGCTGCAAAACTACGCTTTATAAAGACATCGGTAACTGTATAAAGTCTGTTTCTCGTTTGGCAGCAGCCAGAGTTACACACTGAACGTATTTTCCATCCACTAATATATATGGTGTTAGCCGTGCCTATTTGTTGCTTTGTTTTACTAACTTGGCACGACTGTAATCACTAGGAACACTTATTTCATTATATGAAGAGCACATTTATTCAACTTGAGATAGCGTTCTAGGCAAGCAGTAATTCATATGATAAAAATATATTACAACAAATATTTATATATACCTATGACCAAAATAATAGGTGCGCTAAGTATAAATTGAAATATAGAAAATATCGACATATGATTAATTTATTTTCATTTTAAATCACATCGACAAAAACATTTTTTTCCACATAGTATAAAAATTTGAAATTCCAGCGAATATAAGAAAAAGAAACAAAATAATAGGTACGATAACAGAAACTTAAAAATGTTACAGAATTTGTTGCCGTTCTGAATTAATAACTCGTTGGGTAACCTTTATTTTTTAATACTGCATTACCAATAATAGGATTTCCACATTTCTCTACAGGAATTACATGCGATGCAGCTTCCATAAAATTTGCTAGTCTATGTTCAATATTTACACGAATTACTATGAATTTGTTTAAAATCAAAACTCCATATTATTTTAAAATATAAACAATCTAACAACAAACAATATATTGAACTTATATTATGATAATGGTTGTAAATGTGATATATTTTTCCAACTAATAAAATCTCTTTTTAAATTTTCTATAAGCACTCAAACTTTTTATGTATTACAGCTATAATTTTGAAATTGACGTCGATAAAATATATTATATGCCAAGTATTTTTTGATGACGGTATCTCTAATATATATATATATATATATATATATATATATATATATATATATATATATATATATATATATACACGTATAAAAAATATGTATAGCTAATATCGGCAAATATTACTGTTATGGATAACATAAAGCCCCAAGTTTCAACTAAAAAAGATGTACACTTCAATAAAAATCATGTTTAGGGCAAAGTGATGGCTTACAAGTATAGAATAGCATCAATAAGGAAATAATAAAATACGTTTCGTCTTTTTAAAACTTATCTCCACGAATTAAATATTCAAATACAAGCATGTTTGTGTGCATGTGTTTGTATTTAAAATCAATAGACATTTTGATAAGTTTATATTAAATAATAATCGATAGAAATGTTAGTACTTAAAAAATATGTACATATCTAAAATAATATTGTTGATATTTAAAATTTGTTTAAATAAAAGTATATTTATAATTTCGAAATAATTATTTACAATTTCATTATATATATATATATATACACACACACGTATGTATGTGAGTATTTTGGAAAAAATACAAGTCGTATTTAAAATTTCATGTAACTGTGTATATTAAAATCGTAAAATACAATTCTCTATAACGTATTAAGACAGTTTGAGTCTGTAACGAAAAGAAACTGTACGATGTTATATTCCTCTAATATTCGGTTGAATATAGAAATATGTATAAGGATTCTCTGTCTGCAGTGGTCATCGTCAAAGCTTTTGTTAGCGAAAGCATGGACGTTGGTGCAGAATGTTATTGTTCTCAAGGGAACTAAAGAACGGTCTCGCCGACTCGTTGTTTGCTCGCTTGCCTGCTTGTATCTTAGAAGAAAAGGAGCCGGTAATCCCTGTGATACAATTACACCACAGTCACTAGAGCATTTCAAGTCCAGCTTGGTCAAAGTGGATATACTCGCCGAAGTTAGAATATGTATCATATTTATTTATATAACCACTGTTATCTTGGGGTTTCATATGTCGATCTCGTTTTTCGTATACAGTTTATATTGGGAATTTTGTAATGGAAAAAGTACAGTTTAAATAGGTTCTTTATTAAAATAATACTTGAATAATTTTTCATAAATTTATATCAAGAAATATTTAATCGTTTATGAAATTAACAGAAATATATTAAGAAATAATTTATAGAAAATTCTTTATAAAATTTCAACTATAAAATAAAGTCATATATATATATATATATATATATATATATATATATATATATATATATATATATATATATATATACCTGAACAACTACTACACAGAAATAGAACGTTATCATTAATAATTACAAGAATCATTTTAAATATCTACATCGATTGAAATTCAAGAAGAAAACGTAATATTTTTTTCCCAGAAAAATAAATAAGAATAAAGCCGTATAAAATATATCATTACAGATATACGAATAAAAAACATCACATATTGCGTTAATATAATTTTTCTTTCGTTTATAAATAACATTTCTTTTCAAATTGTATAAAAATTAAAGTATTTCATTTTTATGCCAAATGTATTTATCAATAACATGATATATGGAAATTAAGTCAATATGAATTACTCAATCTTGGTTTATTATTCAATGCTTCCATCATCAAATTAAATATATTTTAAATATGAATAACGAATTATAGTTTTAATTTTTTCTAATTTAAGAAAGAATATTTATAAATAATATATATATATATATATATATATATATATATATATATATATATATATATATATGAACATATCGATTGGTTTAAAGGATAAATGGAATTAATAATAGAGTTAGAATCGATTTTTGCACATCTTCGCCTTTTATGACGTTATACCTTACCGCATCTGTTCTCTATCTTTATTGGATTTTGATCTACTGTCTACATATTCACTTTTATAATATCAATTCAGCTATATTTACGTCCTTTAACAGATTCCCCAATGGTATTAAAATCGGTTCAATACGTTGTTTTATGAAGAAATAGTTATATTCCTCAATAAAAATGTGATCTGTCTATCTCATCATGAATATATATATATATATATATATATATATATATATATATATATATATATATATATATGTGGACTTGTAAAAATATTGTACATATAAAAATATAATAACCAAAAAAAAAATATTCGAAATAGTAATTTTAAATGAACTGTTGAATTTGTTTCCCTCCAGGCAGTAAAACACATTCGTACGATGACTGAAGTCTTCCTTCATACACACTAGAGAATTTTCTAGTCCCATTCAGTATCTGATCTCTTTAAAATTCATCGGCTGTTCTCTCACATTCGCGTCTTTAAATAGCCACAAAGGAGTAAGTTAAATAAAGTAACATCAAGAGACAACCGAGAGATGTTTTACTCGACGTCAACACTATCTAATTCATCTGATTGAGCAGGTAAATTTCAATAGATGTATAACTTATCACGTACACACACACACACACACATTTTATATATATATATATATAATGAAATGTAAATAAAGAAAAAATAAACGGACCTGAATATACATAACACGCATTTGAATAATGCGTACACAACCCTAGTTTATCCACACTGATGCATATTATTTGATTATATTCATACTGGGGTATAAAATATAAATCTGGCACTCCTAAGGTGATGATCTTTTAAGGTATATTCAGTGTGGAATGTTGTACAAGTGATTTACATATATATACGTAAAGGGTGCGAAACTAGCATTTGAGATATGTTTATTAGCCATTGTTGTCACAGATGAAATCATTGCTAACAGTGTTATAATTTTAAGCAGATATATTTCGTATTGTTAACGTTATACTTGAGATTTAGATAATATAACAAAAAGCATACTTGACTGCTATGTATTGTTGAGTTATTAGAAGCACTGAACGGAATCTCAGTTAATAAAATAGGATTATTACTGTAGCTTATCTGCCTATTTAATAATCATAATAAATTTATTTGTATACACACGAATACACTTACATATATATATATATTATATTTGTATATGAAATTGTTTCAACTTTGTATAACAACAATTGTTGTATTTTTAAATCAAATATAGTTGCTATGTGATAATTTTCTATCATACAGTTTTTTTACATATTATTTTCTTTGTTGTTATATTTATATATAAACAATTAATTATTATTAATTGATAAAAATATTGTTTTCATTATTAAGATCTTATTAAAATAAATAAAACGAAAAACAAACAAAAACATTTATAAACAAATCTATTTGAAGAAATTTAATATTTACGTATATTGAAAAGATTAATAACTAAAACTGCATTCCATAAATCTCTGCATTTGAAATCTGGCAAGAATTTCTATTCAATTTGTCATCCCTGTACAACATGCATATATGCACGTACACGTTTACCACTATACAAGCTATTAAATCGTCGCAAAATGCGCAAATCCATATCTATATATTTTGGTTGAGTAAAAAAAGAGAAAAGAAAAAATCGATCAATATAGGCCCATAACTACTATACACATCCGGTCGCCAAATTCGTGGCGTTCGCTCGACTCGACTTGCTTGCTGAATGTATACGCGGAAAATATATGTTTGCAATCATAAAAAAAAAACTCCGCTAGCTGTAAATATATCCCAAACAGCATTTGAATAGGCCTGCCAGCCTTACAACGTTCACTTTATAAAGTATGGCGTGTGCACGGAGTTCTCAGGCAACATTCCGGCTCTACTGTGCTTGCAACAAACGATTCCGGACACTATGTACATGCCCGGATACCGGAATTACTTGTTTGCTTTCAGTATACCTATATCTTGTTACCTACATAAATGATATATATATATATATATATATATATATATATATATATACATACATACATACATACATACATACATAATAAGAAAATAAATTGTTTGATATAATATTAATTTACTAATTACGTACTACGCATTGAAATGATTAATTATAACGTTTTTTGTTTATTTAAATATAAGAAATAATGAAATTTAACTGAGTTAAATTCAACATTTGTAAACTGATTTAAATTAATTTCTATAAAGGAAATGAAGTAACTAAGAAAATATATAATTATTTAATATCAAACAATGTGTTTTATCGATACATAATAGTCAATTGTTATTAAAAAAATATTTATCTATAAATTCGAATTTATTCTTACATAAAGTAGTTTGTAATTAAATTATATTTTTTGAATATTTCATTATTTCGTATATAAAAAATGTGTCAGTATTATTTTTCTGGAATAATTTATATCGTACAAATATAATAGTTTAAAACAACTTTGAATAAAGAAAATGATTCATTTGATATTCTTCGAATATGAAACTATTTTATAAGAATTAGACTACGAAATTTGTGACAGTTATAAACGAATGAGTAGTTGATGACAGAATTAAATGAGATATCTCTCGAGTTTCTTTCGTGAAATCTTAAGAAAATATTTCAACAATGATTTGATCAAGATAAACATATATATATATATATATATATATATATATATATATATATATATATATATATATAAAAGTAAATGATCTTACAATTCAGATGACGAAAATGAATTCAGAATTTTTTGCGTATGTTTGAAGCAGACATTTCACGTGTGCTACGCAAAAGAGATGAATACAAAACAGTACGTGCAAGATAGACGGACAGTACGAAAGAAAACAGGAAACATATCTATACCGTTGTTCTGAACCATAATCGTCAATCATTGCGAAGAATGAGACAGAAGCATTCAGAGAGTACATTTCGTCATTTCCATAGAGGCATCTCGATTTAGATAGACAGTGGTGGCAGGTCCCAATTCACAGAACGACCTCTACTTGTTGGTTCTCGTGTCAGTATATTTGTACGCAAGCACACCTACTAACATACCTTCACATATGTAATAAGGGCATATATACATTCTTTTATATATATATATATATATATATATATACACGTTTATCCTTTTGGTGGTTTGGCGGTTAGACCGTCTTCCTCTCTTACTAAAGACATTAAGTTCAAATCTCGTAAATGCGTAATAACACAATATATTCGTCAACCCGCACTGGCCATGCGTGATGAGTATGGCTACACATCAACTAGTAAAAGGGTTGTTCTCTAGTGGACTTAGTAAACCTATGATTATTATATCTACATATATACATACAATT
This sequence comes from Neoneuromus ignobilis, assembly GCA_029203775.1. NCBI lineage: Eukaryota > Metazoa > Arthropoda > Insecta > Megaloptera > Corydalidae > Neoneuromus > Neoneuromus ignobilis. The sequence continues at coordinate 321,045 of CP092097.1, forward strand.
ATATTCATACACACAGTATACATACTCAAAAAGATATATTATATATATATATATGTGTGTGTGTGTGTGTATGTACGATTTTGTGCGGTCATACATATTCGTTAACATAAAATGGTCGAAACCTAAATAAACTTTTATAGACTGGAACACTTAAACAGTAATAATATTCACAAACGAATTTTCAAGATGAGGATAACAAAGTACTTTATACAGAATGTAGGTGTGTGTATGCATATATATATATATATATATATATATATATATATATATATATATATGTGTGTGTGTGTGTGTATCCCTTGTGAAATAATTATTGTTTAATTAAAAGAATAAATAATTCAGTACTCTTTAAAAATTAGCATAGAGTTTCATACAAAAATTATGTCTATAATTTAACATCTCTTTATAAGCTGTTGAATAATTCGTTTTAATAAAACAATTTTCATTAAAGAAAATCTTTATAAAAATATAAACGTACATATAACTAATTAATGATTAATATTGTATTTAATTATAAATCAATTTTTATTTCGTATCAAGACGTTCATTTATACTGAAAACATTTAACAAGTTGATACAAGTGTTGGATAAAGTTTGATAAGAAATTGCGTGATCGGGTTTCATTTATCATTATAAGGTCTTCGGTTTAAATTGTTTTAAAATAATTTTCTATCTTATTTACAAACTTATAGACAAAGTTATTTGAGAACTAGTTGTTTTATGAAAGTTATAAATAGTTCACGAAACTTGAATAAAAATCAGTATGAAATTATTTATACAGAATCGAGTTGAATTTTAGTATAAAATATTTTCATTCGAATATTTATCGATTTGATAAATTGTTAAGAAAGATATCATCAATTTATCATTTTTCTAATACGATATGAAAATGGAAATTGTATATGACTAGGACATTAATTCAAACAAACATATTTTAAAATCTGAAAAACAAGACACTTTTAAGTGATTTACTATCTGACGACACCAAATATAAACCGTCGACTTTGTGACAACACAAAATTTAAACCATAGCGGGATTAGAATTCACAACACTGTATTATAAACTTATAAGACCATTGAGACTTTATATGCTGAACTACGATATGTCACTCCTATATACATACATACATACATATATATATATATATATATATATATATATATATATATATATATATATTTATGTATGTATCAGCAACAACGAGTTAAAGTCGTGTATTATCAACTTTATTCGCTACACTAGGTTTCGTGTGACGTTTTATTTCCGCAACTGGAAAAACAACAATGTATGTACTTATTTTTAAAAGTTGCGATGTTTTATATTCCAAGGTATAAAAATGTGTAAATAGTTCATAAATGTTCATTTTTTATTAATAGATTTCAATTAAATGGTTATTTGAAATTTGAAAAGGTGCACATGAAAATTTTGAAAAATAAATTAAATATATAATACATAGAAAAACAGTTTATATAAAAAACACAAATTGTGTATTTTAAATGAAATAATATATATAGATATATATAAATAAATAGAAACTTTATGAATAAAATATCAATTCCCGAAATTGTAATATGAGTAATATTACCATAATTTGTACGAGAAACTGAAATGAATATTTTAAGAAAAACTTCTTACATTTGTAAAGAAAATAATCTAATGTTCGAAACTGTGAATTTTTTATAAATTATATTCTATTTCGATAATATTTATTGTGCAGTACATGTAATTTATTCTGATGAAAGATTTTACAGTTTATTGAATATCAGTTTTTAACTTTCTAGGTTTTTTTTTGGTCGTTTTAAAATATTCATAATTTATTAAAACAACTTTTTTAAGTATTTCTGGTTAAAATAATCCATTATATATACATAAACGCTGATGTTTCCAAGGCTAGATTACGAGATAATAAATAAATTGCTAAGACAAATGTGCAAATAAATTGATTGGATGTCATATAAAAGCATTCATTCCAATTTACACGAAACTAAAGAAACTTAATTCGACACTATTCAAACGAACACGTCTTCTATTTTCCAAACGTTCAGCCCAATATTTTCGTGTGTTCTTTAAGTGTGAAATATTGGCCGTAGGATAAATTCGTCCGAAAGTTTTCGTTCAACGCACGCGAGCGAAGAATTATTCTGCAACGTGATTGTTTTTACTCTGTCAAAATAATGTTTCTGTTGTGTAAGATGTAAAAATAGCAGCTAAACACGACCCATATCACACAAATGGCCATTAAAGTAACAAATTATTTGTCATTTCTTGTTAGATTTTTTTTAAACGAATATTTATAAAGGAATTCTGTTCTTTTATTACATTAATGATTATATATATGACTTGTTTTTTTTTATATAAGAAATATTTCATGGCTTGTACGTATAGTAGATGTAATTTTTGTAAATGTCTATAATTTAATTTCTATTTATAATGGAAATAAATTCAATCATTTAACATTAAAATTATTAATAACAATAAATAACAATATAAAAAATGTAACTGAATTGCATTAGGATAATAACTATAAAAGCTCTTTAATGAAATGACCTTAATTATATATATATATGTTATATAATATAAAAAATTACAATCATTAATGCAATGGTAAAATTTGCTTTTTAAAAAAATACATCGAAACAGATATAAAAAATAATTAATGTTACTTGTTATATATAAAATAATTAAAGATTTTTTAAAAACGATAATGAGTTCGAGTACAAAGAAATATGTGTGTATATTGTGTTAAATTGTTTAAAATGTTTGATAAAAATGTCATAAAAATTATTAATTTAAAAGGGTTTCAATTCCGTAAACGTGAAAATAATTATTTTCCATTTTCAGTTATTATTTAAACGCACGAATATTTTTATATTTTCATACTTAATATGTATACTTTTTACTACAATTCGTTTATAAATGTTTATTTGCGTTGCATGCAAGCACAATAAAAGAATTACTTTTTATATTCTCGCCGCTTTATTAAAATCTCATATCGCGATATTTAATTAGTTCTTCATTATAAAATGGATTTACATTTTAACTGACATTTATTTACACTTATAACTTGAATAAAAATTCAAATAAGAAAATACAATTAAAAAATATTATTTCATACAAACAAGCATAACTTTATCTTAATAAAAAAAAAAAAAAAATACAACAACAAATAATCAAACCAAATACACAATGAACATTTCGAAAAGAAATGATCAAAAAGAAATAATCCACTGTTTAAAATGTAAACGTAATTTTAGTTTGTAATTAATGCATAAATATTTATTTATTAAATACTTTAGGAAAGACTTAACTGGCGGCGGAATTTACAATCAAGACCAAATTTAAATCATCACTCAACCCAGTGAACATTCATTTTTGAATTCAATTAACGATTCAACAAGAAATTGTAATTGAATTATAAATACAAAATAATAACAAAACATTTTAATGAAGAAATATTGAAATGGCTTGCAAGTTAGCATACTCGAAAATAGGGTTAAATAAAAACAAACGCTTTTATTCAGCTGCCTTGCAAATGAAACGTTTTGAGAATATTTTCTTTTTTATTATCCTAACTCATTGTTATTATATATTTATAATATACATTTTAAATCTATACAAGATAAACTTTTGTTCTGCTATTCAATTAGAAATAATTTTTAGTGTACTTTATTGCTTAATATTTGTTTTATTGTTAATTTAATAGCTATAATTGATTACAAAGTCAATAAAATACAATCAAATCTCCATTTAAAACAATACACTGATATATTTTAATAGGCGCCATGCTGAATGTACACATATGTTCAAATAAACAATAAAAAAGACGAAAAAAATAAAGTATCGATTCGAATAAGTCACCAGTGTTGTAATCTTACTTTGTAATAATTTATAACTGAAAAATATCATCCCTTAATTGTAACGAACAATTTTTACAGTTGCTGCCTCTTGAAACAATATTGAATTAAAGTCATAAATGTGAAGAACAGTCGAAACGGGCGTACATTTCGGTACTGTGTGTTATATTTTTTTTCTTCTTTCTATAACAACATACGAGTATCAGAATGAAATAAAAGATATTGTATGATATTTACTTTTTGCCATAAAGGGTTTCACACACAAAGAGACATATGTACTACTATGCGGCTGTAATAGTAGGTTGGAAACGTCACATAGAGCCATTCTATGGTTATGATATTCTATACACTTTTTCATATAAGTTCAAATATCAACTGAGAATTTATTAAATATTATAAGTTTGTAAATCACTCTTCTCCATCACCATCGATTATCACTAATTGTTTACTTTATTTATTTATGAACATTTCAATGGTTAGAAAGCTACATTTTCGAAAAGAAATTATTTTTGATTTCAATTTTCTTGTATCAATCGGGTAGAGTCATAAATAATTTCCAATTAAAAAAACAATAATTGTACTTTAACCAATTATATATTTGACATTGTTTGCAATGACTTGTTGCTATTTGTTAGGTAGCTCTTCTATGCTTTTTGAATGGAATTCCCATAGTTTAGATTTGAAAAAGTTTTCGAAGAACTTTCGAACCTGGCTTTCATTCGAGAAATCTACGACTGAGTAAAATCAACACAAATACTATTTGAAAAAAACTGTATTTAAAAATGATCTTTTTATATTGACAAATAAACTTGATATCACTAAATAAATAATTGGGAAAAGTAAAAAAAATAATTGCCATTAATAACGTTAAAAAAATTGAGAATGATATAGAAAAAAAGATATATACTGAAATAATTATTTGAATTTTAATTAAGATATATATATATATATATATATATTTATATATTTATGTATGTATGTATGTAATTCAGTTATGAATCGGTATGAAATCGAGTATAAATATAATAGCAGTGTATATGAGGGAAGCTGCATGGCGCCACGGGGTTGTATATCCCGACTGTTCGTCAGGGTTAGCTTTTTATACGCATAAGGTTGGGTATGATGTCTGGAAAGAGACAACGATACTGTGGTATGTGGTATGGGGGTCAGTGCGGTGGGCCACGGATGTTTTGTCCTGGGATACACGTCTTCTATTTATGATCTGACGATCCCTAAGGACAACGTATGCATGTCCCAGGGGAAACTCTTCGTGTCACTATTATTCGCCATAGGGTTGGTCGGGAACATTAAAAAATTCGCTGCTGTAAAAGAAATGGCTTATTTTTGTACTTTTATTGCTTACCGGCTGCGTGTAACCACGTTATATATATATATATATATATATATATATATATATATATATATATATATATATATATATATATATATATATATATATATATATATATATATACACAAAAATGTGTATGTGTGAAAATAGGTATATATGTTTATCTTATATTTATGTTGGTATCAATAAATGTGTATGTATATATTATATATATATATATATATATATATGTATGTATGTATGTATGTATGTATGTACTGGCTCATTTTTATTAGATTTGTAGACCGAATTCTAAAAATAAGTCGATCATAAATGTTATGTAAGGTGTAAAAGGAATAAGATACATGTTTATTTATTTTTCTTTGTTTAAGAATTCAATAAACGAAATATATATATATATATATATATATATATATATATATATAAAATTTATATTTGTAAAGTTTTTATAAATATTTTCATTTATTTCATTTAGAGTCATTCTGAAGAAAATAAATTAAATTTTGAAGATATTTTTTTAGTTGTAAAAGCTCTATTTATATATATTCTCTGTTTTTAATTTTGTAATCAAATAATTCTCTGTGTTAATATTAACTTTCATATATATATATATATATATATATATATATATATATATATATATATATATATGTATGTTTTCTATTTGTGATATCTAGTATAGTTTTTTCGAGCTTTAATGTAACAGATACAGCAAAAGTAATAAATTTTTCCTAGCGATGAATTTCGTGTGAAATAGTTTTTTTTTTGTATGTGTGTTAGTTGTTTTGTTTTGTTGCGCCAGTGGCGTGCGACAAACTTCATAAATCTATGAAATAAGTCAAAGAATAACAGTTACACGTACAAGTTTTCATGCTGCTTGTATCCCGTGTACCGGATATTATATATGATATGTCTTTCTCGTGTGAAACTTTGATAATTTATTGGTGAAACGAATCGATTTAACATGTTTTAAATATATAGCACGTTAAATATCAGCTGACTAGTCTTAGATTGTCGAACGTTCGGTGCCGTTGTTTGCTCTATTATTTTCAACGATACAGTTTTAGATAAAACGTCAATGTTTACTAAAAATAGTGATTTATATTTTCGGTGCAATATTTTGTATGCTTTTTCTATAGAATGTACAACGTAACGTAGCAGGTTTCGACAAGAATTTTTTTAACATTGAAGAATCATATATAAACGAACTTGACCTTAAACTTTCAACAACTATTCAAATTGACGTTTATGGTAATTTTTTCTACGCGTAACGATAATAACTCATATTTTTTTTATAAGAAATCCTATATATTTTTTTTGTTTGCTTAAGACATTTTTCACTGCCTTTATATCGACTTTCAGTACGTTAAATGGATAGCCGAGAGTCTATTAGTTCATATCGGTTTGAACTGTAATATAACATTTATTTTCGGATAATAAAAAACATTCTTGGAAATTTTATTCAAATATTTCGAATTAATAAAACGATTCCTGTTTGAAGAAGAATGTTATAAAAAAAATACTCATTTTCATCTTGATTAACTTATTTAAATAAACCAGAGTTTTAATTAATAATGTTCTGAAATGCTTTGTAAAGATTCTTATTGTGCTAGATACGAATTGACCAATTAGTTTAATTACATACACTGAATAATTAAATACGAAAATACCATACATACCAGACAAATTGAATTTGGAATTGATTACAACAACATACTGAAATAATAAAAGTGTTGAAAGATTAAACTAATAAACATGTACGAATTGATATATTTTGTAATTGCTCTTTAATATTTTAAAGTTATTTTCTTTGTCATCATTAATCGACCAGTTCTGTTAAAAAAAATATTTGTCATTTTTTTCGAATAAAACGATTTAATACTGACAAGTCTAAATGAACACTTTTTTATATCATTTCACAGTGCATAATCAGCGAGTTCAACAAAGCTTGTTTGACTGTTGATTTACTATACAGCACCGTCGATTTCATTGAATTAAAAATAGAATCGTTCAAATAATTTAGATTTTCATTAAGTAAATGGTAAAGAATTATTTGAAAAATTAACGACTATTATTTTCTAATCAACTCGATGGATTACAATAATAGCTGAATAGATTATTGAGATTAGATATAAGATTTTTATTAATTGGTATATTGAAAAAAATGGTTAAGGCATAAATATATGAAATAAAATAGAGTGGTACGTGAGTAAATCATCCAAAAAGTACGTGATCAATCGTTTGAATTATTTCATCTCATATGACAAATAAGACAAAAATGTTACATGTAACTGTGTAGCTAATAAAAAAGGAACTGGAATGTAAAACGAATAGATGGAAATATCGTCTATCTCATTCGTGAACAATCATTTGAAATTTACGAACCTGATCACGTAAAATCAGTCTGTGAAAATATGTGCGTTGGTCGATTCGTATTTTTGAAAACAGTGTAACTGCTATTTATTAACGCATATCTACAACCTTACACATTTCATCTCAATCTATTTTCATTTAGAAACTTGTTTTATGAAAGTCTTCCACTCTTTATATGAACAACATATATATATATATATATATATATATATATATATATATATATATATATATATATATATATCAACATGTGTGTGTTTTTTTTTGTGCGTGATCGCATGCGTATGACGTTTGAGACAATATACATATGTTTGTTTTATTAAATACAAATTGAAGTTGGAAAGAATATACCTTTAATGGTAGCTTACTTACAGGAAAATTTATATATATATAGTACGTCTCCACAATTTGTTCCGATTACTAAATGCTGTATTGGATGATTGGTTAGAGAATAGGGATTTCCAAATAAGCGCAAGCATTTGAGAAACGCAACAACGAAATACGTCGCTGAAGAAGTAGAATCTGCCGTATAATACGCATTCGTATGTCTCTACAATTCTATTCCATTAAATGTACATTTTATATTGATATTATGGAATTTAGAGATTTCGTATTTTGGCTTTTATTATAACGTATAGTTCCGTATTTGAACTTATGTATTCGATTTGAAAATGTAATACATTTTATTGACTCTAGCTATATATATATATAGATTTATTAATATACATACATACATATGTACTAACGATGATAACAATTCTCATAACAATATAAGTAAAAAAAATTAGTGAAATAATTTCTAGGATATAAAAATGTATACATATTACTTAAAAACTATTTATTTGATATTATAAATAGAGGTAGTTAGTTTAAGAACATTTTCGAAACTTGTATTAAATTGTTTATATTTGTAAATATTATTCTTTATTCAGTTGCAAGTAACTTTTCTTCGCAGTAATTATAAGAACTTCAACACGAATGTCATTTTCAAGTAGTTTCGAGTTTAATCTGATATTGAACTTAAGTTGAAGTTTAGGAGTTGGATATTAGATTAAAGTTGAAGCATACGAAAGATGACATTCTTGTTGAAAACAAGTGTTGAGAAGAATGATAAAGAAGAAATAACAAAGACAGTTTAATAAATAATATTGATAGTTTGAAAATTTTAAAATGTTTTTATAATCAATATTAATTGTCGTTATTTTAAGAAAATAATTATAACATTTTAAGAGATTGATGTAAACTTTATATAAATAATTTCATTTTATTTGAATTGCATATATTTTACGATATTGAAATTAACTGATTTATGAAATTATTTTAAATGTTTAACTACGATTTAAGGGTAATTATTCTACAGCAAAGAACACGTCTATAAATTTTATTTCGTGTAAATCGTTTTTCAGTTATATATATATATTTGTATATGTTTAACCTTGTAATCTTTATTGAAACGAAAATGATCTTTACAAGAATTCATAAACCGAATATCAAACACCATATGTTTGACCTACGTAACGCCATGTGATCTCTAATGTTAAGTATGTGGTATGAGTTGAAAGGGTATTGGAAAAATTAACACTCAATGCACTGACACAAGCAAAATTTCACAACGAAATTGGAACACAGATGTGTAAATTGCTTATTCAACTTTAAGCCAAGCTGTTAGCGTACCAATCATGTTGAATTTACGTGTACGTAATCAATTTTTCTCTCGAATTTATTACGTATCACTTTATTTATGCCCTTTAAAATTTTATGTTAGACATACACGTGATGTTTTTTATCCATTTCTTACTATTACATGGGGAAATATTTAGTTTTATGTTAAAAAGTTTGACGAAATTTAACATAATCAATAGTCTGCGTACTTTTTGCAGCTGTATTTAAATATTCGTGTAAAATGTTTAAGCTTTACAAAGCAATATATTTTCTTTAAAAAATATAATAACAATTTATTTTGGATATAAAATTAAATTATGTGTGTATATATATATATATTATTGAAAAAATCAAATTCGAATAATTTCAACTGGATTGATTTGATATTTATTTACTTGATACCAAAAGAACTTATGAATTCCATGAGGTTTAAAATCATTCAATTCATATATACATTTACACATATCGATACAAAATATAAAAGAAAATCAAATAATTATTGAAAATGTGTAAAAAGTATTCTAAAAAAAAATTATTCATCATTGTCAACGTCCTCTTGGTAGCCTTGTTAGTACATTTCTTTCATAATGTTTGTAGATGGTTTACGTCCGTATCCTTTTCGACCCAATTCGTTACAGGATCTGATCTAATGTGGGGAATATAAACTTGAAAGGCGGTAATCTTGCGTGAAGGTTAAGCCTTCACAGTATACGCGGCGTTATATACCTACGTAAATTTACAAGAATTGTTGCAAATGATTCCGTATGCAAGGATACCCGACTATATGGATGACTGAGTTTCACCATTGATCGTCAATGTGTTTAAAATAATCCATCTATATGTACGATTTAAGGACACACACACTAGCATAACACACACACATTTATATATACATACATATATAATACTATATTATATTTAGAACTGATTATAAGTTTGTTGAACTTTCAATTTTCCATTTAATATTTCAATTGAAGTGAAAAATGTGTCTAATGGAAATTTAATAAAATACATTGTATACACAATATATATATATAGTAACTTATTTGAAAAGAGTTTATTGAACCATATTTCTTCGAATACCTGTATAAAATTGGAAGATGTTTAATTTTAGATGGAGTATTACAAACGTTAAATATTTAATAAACAGCATGTACACAAATACTCATAAATAATATTGATTGAAGTTAAAAATAATTTTCTCTGAACATTTGAATAAAAGAAAAAAAATAACTATTGAAATCAAAAATATCAACTATTATAAATAATTTTCAAATAATTAATCGAAGAGTTCAGCAAGATAAGGCATATCAAAATGTTTAATATCTTCTTTAACATTTGAAACAATACAAATTAATTTCGTGACTGAATTTATTTCAGATATTTCGAAAAACATCTGTAATTTGTTTGACCTGGACAAAATTGAGAAACAAAGACCTGAAGCAAGCTACACAAGATTGTTCTATTTCAGAGTTATATCTAACATCCCTTAATTCCCAACCAGGTGAAATTGTGTGTGCGTCGAAAATTCTACGTATATGTTTGTATGTTTGCTTTGAATACAGTACGTGGAAACGTTTAGAGAAGATTTGAAAATAACTAGACAAACATCATCTTACTGATTTTTTAATTATCAGTATTTAGGTAACTGCTATTTTGTATATAAACATATTTTTAATATAATTTAAAATAAAATAAAAACATTTACTAAATGAAAAACTATAACTATTATATATTTATAAAAAGATATAATATTAACAAAAATATACTAATATTTTCCCTGTACTTAACTAACAATCTTTTGTAAAAAAATGTAAAAAAATTACGTATCTAATTTATATATATATATATATATATATATATATATATATATATAATGACATAAAACTGAATTAATTATATATTCAAAAATATGATCTTAATCTAAAACATTAACATAAAAATGTTCAATTCGACTAAACGATATATTATACAGTATGTTTAAATGTTAATTTATTCAGCTTTAATACCATTTTCATCAGATCACATAAACAGATTTTAATCGTTATATTTAATTTTATAGATAAAATAAATTTAAATTAAGTAATAAATATTAGTGCAGATAAATTTTATAGTTTTTTTAATGACTGCACATACACATACACACATGCATATATATATATATATATATATATACATGTGTGTGCGTATACAACAAAAGTCAAATATTCGAAAATCGTGTACTATAATTTTTGAATCACCTGTTCAATCAAACAAGTATTTACGTATAGATGTGTTTGCAACAAACGTCCTTGTAGATACACTGCTTACGGTACAGTTTTCGGCAAATTCTGCACAGACTTATCTGTTGACTCATGTCACAAGGGATGGCTTAAATCGGGTCACTGCGGGGTGAGATATTCTGCAGTGATTTTTTTGTGCCTCCTTGTAAAATATACTTATCGGAAAATTTTTATTGATCACGTGGGATCTTCACCATCGTTTTCAAACGGTTCGTTTAACGGCGAGAAATAATCGTATTTGGCTTTTTTACGGCGCGTTAAATGCTTTGGTTTGCTTAACGACAAAACTTACAGCTTGTTACCGGCTATTGTATGCATTGAACTAGTGATTTCGTTCAATATTTTTATTTTACATTATATCTTTTCAAATAACAAGATTATTGTTGGATGTATTATATTTATTGTATGGTATATTCATTTTTATTTCGAACGGTTTTTAAATCGGAATTAAATAAACATCTTTCTACGTTATAACATCAAAACGGAAATTATTTATGACTCGACCCAATAATTAGTTTTATTGTTAAGAATAAACTAAATAACTATGTTTCATTATAAGTATGTATATATACGTGTGTATAGTTTAAATAAAAATATAATTACATTTCACGAAAAAAACGTATTAGTCTAATTTAATTTTGTCAGTTATTTTCAAAACGTGCTTTAACATATTATGAGAAAAACTATCCAGACATATAAATATAATCTTTTTTAGAAAGTACACAATTTGTATACATGAATGTAATACATTAACATAAAGAAATACATATATTTAAACACTTCACATACACGTATATATATATATATATATATATATATATATATATATATATATATATATGTATGTACATAGATGTATATAGGCATATATATATATATATAAGTTTCTGACTTTGTTCAAACATACACGAATCACCATTGTTTTCTCGAACGTAATTATGGTCGTTTAATTCAGTTAACATTATCTTCTGCATTTATACTACGGTGAAAGCCACTCACAAAATAATAGTGGCTTACTGCAATAACAACTGGGACACTGGAACAATTTTAGTAGTTCTATCTAACAGCTTGCTTCAACCCTGTAGTATATATATATATATAAAGTTTTGTGAATTGGTTTCTTCCGAATAACCACGGTTCGATGTTGTTTACTTCGTTAAATTCAATTGTTTCAAACTTACTGATCGATTTTCTATAAGTTGAAGTTGCTCGTTTTATTGTTATTAGTGTATGATGAATCTTTTGTGTGAACTTATTAACGTTATTAAACTTATAACTTTTACTATTTAAAAAAAATATAACGTTTTATAGAAATATATTCTCGGTTGAAATCGATTGTATTGTAGTTGTATATTCGTATCGTTTTGAAATCAATAAACTATAATTTTGTTATTAAAAGTAAACAAACGATTTTTTCATTAGTAAAATGAATCTGTATAGTTATCGTACGCCGATGTACATTGTAAATATGATTTTATCAAAACAATATTTTTTTTTATTGTCCAACGAAATATCTATATGGTTTTATTATATTCATTTGATTGGATACGAATACTTATGAAGAATATTTCGAAATATGTTTCTTTTTTAATTAAACAATAATATTTCGATTTCAATATTGATGACTTGAAAAAATACTGTTTTTTTTTTAAAAAAAAAAACTAAAAACAATTCGGTTATTTAAAACTTAGATACAATTAGGAAATATATTAATAAAGAATGACATTTTGAAATGAAAGTTGTACTTCGTTCTGATCGGCCTATTGTAGAAAATGTCGATGAAATCTTGTAAAAAATAAATAAAATCGACATGTAAATAGTTATAGTTCTAAACATTTATCAAAAAACAGGTTGGATACACAAAGAATCTCGATGTAAATTTAATGGACCGAATTTCCATTTGCGAATCGCTGATTAAATGAAAAAACATTGAGCCATTTCTGAAAATATTGATAACAAGCGATGAAAAGTGGATAACATACGACAATAGTGTTTAAAAAAGATCTTGGTCGAAGCGAAATAAAGTACCACAAACAATTACAAAGCCGGATTGACCCCAAAGGTGATGCTGTGTGTCTGGTAAGATTGGATTGGAATCGTCCACTATGAAATGCTGCCACAAAACAGAACGGTTAATTCTGATTTCTATTGTCAACAATTAATGCAATTGAAGCGATCGATTCAGGAAAAGCGTTCGGAATTATCGAATCGAAATGACATTGTTTTATATAACAACGCCAGACCACACACATCTTCGAAGTCTTGGCAAATATAGAGAGAGCTTGATTGAAAAGTTCTGATGCATTTACCATATAGTACTGATCACACACCGTCATACTACCATTTATTTCGGTCACTGAAGAACTCCCTGAATGGAGTAAACGTGATTTCAATAGAGACCTGTAAAAATCATTTGTCTCTGTTTTTTGACCAGAAACCCTAGAAGTTTTACACCGATGGAATAATGGCTCTACCGGAAAAATGGTAGGTCAGAGATCAAAATGACACATATTTGGTTTAATAAAAGATTTATGAACAATTTATAAAATATGTTTCAATTTGTAAAAAGACTTTTTTCACAACCCAATATATGTGTGTGTGTATGTATGTATGTGTATGTCTATATTGATATACAGCAATATAGCAGTGAACATTAATTAAAATATCGATTGTTTGTGTAAACTACTATATGAAAATTGTGATGGTTTCCCAGAATAATTATTACTCGTTTTACAAGTAAAAATAGAAACATATTGAATAAATCAATGAAGAATATTTTTTTTCAAATATCAAATATATGAAAACAATAAATGTTTATTATATAATATATTCTATCTTGGAGAAATCAAAACCAATGATGAATTTCCATTACAAACTAAACATTTATTAGTGACGATTTTCACCTAATTTATATAGATTTTAGAGATGAATACTGTGGGGAGAGAATGAACATGAGAAATAAGCTGGTTACCTGTACATGTATACATCTGAAAGATATATAAGGAGAATCTGTAATGTAGAGTATAAACACCTAGATAATATATAAACAAGTACACTGTATAATATTTACATAGACAAAAACCAAAACATCCATAAATAACATACAGGCATGCGTATACATATATTCATTTAAATACGCACACGTATGTGTGTATATATATATATATATATATATATATATATATATATATATATATATATATATATATATCAAAGAAATGCAGTGTTGTATTAGTAGACATTTTACAAACAACTGATTTTCGAAGAAAGTTTAATCTCAGATTTCCAATAAAGATATTTTTCTCTGTACACAAAATATTGTTAAATTTAATTACATTTCAAACTTGTCATTAGTGATGAGATTGAAATTGAATAAATGAAATGTCAAATCGTTTGATAAAATCTTATTGAAATCAAATTTAAGGACAAATAAATATTAACTTAAATTATCAATTATGTATATTAATAAACGAATATTTGTTTGACGAAAAATGTTAAGAAATCATATAAATTTATTATTTTTACTAAATAAACTATTACGATGAAAAAATCGTTGTCTGTGAAACAAATTAGATTGAATACGATTCAATCATCTAGAACGCGTTTGAACTGACTATATAAATCAAATCAACGTTCTCTATTGCCATATGTTTTTATTTGAATCTTCCAAAACCATAACGTGTTTCTTTTACAAGACTACGATGTGAATTCGATGAATTCGCAATAGATTTTCGAAAGTAAAAAATAAATTATCGTTTCGTTCAAAGATTCCCAGAGAATATTTCTTTTTATAAATAATCACCAATATTCCGAGAATGTATGAACATTTTTAATTATTCTATTAGTCGAGGTTTTTTTTGATAAATATGTTACTATATATACGAAAATATATAAAATACAATTTTTATATCAAACTCATTTAACGATATAATTTTGCTGAATTTAATCCGGTCCTGTATGCGTATGAGAACATTAACACCTAAAGCTTTTAACTCTAGTTCATTACTAAGAGTTATCATTACAACATAAATGTAACACGACTTTACCTATCGCAACCTTTGAAGTGGTTACCACAGAATCCGTGGAATAAGTATCAACGCAAACACCTCCTATACAAGATAGATAACGCAATATTAATTAACGTATCTTTCGCTTTTACTGTATACTCATTTCAATGCAATTTTAGAATATAACTCTTTAATGCCTCAAACATCCATAAAATAGAATAATTATATCAAATATGATGGTTTCATATTTCATTTGAACACACTAATAGATTCATTCGTATAAATTCATTTCAACTTATGGATTTTTTTATATAAATATTAACTTTTCATTTATGTTCCTCGAGATAGAATAAAAGTTCGTGTTCTGATAAACATTATCTGTTAGACATCGATTGATCGATACGTTTAGATGTTATTTGTAGAAAAAAATGTTTTAATATACGATATAATTCGAGTCTTGTTTTATTTTTCTAATAAATAAATGTAATATTAATCAAAATTTAATTGACGTGCGTACATCTTTAAACATTTAAATTTTATGTTACTTTATTGTATCTATCTAGAAAATTATGTTCTTCGATTACCATGGATGGCACGTATCAAATTATCTGTTTTTTCTCATGTATATAAAACGTTAAAGTGGAAAAAACATTGCAATCCATTTTGTACTAGCGTATTGAATGAGGCACAATTAAGTCGAAAGCAATAGCAGAATTTTTATTCGTAACATTCAATAATACTCAATTTATCTCCATTTATTCTAGCACGCCTTATTTCCAGTTTCAATTTAATTAAAAATTTAACTCGCATATTAACTGTGTCTCCACCTTGCTCCATCTATCTTAATCCATTAAAAATGATTACATATCTACTATATAATACCGCCCGTTTCTATAAAACACTGGGTCATAAAATTAATTCGCATATTTTTTTTCTTCTCGTCGTTATTAAGCGAAAATGAATTTCTTTGTTGATTTTTTCACCGTCTATTTGCTCAGGTCGATAATATCGATGTTAATCAAACAAAAAAGTCTACGTGCATATTAATATACATATACAATATATATATATATATATATATAAACTTAGTTATCAATGAAAATAATTCAATAATTAAACTAATCAAATATATCTTAAGGTAAATACTAATTATTATTTATACGAATTTTAATAATTTATCGATATAAATATTAATTAAATTTCATGTTAATACAATGTTTTATTACTACATACATTTTTTTAAATTAAAAATATTAATTAAAACTTTTATCATGAATATTTATCGATTGAATTGTTAACGTGATTACTCGACGTTATTGTTTTCGTTTTAAAAATCAAGTATGATCGAACAGTGTTTTTATATTTCGTAAATTTTAAATTATTTACATTGTATATTAGTTCAAATAGTGATTGATCAATTATAATTTTTAATTAGATATTAGATACTTAATCAATGTATAAAACAATTCTTAATATGAATGATTTTTGGAAAAAAATTCACAATATTTTTTTCATTTATTTACACACACACACACATATATATATATATATATTTGCATGTATATGTGTGTGCAAATCTAAATTTATTTAAGTATTGTTGTTGTATGTAGTCATTAATTCTTGTTTTTTAGTAAAAGCAATGTTAATTTGAAATAATGTTATGAGGTTAAGACTGAGTATTAAAAGTGACAAATATATATATATATATATATATATATATATATATATATATATATTGATGCATGCTGCATGAAATTTGAAATACATAGAAAATACGAAACAAAAATACGATCGAGTGAAAAACATGTACAATTTAATGTACAGATTTGAAAATTTCCATCAACGTCAACACACATTCAAAATTGTAACAACATTCAGCATTTGCTATTATCTACAGGCGTTCACTGAACATTTCAATAAAAGGTTTTCTACAGCGGTTCTGATTTCTGCTTTTAATTCAACGAGACCGTATGTGGGTTATTCCTTTTGGGATTATACTTAATTAAATAGGGATTACATTTAATGATAAATCACCATAAAAATTAATCACAGGGATTAAGTTCAGGACAGTATGGAGGCCATGACAATTCGAATCCAAAACATTCGAGATTAAAACATTCATTGAGGTGAAAATATGTTTCGGTGGTTATCCAAATTTTCGTGAATAAAACTGCGCGATAATCTTTAAAAAGCGTAAAAATTTTATATTCTACCTTTTTTACACACACACACACACACACACACATACAAATCCTGAGATTACGGAATTTTTAATTCAGAAATACATAACATACGAATATATACAAATATCCATATTTATAATAAATGTTAAAATATAAATTATATCTGAATTAATTACATATCTTCTGTAATATGAGAGCTTGACATCAATTAACTACCGAGAGCTCGATTTTAAATATCTACGAGAATAAGTAAATTTAGAAGAAAACTGCCTGAAAATGTATATATCCTCCTCTACTAGACCATTTTTGCATCTTGCAATGCTAATAGAATCCTTGTACATTACCAAGAAAAGTATGCCACGCTGATAAATCTCCATTTATCAGTAAATAGTAAAAATACCATTTCCCTAATTTGATAAATGTATATGTATATATCGAGAGAGAGAATAAAATAGTTCAATTAACATTAACACGAATTCCGTACATATATAAAGACTAAATGAATTTAACTACAAAAGTAAACGGTTGCGTAAAAATACACACGTTGACAATAAATTGATTTTAGCTGAAAGCAAAGCTTTCATTACTTTTGAAAAAGCGAGTTGATCTAATTAAACAAAGTATTTTAGTAACATTTATACGTTTCACGTAAACAATGAACGTACGAAAAACGTATATATTTATTATTTTAATTCAGACGTAACGTTTTCAATTAACAATAAACATAACATTTAAATGAAATTTCGAACAACTGTATATGTTTTACAAGCGTTCAAAATTAACTGACAATATTTCATAACGGTGTACAGTTTTTTCTTTCTTTTTTTACGGACGCAGTGTAACAAAACATCTCTGCACATCTCTCATATTAATTACTTTCCGAGAATGAAGGAGAATTTGTTTTTTAAACCAACCACAGTTTGGAAAATGTAACCTTACCACCAATTTTATGGTAGTCATAACTTGAGATAATATGAAACGTGCGGTTTAGTAACTTATAAAAAAAACGTGCGTATTATTTATTCCCTTTGTATTATTTCATTTTTACTTATAAAGCACTAGAACGATTTTGTTCGTATTAACTTATTCATAAAAATTGCCAGTATATATTCACGTGTGTGTATGTATGTGTCAGACATATGTCATTCCTTATTTTGAAATTCGATATATAATAAAACGAAGACTCTGAAATATACATCTATAAATTAATTAAATCATTTGTTTGGAAAACATACGAGGAAAACTTTTATTTTTTAATTGTAATATTTCACTTCAATGTATTCTTTAATAAATAATTATGAAAATTCTAAAAAACTTACAAGAATAAATTAATTCGAAAACAATTATCCTGACATGTAAACAATAAGAAAATATCAAGAAATTATAAATACAAATATATATTTTTAACAAAGCCATCAGTGTTATTCTTACAATTAGATTTGAAATAAAACAAACCGAGAAATACGGTACTAAGGATAATTAATACTCATTAACCTATATGTAATTTTAGAAAATAAGCATGCAGATGTTACAATTTCAAACACATTTCGGTATTTTGCATTATGTACGAAACCGCTAGTAATTAGATCTAAGTAACGAAATTATTATGAGTAATAACATTATTCTATTAACATCTACAACATACAATTATTTACTGACCTCTTGTGGTTTGTGGCATGGTCAATGATAGACTTGTAATTTATTCAATATATTGATTATACAATATTACAAATGTACTATTATACATTTTCTATCTTTCGTTTCATTTTTTATTTATATATACGAGTATGTGTGTGTGTTTATTTATAAAAAACTTACATATATGTAACTTAAATTGTTAGCATGTGTATAAAGGAGTAAACTTTTCAAAACCGACGATAAAAAATTATTTTTATACGAGCCTATAATAATTCTGTACACAATGTTCTTATACTTCACATATTGTTAAGGGATGAAACTGAAAAGAAAAAACGCAAACACACGCACATATCAGGGGTGAACACACTTATAAGGTAATTGGCCGCAAACAAGAATGACTGTGTCGTTGCAGTAAGTCATCACAGTTGAGTAGACAAGTTACTAAAACCACCATATACAGGTTGGACTCAAATAAATATTTTCTTATTCTATTGTTAACATTTCACGTCTGTTTTTCACAGAAATACAACAGAATGTTTATAATCGTCTCGTGTTTGGTGAACTTTAAATATTCAGGTCACGTTTCTTGATTTCAAGTTGACTGGTTGTTCTGGTAAAGATTCCAATTTCATACTTTCGGTAACAAAGGTAAAAATACTAACCACTGAAGAATTGAATTTTGTATATATATATATATATATATAATTATTTATAAATAAACGTTAAGAAAGAACTTGAATATATAAAAAATATAATAAAATATTTACGTTGTTTTAATATTTATGATAAAGTCAAGAAATACCGTAATGGACCATTAGGGTAATAAAAAAAAATAATTTCGAAAATAATTATCTTCTCATGTAAGAATATAAATAATAAACGTAACATGAAAAATGAATTAAAATAAGTTAATAAAAAATCTTCGCACGGTTTTATGAAAATTAATTTAAGATTTTTTAAAACAAGAACTGACTAAATATTGAAAATTAAGTTTATAATAAAAGGAATTTCAGTATTTCAAATTACCACCAAAATATAAAAGTATAAAGACAAACACGTAGTCGTGTACTGATTTAATAATTCATATTTTCAGTGTTGTTCTGTATTAAATACCGAAACATCGCATTCTTTCTTCCATTTTCAATTAGTTCCCAGTGTGATATTTCATCAGAAATGTGTAAATACATTTGCCTGTAAATTTAATTATAAGGTAAAACGTCGTTTATATTCACATCTATTTGCCTGTCTTCTCATCGTGTTTTCTAATTATCAACATGTGTTTCTTAATTCTCAATATTTTCATATTACATCTTTTAGAATAATTTTTGTTTGTACATACTTATATAAATACAACGAATAAATTTTATACATAATTCCTCAATAGAAAGTTTAAAATAAAAAGAAATATTTAAAAAAATGTTATTCATTACCCACCATGTTGTTACTTTATATAAATATTATTTATATAATTATTTTTCTGTGATAACAATTTAATTTACTTCGCAAATTTTATTTATACGAAATTAATTCATGTATATTTTAAAATCAAACAGATATACATAACATTTATAATTTTTAATTATAAAAAAACTATAAGGTAAATCATATTCCAAATTCATATCAAATCTCAATTCTCTAACCAATTTATTAACAGTAATATTGAATTGTTATTTACGGTTTCATATAATATAATATTTCAAACATTTTTTAATTAATAGCAAGAATTTTCATTTGTGTGATTTTATAATTTTTAATGTTATAAATAAAAACGTATATTATTTGATAAATTATTCAAGATTATAAAACAGAGATAATTTATTTGAACAAAAGAATATTTTGAATTTGTCATATTTAAATTAAAAAATAAATGTATATTAATTAAAAACATTAATCAATAATTGAATATAAAGAATATAAAAGTAAGAATAAAATACTGATAATAATACAGAAATTTGAAACAACTTTTAATTAAGAAAAGTACAAGTATAAATACAGAAAAGTTAAATATAAACACGAATATAATTAATTTTCATATTCTAATATATATATAATATAGACACGTTTACTTAGATCCAACGTGAGTTATTAAACTCCCTCGAACTTCTAAGATTACACTGTCCCCTTTATTAGAAGTACTAAGAAACTTTGACAACGAGTAGATGAATTATGCAAAAGAACATGTATTATTACCTCGATATGAATGCTGGGCAATAAAAATTAAATTTGATGGCAAATAAACTTCGATAATACAATCGCATATATTCTCATATATAAATATTTGAATTCTTAAAGATTTTTTTTAAATTATAGTACTAGATGAAATCTAATTTCGACTTATAATTCGAATTATAAAATAATATTTCTCAAATAAATCCAAAAATGTGAAACAATAAGTTGTTCTACATTAAGTATTTCAAAAGTAATTTTCGAATTTCGAAATATTATAGTAAACTTTTTGATTATCGATTGAAATATATAGTAGGAACAAAGAACAATTTTTATGTATTGGTTAAAACCTTACATTTATTGGATGAAAAGAATCTTCTGTGATCTACAATGATCATTCAATTGTTCACATAGAATTTCAAGAATTTCATTAATGTCGACGATCACAAGTTTGTACATAGTGAAGGAAATGCGTAAGATGTGTCAAAAATATATATAAGGATATGAACGTTATGACAAATTTACAAAGTAGAAATGTTTACAAGATGTTTTCTTTTATGTTAAAATAATATTTTCAAAGGGTGATAAATAATTCAGGACAATTAGATACTTTCGTTATAATTATTTCATCTCAAATATTTTACATGTTTAATTTGTCTCTCTATTATTTTCAATTATTTTTAAGTTACTAATAATGATCCTTAAACATTGTTTAAAAAAATATAAATTTGACAATTGATTTGGTAATGTAAACATTTTTTTTAATGTACATTTTACAGATTTTTGAACATTTAATTAATTTGTATTGAGTAATTGAAATAATATTTCCAATTCTTTATAACGAAATATTTGAAAAAGTTACCTTTTAGAAAAAAAAAACATAAAACAAAATGGTTTAAATATATCAAAAGGAATAATCAAAATGATCAGATTAAAAATATAATGAATGAATAGATTCGAATTGATTGAATTGTTAAAATTTTCATTTTATTTTGAACTTTATACGAATCATCTTTGAATGTATTTTTTTATTTTTATTTTTATTTTTTTTTTTGTAAAAGAAATTGGAGATATATTGTTGTTTTCTATTACCAATTCAATAAAACCAACGGACATCCATATCAGTATTCAGCAATCGATGGCTTACGAAAAGATTCAATTCAATCGACAACACTCTGGTTGTGAATCGCCTAATTAGATTGTATCAGCTACAACCGGAAAGCTTCAAGTGGAATTCACATTTGTAACCAGCACAAGTACTAGATATATTTTAAAGATTTTCCTAAAATAATATTTCATACTTGTAATGATTTAGTTTTGAGTTAATTTGATTTATTACACAAATGACATGTGTGTATATATATACATATATATATATATATATATATATATATATATATATATATATATATATATATATATATTAGTTTTAATTTTCATGAGAGGTATCTTTTTTAAAAAAAATGTATATAATTTTTCATCATTTTAATTATTATATAATGTTTACAAAATGAAATGTTATTAATTATTCCGAAAACAAATTAAGTTTCCTTAAATATGTAAAAATATTATTTCGTAAAATGAAAACAAAATGTTACATTTTAATTATTTTAAATTTTAGATTCAATCACGCATGCATGTATAAATATACATTTTATTAATAATAGAAATACACTATTTACATTTTTAAAACCATCTGTTGCTTTTAAAACCGTTATGAGCAAGAAAGGAAAAAACATGATAATTCGTAACACTTTTCTATGCAAATAAAATCAATACTGATGATTATTCATTGAAAAACGGATAGACGCGTTTATTTACAGCAGTAACTTTCAATAGAATCAAACAAAATAATGTAGTCAAAAGAAATATGAACTTGTGATCATCAACCCATATTAAAGACTATACAACTGAGAATAAAAATAAGAACAGATAATAGAAAACGTTTTACATTATCATTCGATGAGAAAATCAATTTGAATGATAGTGAAACTGTTCTATAATCATGTAACTACTTTATAAATTAGTTGAATTCTTATTTTGACATTTTTGGAATTCGTTTTTTTTATATACATTAAATGTTATTAATGAATTAACGAATTGAAAATTTATTAAATTTATATTGTTAATAACATAATTGTTTAATTACATTAATTATAAATATATTTTTGGTTTGAAAATTAAGACTGAATAAAATATATTCATTTGAAAATAAAATACATCTCTGAAATAAGAGACATTTTAAGAACGATAAAACCCACAAAGTGTTCAGTTAAGAATGAATTTAGCAAAACTTAATTCTTTGTTTTATGTGTATATATATATCTATATACATATATCTCTGTGTGTGTGTATGTGTGTTTTATATGTATTCGAATAATGTACTTCATTTAAACAATATACTTTCTTTAAATATACACCCTATACAATAGTAAAGTATACTGTAACAGGTAACCTATCCATGTAGTAAGGAGTTGGCAGGAAACAACCCCCAACATTCCCTCTTATTGTTATTTAACAATAACGGGCCGAGAAGGGTAGTTACTTAAATTACATGCTCCATTCTGCACGCTTCCAACAACCATATATATTCTTAATATTTCCTGAATTCTATACGTAAGTTTTGTGGGAACTGCTCTGTCTGTACATAAGACCACTGTATATGTGAATGTGTATATGTGTGGACACTGAAATTGTCAAAACTGTTGAGAATTATTTAACTATGTATTATTCTTGTTCTCGTATCGTTATCTTTTTATATTTTTAAATATATAGATAGACAGATAGATTTTTCAACAACACTGTGAATACTTATTGTTGGTCATTTGCTTTCTTTTAATAATTTCAGTTGAAAATGTAGGCTTTTTCGTTATTATTTTATATCAAGATTCAATATATTTCTTTACATATATATATATATATATATATATATATATATATATATATATATATATATATATATATATATATGTATATATGTTTGAAGTGTCTAGTGTATTGTAACTCTGTTTAATGTTTTCCTCTCATGTTTTATATGAATTTTACTGCCGTAAGCATTTATTTTATTCGCTGATTGAGAAAAAAATACGCACATTAACTTTTATACTATTTAACGGGCATACAGTTTACCTTTCTTTAAAGTTGGATTGGTCTGTTTTTATTGACTCTTTTTTATGACGTATAGGCTGTATGTGTGTGCGCTTTTATTGCAAATATAAAACAATTTGCGCAAAGTTTGTTTTTTATAGACCGACAATATGTATATATATATATATATATATATATATATATATATATATATATGTATTGAATAGTATGATATAAAACATTTTATTCCTGTTGGAATTCTCATATAGATCATATCTCGTTGTTGTATTCTGTTAATAAAGAGTTAATCTATTTAAATTTATTACTATTAGATGAAGAAAAAAATGAGATTAAATTACTGCATTCGTATTTTATTTCGAAGTACATATTCTAGAATTAAAATAGAAATCTTTTAAATAAGCTATAAACAATTTATATTTTCCACAAAAAAGATTACTCAGTAATACAAAATTTAATAAAAAGTAATTAGTAATTATTTATTTTTTAAAAAAATCAAATACGTCGTTTCTATTTCTACAAAAAGAAACATTTCTATTTAAATTTTCTTTTCATAAAATATCGTTATTGCAGAATAATTTTATTAATAACATCTTCATTTTTTAAACTATATATCTACATTCATTCATATTTTACATGTATTTAGTATAATCTATAATTAAAAACATGAAGTTTGTTTTTAGAAAAATAAATATTTTCTTTGGTAAATAAATAAAAATGATTATATATAAATGTATATGTATTTATATGAAAAAAGAATGTGAATGGCTAAATATACGTACATATTTATTTAAATGCAGCCAAATGCTACAGATATGAAATTTCTGTTTGCTTTTAGTAACATAGAGACTGGTAGAAGTGTAGCGATATTTCTTTTTTCTTGTACGTTTTTCCCCTTTCTTTCATTTTTTTGTACCGTTAAGTTTATTTTCAAGTCATGCTCCGCTTCAGAAAATGAATGCAATGTAAACATGTTTAATTTTTAAAAGTCACATTATACACAATATTAAAAATATTTGTAGAATGTTAATTACAATACGAATGAAAATCTAATGGGCTTTATCGTTGTCTTGAAGGTATTTTCAAATGTAAATAGTGTTCAATGGTCTCATTACAGATACCTAATGATTTTAAATGCAGAGTTTTATTCAGCAATTCTGACATTATCATACGTATTGCTTCATAATTTCAAGAGATTTTCTTCATTGTCTCTTTTTTATTATTATCATACTAGTATAATTATACTGTTTATGAATGTAATGTGATTGGAATATATTTTTTGTAGTCTTGTTTTAATCAACATGTGAATAAAAATATTTATAAATACATACATTTGAATAAGTGTTGAATTTTAAAACACGATATATTTTTAAAACTTTATTCAGATACATTTTAAATACGATATTCGGAGAAACAAAATTATATTAACAAATAATAATAGTATGTCATTCACTGAATACTAATAAGTTAAACTTATTGGGATAAAATTAAAAAAAAAATGTATTTCGAATTTCTCGATAAAATTACATCTATTTGAAATATAACCATAAACGTATACATTTCTTAGAAAATATTTATTTGTTAAAAACATTCACAGAAATCCATTGTATTATTTTATGAATATATTTACGTTTATTAAATTCTATTTAAAATGTAAAATATTATACATTTTGTTGAAACAATTTCTATGAATCGAAATAAAGTCGAATTTATAACACAATGATAATCAATTAAACATGTTTACTACTTGTTTTGACATTTTCAACATTCATAAAAGTATTCCAACAAAATTAAATACTTTCATACGAAACGACATTTATGAACTTAAAAGGAATAAACATTTTCAGATTTATTCAATTATACTTTCATTATTATTCAACACGTGTATAAAATAAATGTTTCAACTATTTAAAAAGGTTTTTAAAGCTAAATCTCTACACAGGCACAAATATATATATATATATATATATAATTATTTTCTGAATACAGTTTAATCATTTTAATTTATTAAAATAAAAGTATATAATATACACAAAATGAATTCTGTCAACGATTTTCAAAAACAAATATTTAATCACCCATATATATATATATATATATATATATATATATATATATATATATATATATATATATATATATATATAATTGCACAATTTTTCATTTTTTTCATTTCAACGAAATTTCGGAAGGCACTATATGTATGTATATATATATATATTATTTTACTTTAAAATGTTACCTTAATGATATAATTTTTTATCCTTAAAAAATGTGTACAAAAGAGATGAGATGTATATTACTTTTTTTTAAAAAAAGAGAATACATTTAGTTCCACATTTCATTATTTCTTATTAACATGTTTAACTTACTGTATATGCTCTATATGAACAAACACACTGTACTTTAGATATTACAGTAATATACAGTTAAATGAAACCGCGTGTACAGTTGTTCCTGCATTGCTTCTGTACGACAATACACTATTTCAAGCAAAAAAATATGGATATATATATATATATATATATATATATATATATATATATATAAATACGTAAAGAAACCAAGTATCCAAGAATGAAATAATAGAACACCTCCCTTAAGTTTTACTATTAAGGCGTGGTAGCTATGAAAATGTAACATAAAACAAATGTAAGCTCTTTACATCATACGTACACACACATTATATATATATATATATATATATAATGTGACTATGTGTGTTTGTATATATTTATATACGGAATCTACAGCTTTGTAAGTTATATACTGCAATTCATTTTAAAATGTTAGTTACACATTGCAAAATGTTAAACATAAATCTGCTCGCAAATTCGTTTTGAGAGAAGTCAGTACCAGAAAATTATATATTATTTGTAGTTGTTTTTTTTATTTCACGATACATGCTTTTTCTTTACACACATGTGTATGTAAACGTTTTTATTAAACTGAAGATCTATGAGATTCGAATTCATACATTATTTTTTTTAAAAAGAATATCATAAAAATGAACAGAGCAAAAAAACAAAATCTTTAATAAACTGAATTCCCTTTTAATTCATTTTATTATCTAGACTATTCATATATTTAAAAAATTTCATATACTTTATATTATAAACTAGAAATATTTCTTAATGAAATTATTATGAAATTGTTATTCTTTGGCATAAAATTTAATTAAATTCAATACAGAAAATTAAAAAAAAAATACATATTCTAGTTACAGTTTATAGCAACATTATTGCTTTATTACATATATATATATATATATATATATATATATATATATATATATATATATATATATATATAACAACCTTAAATGTATTTAATTTTAAATATATATTCATGTATTTAATAATATATAAAATAATACTGATTAGCATTAATTTTTTTGAAAGTTAAAATAATCACATACCTAAAAATAAAACTTTATTTTTAATTAAATATGAACAACTAGTTTAATAGCTTAAAAAATATAATTTATAAGATTTAAATAAGGTCTGAAATCATATGATTTTAGAATTTTTTACATTATATTTAAACTAGATTAAAATTTCAATTCATCTGAATTTACAATATTTAACAGAAATCTTGATTCTATAAGGATGTTATTAAAATATCCATTATATTATTATTTTCCGTATGGAATATTCAATTTAAGTGGTAAATGAAATGTTAATCTGATTATTCATTAACGAAGAGTACTTTATTTATTTTTTAAAGAAAACTCTTATTTAGTGTTCATGAAGAATAGTTTCATTGACTAAACATAAACATATTAATAAAATAATTTAATGCCATTTGTAATTTAATAAATATTTGTTTCGTACAACATTGTCACATTGCTAAAACGTGTCGAACAAAAATTAAATTTCTCGGTTGTTTTCTAAAATCTAATAAATATTTAACAAAGAAATGAAGATATGAGCCAGCTGGCGTATTGTTTACCAAGCAATCTATATTAAAATGTCGGTAGACTGTAAATATGTCCTTTAAAAATGCAAAATATTAAAATTCTGTTCAAACAAACAGCTTGTCTGTCGAGAATATTCATTATACACATCTACATGTTGTTTATTGCAACTTTTTTTAAAAACAGTATTTTTTCAAAAATAACTACACCCGCTAGTTTTTTTTTTTTTTTTTTTTTTTTTTTTTTTGCTGCGATCTTTGTTTAAGAAAATTTGTTCGGTAAATGTTTATATTAATATCAAATATAATCGATTTTGAATAACACTTACGACGATCATAATTCAAATTTTGTTCGAGGAATACTTGATTAAAGTTCTTACAAAATTATACGTTACACGAGATGATTAAAAACAGGATTAATTTTGAAACGATTACAATTTTATGAATAAAATATAATCTGGATTTTTTTAAACGTTTAATAAATTAATTTATCATTCTTTTATAAACAGTACCAAAATTTGTTTTTATAAATTACGTTTTAATATCATTTCAATCAACTGAACATACATTTTTAATAGTGCTCAAAAATGTTTATTCAATAATAATATAATAATAGAAAATTACTTTATATATATATATATATATATATATATATAAAAGGTAATTTTATACAATAACACTACTTGAAATAATAGCATTTAGATTTAAAATGATTACAGTAATTTATGATGATGACACTATGTCAAGAATTTAAACTGCTCTTATTCCTCCATATTGTCTAAACAAACAAACATTTCCTTTATATTAAATTATAATATTTTAGTTAAATCGTTGTAATGTTAGGAAATTAAATTTTGTAAACGAAATTTATATATGTTTACGAATTTAAAATATTTTTATAATTAATAAAACAATAAATTCTTATGAACAATTTGTAGATTAAATCCAAATTATATTTAAATTTACTTAAAATTTATACGATTAATTTCTTAGAGTGCATCAGATTTGATTTAAATAATATATATTGCTTATTTGAAAGAAATATTCTACATTTATTATATAGTAATATTTATAAGTATTCTACAACAAGAATTGTAAGAGAATATACATGTCTTATACAATATAAACGTTTCCTGAAATGCACACTATCTTGCAAATATTTGCATAATTGAAAAGACGAGAACTATCTGCACTATTTCATGTAACAATTTTCTACGTATTTAGAGATATGTATAAATATTAAAACGAACACTAAACATGTACATAAACTATTTACACAACATTTTCTGGTTAGAGGAAACAAATTTATTGATTTAAAACATCAAAATATATTTATATACTATAGAAATAAATGTTTATGTTATGTTATAAATGTTTATAAACTTTATATTTTTTCTATTATCGATACTAAATGTGTTTATTTAACAATTAATATTAAACATATAAATAAAAATAAAATAAATAATCAAATAGAAAATCTATACTTTACTAATTGAAAATCAATTTAATAAAATGTAAACTTTAAAATGGATTGTATGTGTTCTATACATATATATATATATATATATATATATATATATATATATATATATATATATATATTTGTGTGTGTGTGTTGTGTAATATTTTACACAAAGACTATACAGTGTCACATAATAAACTTTGTTTAAGTTTCGTTTCACTGTTTGGATATTTGCCAATTGTTCATGTGCACTTGATGAATATTTGTTTAAAAAATGTGGATGGGTTCATTTCGTGTACGTTGTAAAAAAAATTATTGTGTCAATATAGGTCATGTGTTCTTATAGCGTCAATTAATCATTTGAATTACAGCAAATTAATCTCGTTAACAACGAAAAAATGAGACAAACATTATATTATGAAAATGTCAAAACTCATAATTATGTCTCGTTTATATTTTATTATTTTTTCTTCGTTTTTTATACTCGTATTTAATTTTTTTCAAATTCGTCGTATATATTTTTAAATATTACTCTTTATTATTTTAATATTATATTAATTAATTAATTTTATTGATGTTACGGTTTTAATAAACATTGAATATTTTTCTGAAAGACTTCTTTGCGATTGTAATTCTAAATATCAAAATTTATTTCATTCATTTTATATAATAGATTTTTTTACTGTCTCACTTAATATTCATCAATCAATTTTATTTTTCATATATTTATACAATAACAGATAATATTTTTTTTCAAAAAGTCATAGAAATGAGTAAGAGTTTGTTTTTCTGAGTATATATATATATATATATATCCATATTCATTTAAAAGTTATCCACATGGTAAATTATCTATTACCGACACACATATCCTAGTTATTGGTTCATCGGTTGACCTCTTTTCCAAAATATAGCCTGTATAATATAATTCTCTAGAGTCCTCTATCATTTACGGTTCTTGGTGTCTATGCTGAATGCATTTACAACTCGATGGAAAGTACTTCATAACATACTCTTACCCATAGGCATACATACTTTTACATCTCTGTACTTTTCGTTCATATTTAACTAATGTATGTATGTATGTATGTAGAGATATTTGAATTTTAGTAAATATTTTGTAATATAAAGTTTGAGCAATAACAATATTTGTATGAATGGATGTAATTTAAATAAAACTGATAGGCTATAAAGAAATTGGAAAATAGATTAAAAATATAAAAAAATATAATAAAGGACACAAAAAGTAAAGAAAATGTCTTTAATAGCGTCATAAAAAAGTAATACGTTTTCAATAATATAAAATTGAACAATAAAGTCGTAATGTTGTCTCCGAAAAAAATGTGTTTACAGCGTAGCCTCACCTGTGGGCACACATATGTATGATAAAGACTTAAGAAAATACCTACCCACCAACAACTTTGGTAAACTCCAAGGGGTAGTTTGTTTGACGCAAGTTTTACATTCATTGCCGAGAGCGTTTAGTAAAATTTCAAGAGAAATTTTCAACAATCTTGTTGTTGTTTATTTAACATTGAAATTTTCATAGTGATTACCAAATTGTTTCATGAAATAATATTTCAATTGCTTTCGAAGAACAAAGTAACGACTAAATGTTCGATTTTTTTTTTATTTTCCAATTTATTCTCTTTGAACTTACAGTGAATGTCATAAAAATAACATCGGTTTAGTTTTTCGTAAAGTGGTTTTGTATTTATTTTTAGAATAATTATTTCATAAAGCATTCTTTAAATAAATAAGTGAAAATTTCACGTGAGCTTAACTCAAAATATACAACGTAGTTTTTTTAAAAAAATAAACATGTATCACCATTTTCTGATAAATAAATAAAACTGATTCAATAATCAAATATTATTTTCATAATTAGGCAATGATTATTTGCTAAGTTTTATTAGTACTATTTAACTATTAAAAACTGACATTGTAAATTCAATTTAATTATTATATTTAACAAATTTGTATAAACTTTGTAACATATATAACATTTCATATAAAACCCTTCAATTGATTCGTTTAGAGGTATAGTAATTTAATTGATACTACTTGAAAATTAAACCATAAAATTCAAACGTATATAAATATGACCCTCTACACATACGTTAGTAACGAGTACTGAAGTTAAACAGTATATTTTCTTAACTCCCACTATATCTATAATATAAGTTTATGGACACCGCTGTAGACCATAGCAGAACGAAATT
Source organism: Neoneuromus ignobilis (assembly GCA_029203775.1). Lineage (NCBI taxonomy): Eukaryota > Metazoa > Arthropoda > Insecta > Megaloptera > Corydalidae > Neoneuromus > Neoneuromus ignobilis. The sequence goes on from CP092097.1 coordinate 353,266, forward strand.
TTTACCTCCTGCCTGCATTTTATAGGTATATGCGCTTTCAAATTCAATCTACTTGTAATAAAAATATTTTGTGAAATTGAAAACGAAAATAAACTAGAAAATTGCGTTTCACCACAATCGTTGTTTATTCTGGATATGGTTTGACCATATTTTATACTCTCTATCACATACACATACAAATAAAATTTATATATATATATATATAAAGTTGACTTTTGAATACTTATTTCTGTTACTTTCAAATATCTTTTGTTAAGAACAAACATAAAGACGTTCTCAAGATAAATTATTGTTATATATGAGGGTCACTCGTAAAATTTTCAACGAAATATCAGTTTAATATACACCAATAATATATATATATATATATATATATATACTGACACATATAAGTCATCGCCATATGGTTAACATAAGCAATTTATTAATATAATTCAATAGTCATTAAATTAAAAAAAAATAATTAAAAATAAATATAATAAATATTATATTAATAATAATAGTTGAATTTAAGATTTTATATTTAACTATTTTATTTAACAATTTGCATGAGGAACAAAAATAAATAAATAAATAATAGAAATCTTTATCAAATTGTATTACTAATTTTATTGATATTAAATTAATGGGTACATACATTTACATTTGCAAAATATCGTCGTTGAATTTGTGAAATATTACTATAAAATTTATCATGATTATTATATCTATCCATTCAATATTTTCTAAAAAATACATATGCGTTATCCATTCCATTAAAATACACTAATAAATACATGATTTATGATGTTATCAAAATATATATTTTCCAATTTCATCAAACAAATCACAATATTCAAATAAAAAGAGAAAAAGTGCATATATTCTCAAATCGATTCTATACGAAAAATAATAACTAAATGAATATATAAATTGATTTCAGTGAAGACTAGTCAACGCATAACCAATCATTGGTGTGTGTATGATTTTGAAGTAATACAGTAATTATGCATAATGGGGAGAACACGACCCTGTCGAATTTAATATGAAGGTAATGTTGCAACCCCTACTTGGTTTGATACGATGGTATGGATTAAAGGGCTGATTGATTGATGGATATGATACTAATCAACTGTACGTAAAAAAAAACGGATAAATTGTCAATTTTTGTATTACTGGCCCGTATGATACTTGGACGAACATAATATTTTTTTTTGTAAATCCTCCGAATTTGGCAGATGGCTAAATGAAAACAGTACGGTGAGTAGGTGGAACTTTATATGGAAAAGTACTCATACATTTACTGTTCTGTTTTATTCATGCGCATAGGGATGTATAGATCGATAACAAAATTGTATTTAATTGTATGATATTGACTTTTTATCTAGTGGAAATCAAACTGAAGTAGTACTACAATGAGTGAAAACTTCAAGTAAAACAAATATTCCCCGGAAAGCTTTTTATATACATATACTTCTCTATATACATTGTTAATGTTTATATAACGATTCTGTATTGTACTGAATTTTTTCAATAATAATTTTATGAAAACTGAATAAACATTTAACTTTTTGAATTTCAATTATACATACATATATGTGTATATATATACATATGTTATAATTGAACTGTTTTTAATATTCAACATTATTTGTAATATTAAAGTGTGTAGTTTAAGAAATTTATAATAAAAATACTATTCATATTAGTTTAAACTATTTTAAAATGTGTTTTCTCTGATGAACATACTGAAAGTTATGCTGCACACTTACCACTAGTTTACATTACACAAACCACAGCATATATCGTATTCTCTTTGACAAATGTATATCTTACTCACAATAACAGCTGACCACAACAATAACCTTGTGCAGCATAACCAAATGCAAATTACTGAGAAACATATATCATTATCAACATCATGTCATCAGTCCATTACTGGACAAAAACATATATAAATATAAATTCAATTTATAAATAACATTTATCAATTTAAAAACAGCGCATAGTATCAATTTTAGTTTTAAAAATATACATATATAGTTTATAATTAAAGAATATAAATAAAGAAACAACAACAAAAACCAATTTATTTATTTTAAAACATACAAATAACATTTGCAATTACACCTGTAAATCAAAAGAAAAACAACCAATTTATATACATATATATATATATATATATATATATATATATATATATATATATATATATATATATATATATTATAATTTAAACTATTAAGCAAACATATTTATTAATAATGATTATATCAACGTAATAATTATTATATTTAACTTTTATAAATATAGACAAATATCAAATTTCAAGGAGATCGTGACAAAACAAGTTAACCTTTTTATTACAAAAAGATAACCTGATATTTAATAAAATAATTTTTAAATTTACAAAAACTAATAAAGTACACACTTAACGAAAATAAACGAGTGATGTATTTTCCAAAAACTAATAATTTTACATTAGATTATAATGGTTTTTCTACAAAAAAGACGCACACTGACAATCAGACGCCATTTATGTTCAGAAACAAAACTGTACGCTGCTTCTAGTTGTACATATCTGGTATTATAGATGGCACGAATAAATGTATTAATGATATATGCATATATGTGTGCATTAATGTTATAATTATTTTTGAAAATGCAATTTAATATATTTTCATTTATTAAAAAATGATTTTATATTTAATAAGTTCATATTATAAATAATGTAAAATTGTTTTAATTAAAATCAACAGTTCAGATAAAATTATTTTTTTTATTTATTCGTACACTATTTTTTTAAAATGTTGTCTTCATTAACAACAAACAATTAATTGAACAGACAATATAAATATTAAAAATTATTTTATGATGCTAATAACTTGTTAAATATGAAAAATAGTAATTATTTTTACAGAAATCGATATTTTATTAATTTCATTTTAAATATACATTAGCTGAAATCAGACTGAAGTATGTAATATATAAATGTGTGTTTAAACTTTCAGTCCCATTTGATTACCCTATATAATACCTCTTTTATATATATATATATATATATATATATATATATATATATATATATATATATATAAGTTTAATATTCCTCTATGTTTAACAATAAAAGTGTTTGATCTATGCATTTTACTTATTTTCACTTATAGCAGTAAAACATGGATATTGAATGCCAGAATACTTCTTGGACTTTGTTATATATCTAGGTTCTCTCAACCAATAATGTTTCTTGTCCATTGGTGGTCCTCTCTTCTTTATTTATAATCAGTCTATTTCTATTTCAAACTTTTTCTACAAATTTTGTATTTTTTGTAATCTATTTATTTCTCCTTATCTTTTTGTGTTATTCCCAACATACCCTGAACTATTTTGGTTTTCAAGACCCATGTTTTACTCCTATAAGTGAAAACAAGTATAATGCATTGATCAAAAACTTTTATTGTTAAACATACAGGAATATCAGACTTTTATATATATGTATGTATGTATATATGTATGAAGTTTGATGTTTGTATGTATAAATATAAATATATATATATATATATATATATATATGTGTGTGTGTGTGTGTGTGTGTATGTATGTATGTATGAATGAATGTATGTATAACATTACATACATATATACATATAGATATATACTGTGTAGTTGAGAAGAAAATACCTATGCAAATGCAATCACTACTTGTAGTTGGTAATGTTTCCGTCATTCTTATCTGCTGAAATTGAGTAGTTGTGAAAAACGTGTTTAGAATTGTTCGCATTTGTTTGTGAAAACGCTAGCTTTGCGCCTCGGAAAACCATTTCGCCGTATACATTTTTCGTGTAATTTTCTTGCTCGAACGAAATGAGTGTAACCTTAATAAGTTTACTAAAAATTGACATTACCGTTGTCGTTAACTAGATTGGATTTTCAACTGCTTTAAACTGGCTCTATGCGTCAATAAATACAGTCCTTGCGACCATTGCGATAATTGAATTGTTCAAAATGATATTGATGCACAGGCAAAGGAGACATTTCTCGTATCCTGGATGATTTTAATAAAAGACTTATATTCATTTCCGCATTTCGACAAATATTTTTTCTATTATGGATTTAATTACGAAAACTTTTGTTCCTTACAACAATTGACTGAGGAAATCTAGTTGTAAACTCTGTTCATACAAGATGACTTACTTTTTTATTTCTAGAAATAAATTCATTTTAATTAAACAAATATATTTATTATTCAATAACATTAAATATTTATATCTAATTCTAAACTTCGTTCAATAATATATATATATATATATATACAGAAAATAGGTGTATGTATAAAATATAAAAGTATCACTTCATTTGCATAGAAAAATTCAAAACAAGCACGAAAAAACATCAGTCAAAATGATCGACTATAAGTCGAACATGAACTTATGACCTGAATAAAAAACATTCTGTCTTAATCAAAATGCAATAAGTAAATTTGTTTTATATTTATTTTAAAATATATTTTTAAGTATATTTTATCAAAGAGAATTAAATTAAGTACGTGTTTTGCAATTATTTTCAGTACTAACAATCGTATAAATGATGTAATTTTAAAAAGTAAACGTATTAATTATTACAACCTAAAAATATACAATTAATATATGTATATAATTATTGACAATTTAAGTGATAAATATAAAATAATAAACTAATTAGTGTTATTGTTCAACCATCTAATTCGATCTGAATAGAATTTTCATTACATGTTTAAGAGATAAAAATAGATTCAGCACATAATAAATATTTAAAGCATTTCCTCTGCTAACTACAATGGACGTTCGATAATTCAGACACTTAGTAATCCGGAAATGTCAGTAATTCAAACAGGAAATATTTTATATTAACTTTCCTGTAAAATAATATTTTCACTTATTTAGATATATGAGTTTTTCAAAGTACTAATTGGTTTTATTATATCGATTTATATTATGAAAAGACACGTAGATATTAAAATAATGAATTATAATGTTTGTGAAATCATTTTTTTTTCATAAATAATAATTTCACAAAAATATATAATTGCTACTAATTAATTGCCAATAAATACTTTTTTAATAATTACATAAAGTTTATATTTTATGTTATCCTTGTTTTAAACTATTTCTACAAGTTTAAAAAATAGTTTTGAATTTATTGAATTTACATTTCTAACACATTTCTTTGAAAATCATGATTCGTTGAAAGCTACCAACAGTTTTTGTTGCGTCAGTTCTCTTGGGTCTTATATGGTATATTTATATTCAAGCTCACATAGCTGGTTTTATAATTTACGTCTCTATTATATTTGCAACTCCTTATCACATCAAAATCAATTCAAATTACGTATGTTACGTTTTATATTAGTATATGAAATATTTTTGCACACGGGCGCCCGATCCTCTTGGAGCGGGCCTGTTTGTATGTATGTGTGTATATATGTACATATATATATATATATATATATATATATATATATATATATATATATATATATATATATATGCTTGCTGTATATATTCTCATTCTGATAGGAAATTTATTCGAATTCGATAGGCAAAAGAATAATATCAAAGATAAAACAGTACAAAACAGAAAATCATCGTATCTTACGTTATATGTCTGCTTCATATATGTTGTTTGTTCTGATTTGTGTTCATTTCTTTTCTACCACAAGCACTTTTCACGTAACTCAGTGTAACTTATATTCACACACACGCATGCACATATGTATGTATATATATTTATGTATGTCTTTTTCAATGCCCTCGCGTCTCCTGTCTAGTACAGATGCGTGATTCAGAAAACAGGTATCCTTGCGCATTTCTACTATTCCTCTAGAACAGACACAGTATAAACACTGTACGTTATAACCCCGAGGCTAATGCACAGTTTATGTCTAAAAGAGATTTAGTTACGTTAGGAAACGTAAATAACTTACTTGAAATTTGTTTATTCCATATATTATTCATTGGATGGAACATGGCATTTTTTTAACATTTTTATATCGATTATTTTATATAAATTATGAAATTTGAGAAAAGTTCTTTAAAGAAATATCTTAAATATATATACAAACAAGCATGTATATATTTTTCCCATCCACTGATTTTATCTCTATTTCATTTATCCATGAGTCTCTTCCCAGGCATTCTTATATATCTAAGTTCCTAATCAATAATTTCCCTTTTTATATATTTCCTTATATGTATGTATGTATGTATGTATGTATGTATGTATATATATATATATATATATATATATATATATATATATAAAATTGAATTAAATGGGGTTTAATATAGATATAAGAAACAATCTGACAACAAAGACATCGAGATGTCAAAATTGAAATCGTCATAAAACAATGAACAAACGAAATCAACATACTGTATGAACTATAGAGGGATGCGAGCTTAAAGAGGATGTTAGCTCGTTTTGGGTAGCTGCTTGTGACAGTTTAATCCCACCCGATAGATGAACGCGTTGAATTTTTTCGAGATACAATGGCATACTGTTCGCAGAAAACAACACAAATAACTGACAAGCAAAGCAACGCATCAAGCATGCACATACTAAGCTGATAAGCAAACAGAAACCGTACGAAGAAGTGTTGTTACATTTTTATACTGATATCGTTCGCGATGGTTCATTGTGAAAATAATTCTTTAAAAAAGTTTGCTATTTATTATGTATAAATACGAGGAGAAAAAAGAATTGGAAAAAAGATGAACGAAAATTCAAAAAAGGATTGTTTTTGTTTAAGCCGTGTAAAGTTTTTCTTTGTGCAAGATTGTTTTTTATAAAAGAATAATTTAATTGTTAATTGGTATATTTATTTAGAAAATACGAATGTTATCTTTAAACAAATAATAAAGAAAATAATAACAATAACAAAATGAATACGTTCAAAGTTCCTATAAATTAAATCAGATTATTCTGTAAATATGTCTTTAATATAATAAAAAAACGACGAATATATAATTAACTGAATATAAAATAAGTAATTAAATACGAATTATAGTCATTTTTAAAACTGTATTGATTATAACAATGGTATACAGAATAATAGCTTTGATAAATCTGTTGAGTATTTTAAACGGCTTCATTATTTTTAATTCCAGTGTTAAGTGAGATAAATTGGGGGAAACCGCGAAAAATCTGAACTGAAAAACCAGGAAAAACATGTAACCACGTACATACGATTTGTATAATGGATTTGGTTGCAACAAATATGCCACATGACAATGACATTGTGTTCAAGGAAGAACAGCAATACAAATGTGAAGCAAAGACAGTTAAATTAACTGTCGACGTTAAACTATACAGTTATCCCATTTTACTCGAAATGATTTTCATGGCCTATTGCACGCCATTGTTTTGTATATTTTGTTCCTTTTTCTACATTTCTATGCGTACATACATACATACATATATATATATACATATGTATGAATGTATGTATATTTTTTCTCTTTGAATCCTATTCGCGTTTGTGAGTAGAACCGTTCAGGCAAACGAAATCGCTGTTTCTCTGTGTTCATCTACGTGATACGATGTGCCCTATTTTGTTCATCTGAACATCACACCATGCAAGTAGCTGCTTTGATCGTGATACCACTTTTATGTGTATATATATATATATATATATATATATATATATATATATAAATAACTTTTTTACAATTGTGATTGAATTCATTTTGTGAATTTATTTAATTTGAATTTGAAATCAAAACGAGAATATTTGAAGTTACTGCGACAAAATTTAACCAATATTTGTTGTATAATTTTCACATATAGCGTATAAAAGAAAACTTTTTTACAGTATTGTCAAAACCATATGTTCTAAAATGATTTAATAGACTCATTCCATTGAAACTTTTCAAAAAATAAAAACAACACAAACTATACTATACTGTATTTTGTTGTTATTTAAACGAAGTGAAATTTATTTAAATAAAATATACATATGTACTTATGAAAAGCTTTTTTTAATTAATCAAAACAACAAACGTATCATGATGATGCTATAAATTACTGACAACTTATGGTTCGATCAAAATTGTTTGTTTTTAAGACATGAACAATTTCGGTATTAATAAATGATACTTAAATTCATATTTGAAAATAATTTCATTTATTTATTAAGAAAACTTACTTCATTCAAAATCATAGTACGAATTCATCAATCGTTTATCTTTTTATATAAATATTTTAGAAATTATAAAACTTAAATTGTTCTCTTCAACTTTTAATTTACTAGAAATGAAAACAGATACAAAAATCTGTTTAAAAAATTAATCTTTTAAAGAATGTTGTATTGAAAAAAATAATTACATACTTACACACATATATACATGTGTGTGTATATAAACGATATACCTAACACTCACTTTATCACAAATTGGAATTTAGAATCACTAATCATTCTCCTTTTCGTAAAGGTTTTTGATCGATGTTTCGTACACTACTATTTTACGTATTCTGTGTGTGTTAATCCCAAAACTAACCCTTTTTCAAGGATGAGATGTGACGTTCTTTTTTATCGAAAAGCGATTAAGACCGAGATTCCAACCCCTGTACCATTACTTTATAAACCTGACCAGCAAACAACTAGACAATATCCTTATATACAGGCGAAACGGAAATTATCATTTGATTTTTATATACTTTGCATGTTCAAAATTATATTATTAAACAGTGACAATCAATACGAGTATTTTTATATTTACAAATTAATTATTAAGTGACTATAAATATTTAATAAATGATAATTATAAGTCTTCTAAATTATTCTTAGCTTGTTAATTATTAATTTATATTACCTTAAACTTAATTTATATACATATACACGAACATTTACTTTCGATGTACATTAATAGTTTATTACCTACATATTTATAACTACTTTAAATAACTAATTTAATACTAAATCACCCATATCTAATACCATACATCTACGGCCTACTAATGTATTTAATATTTCCTGTATAACATTTTCGTTATGGATATATATATATATATAACGAATGACATACCCAATTCCAAGTTTTCCCACTTGGTACCCTCAGATGAAAAGCTTTTAATACGAAGATTCAATTTTAATATCCGGCCTTCTAAACATTTCCTGTTTTTCCCATGTGACTTGCCGGTATTGAATAACTACATTTCACTCACTCAACTTATCCACTCCTTATATAAAATATCATTCAAACTTAATATAGTACATTGACACTAAAGTGAATACGTATGTACATTCTACATACATACATATATACATGTGTATATATATATATATATATATATATATATATATAAAGTATTATTTAACACCCACATGCTCTAGTGACCATAGAAAATACACACACACACAAATATATATATAACAAAAACAAACAGGAATACATAAGTCTGGATGTTTATGTAAAAATGATTATTTTTTAATCATTTGAAAACGATTGTTATTATTTATTACTAATATAGATTCGACTCTAATCCAATTTTTATATTTATAAAGAAATGATTTTCTAATTTGTTATTTTAAAAGAAATTTATGTATGAAACAAATTATTATAATTTTATAAGAGGAAAAATATCATTGTTCATGAAATTTCTGTATTCTGTATGGGTCATTTTTTGGAGAATGTAAAATTCAACAATGAAGCACAAGTTGAAAAAAATTAGTGGAATTTTTTAAGTGAAAAAATCAATTTACTACCAAATCGAATTTAAGGATATAACTCAGATACATGTAGATATAAATATAAGCACTGTTTTTGCAATGGAATGTTATAAAACATTTGTGTTTTTGAAATATTTTCTATATTGAAACATAAGAAGAAATCACTGAAGATAGAAATATGAAAAAGGAAAATAACTACATATAACAGTTATCGGAAAAGCTTTTCCTTAGGTATGTTAGATATGTTAAGATGAAACAAGACAAAGACCAAAAAATAAAAATAAAAATATGCAACGTTATGTTCTGTATCTTACTACCGCATTGTTATGTGCTGTTTAACTGATATTTTTAAACTACAAGAGAGAAAATATTTGAAATAGTTTTTTTTCGATATTTGTAGTTATAATTTACACATATATACATGTATATGTATGCATGACCGATTGCTCAAATTATTAAAAAATGCAACTGGACTTATAAATTCGAATGTGCAGTATTTGATTGATGACGCGTTCAAATGTGTGCAAATTGCTTTCATTTTTTTTGAATACATCCTATAGATAATGTTTCGATCAAACGTTACGAAACGTGCAGAAGAGCCGTGGATGGCGTATTGCATTCGTGTCATTTAGCGATTGGTGTTCGCTCTGATGATCGTGTGCCACACAAAAGTGCGTTCAAGTTTGAACAACGCGACTGCGCTACGATGTTCAAACGTGGCAAAAGCGATACGAACCACTATACACTAGTTCGTTGCGTCAGATTTATAATGTTGTTTTTGTTTGCAAGCGAATACTAAACAATAAATCAACGGTCGAGGACACTAATGGAGAAATATAGTATTTGTATGCTGATTTTGCACTCCAATCTGTGTGTGTGTTATCGTGTCATACTGATAGAGACGATGCTGCATGCACAGAGAGCACCCCGTTTAGTAACGTTTGTAACAGTTTACAGGGATGTTGTCGTATAACTGTAACGTTGCCAGCCAGTATGACTATGTAATTAATAAGACTTTTGTGTCTAATATGGTTGTATGTTTTTTTTTATATACAATATATATATATATATTCGAGCAAATTGGATTTTGATTTATTTATTCTTCTTAAGCACTTTGTTTCGTAAATAAACGACGTTTTAACGTTATAAAAATACTAATAAAACTTTATTTTATGATCATATATCAACAACATTTATATCAGATTTCAGCAAAAGTTATATGAAAAAAATATACATATACATACATGGATGTCAAGACACCGATATTGTCTCGATGAGCTTTTTAAAAATTGGAATAACTTTTTAATTTGTTCCACAAAACGAATTTTAACACAATATATTAAACGAAAAATTATATGACATTTTATCAGAATTAATGGAAATGTTATTACAGCAGTATTTAACAAAAAATTACATTGCTAACACGAAAATATAAATATATAATTTGTATTTCTGTAATACAGCTGACTTCAAAATCAGCTTAATTTAAATGAGAGAATTTGATATTAACGAACAATTACAAGAAAAGCACACAGACACTAGAAAAAAACAATGAATTTTCTTTAAAATGACGAAATCTAATAACTACGAATGATATAATTGAAATATTTCAATTCAGTGAATCGGAACGTATCTCTTTGTGTGCACAGAGCAACTTTATTTGAAAACTTAAACAAATGTCAATTCAGCGTGATAGCTTCGAGCTGATGGTTTTCCAGGCAACCGGACGACTCCTGTAGGATTGTGATTTGTTGACCTGATGATGTGAGCATTCATTGTTGTTGGCCAAGAGACCAATTACCGCGCCCCTTTACCTCACCGGCAACCCCATTCGATTACGAATGAACTCTGCCAGCAAATTAGCACAGTGGTATACGGATAAGCTCTGTTCATCCCAACTGGGAATAAGAGTATGTTGATGTAACCTACATACACACAAAATAAAATATTTAACTGGGTTAACATGTTAGATACAACGGATTAACTAAGTTAATGTCAAGTAGTTGTAAAAAGAATATTTTCACACAGAATATTTTCAAGACAAACAAATTGAACAAAAATGAGAAAAAACAAGCCGTTGGGTTTTTCTTACATACATAATACACACATATATACACACAAATATATATATATATATATATATATGTAAAATTTATTCACAAATTACTCTGTGAAAATAAAAATTTTAAATGTGATAATATTTTCAAAATAAAGTACTAAGAAAAAAATATAAATGAGGTATTTAAATGAACTTATTATATATTTCAAAGAAAGTAACCCGTTTTACAAGGAATTTCAATATAAATAAATCTTTGTTGAATGTGCAACAAGAAACTTTTCACGGTCAGAATTCGACAAGTTACAAAGTTTACAGAAATAACCACGTTTTGAAATTTTGTTGAATAGACATAACGATCCACTTAACAGAATCATCTTGTTAATCTATTTGTGCTTCTAAATGAGTTGAATACAGGTTCATAACAAGTTACTTTAATATATATACACATATTTACATATACATATATATATATATATATATATATATATATAAAATGTAAATAATTTAGTATAAACTGACTAAAAACTATTTTTAATTACGTTTCATTATAATACAATTTTACATTATGAAAAATAAATATTGGTAGCAAATATTTTATAAATATAAAAAAATAAACATTAAACTGAATATTGTATCTTTTTCGGACAAAAATTTTTTGTTTGAAAAACATTTACGTTGTTTATATAAATTTTATTTAAAATATAAAACACATATAAATATCTATAAAATATACTATAATTTTTTTATTAATATTTTTTTTTATTTAATATATATGAACTTTAATAATATATTCATAAAATGTTATTATTTTAATAATTCAAAGAGTCAAGTAATAAAACATATCATTCCAGAAAACTAATAAACAAAAAGTGTCATAAGCTTTATTATAAATTCATGTATAATTACTCTTTTAATCAAGTAATTAGCTATGAAATACAAGTGCATTACATGTATTGTTTGAAATGATTATTAAAAATGTATAAAGTTAATGATACACTGAAAATTATTGCATCGAAAAACAGTATACAAAAGACCATTGATCACTTTAATACGTTGTATGTTATTTTTTATGAATAATAAATAAAGCACTCTGCTCGTAAAGATAATTTTATATATATATATAAAGGACAAACTATGTACAAAATAAGAATTTTCAATGTGTGTTAATTATCAGCTATATTGACGAGTAGACGAGTCGACGACAAGGATTAAAAATACGTTCTTTACTCTCATTAAAAACTAATTAACAATTTAAAGCTGTACTACTTGACGAAGTTAAGTCAAAAAGCAAAAAATTGCTCTCATTCTAATTACGATGAGTTTATACATCGATGTTGGCAATAAAGTTTTTAAATGAAGGACTTTGGTGATACGATGGGTACTTTCGAATGATGGGACATTTATTATTTTTTTTTTGGAATCAAAATAAATTCAATTATATTTATAAATGAACAAGTTTTATGGACGATGAACAATTTTATCCGAATGAAATAATATCTAAATCAATTTAAGTCGAAATAATATTTTTCAATATTTTCTTTGATTAGTGATTCATTTTCATTGATATTTGTTTGAGAGAATTTTATTCTATATTCAATACAGTTCGAATACGTAGATTTGTTTTAAAGTTTAATGTAACATTTTTTGACAAAAAGTATTACTGAAATTGTTGATTAACGACCGAGTTTTATGAAAGAGATATAAATTTATTAATCATCTTTAGTATTTAATCTACGTTCAATCAATTTTCATAGACTCAATCAATCATTCATCAATGATTCTAATGAATATAATACGCGATTAGATGAGAATAGGTGTGAGAAAAGTTGAGAAACACTGAAATGAAAAGCACTATACAAATGCACTTGTAAGCTGTAGTCTCTGTTCTATATTTGACGTGTTGCGGTTCGCTTTAAAGAGGTTGAGTGATGAATACAATGAGCGAATGATAAATAGAATGTTAAGCAGGCGAACGTGTCCTGCCCACATTACTGATTATGCGGACTCAGTGCCACCTGCAGCCGTGCTTGTTCTCACTACGATTTGTACTCGTCGACACAAGAAATGATCAATACGTGTATAAAGTAATGTGAGATAGGCAAATACTATTTACATTCTGTGTCACATGTACGTCGTGTACTCGAATAACAATTTTTATTTATAAAATATGACCATCATCTATTATTATTATTATCGTACACCTGTTTTTTAATGACCCTTTTAAACATTTTCATTTAGTTTCATTATATTTGTAATTTGTCAAAATGTTTTTTTGATATTATTCTTAAATAATTTTTACAAATAATAACTAGTATTATTAATTCTCGCAATAAAAACGTACGAATTTTCTTTGTTGACATATGAATTAAATAAATAATACAAATGAATGTTCATTCTCAATACCACAATACGTTATCGAGTGATCGATAATTATTGAACACTTTCTAACATATTGTGGTGTTGGAGGTGAAAATTCATTTGTGGTTAAACAATTTTTAATTTATAAATATATCGATGAAATAGATTTAATAAAAAAAATGTAATATATTGTTTTTCGACGATAATCAGTTTCTAAAATAAACAGTACCCGATATAAAAAAAGAATATGAAAAAGTGTACGAAGAAAAAATAGTACATACTTCTTTTATATACAAAATTAAATAAAATATATCTTACGTAGAGTTTCATTTTCTCGCACAGTATTATAGCACATAAAGAAAAATCAGTGAAGAAATTCAACGCTGAGAAACTTGCAACGAAAAAAAAATCGAGCGCTCTCTTCGAGTTCCGCGCAAGTAATCATATCCGGTGACCTTTGGCATAATAATGTCATCAGCTTTCATTTCTTGAAGCCACTATTTCGTAGGTAATAATGGCTCGCGCGTGTTACAGTCACTGTTTCTCAGACGGTACATATAGTACCGTACACTAACACAAGTGAACAGATTGATTGATACGGACACAACGAAAGTAACTACCTCTGCGCACACAGACGTACTGGAATTCCGCTGTTCAGTCGAGTGGTCGTCTGATTGATTGTGCTTACGGACACTGGCACGATTAATACTTTTACAGCAATCGGATTCGAACCTGTATACTCTCTGAATGCATTGATATACCAACCGGATCGATTAATAATGGCATTCGGACTACCCACTCCACGCTTGTTTTTATATAGAAAATGAAATTTACTTGTAACCGCCATTAAACAGAAACGAAAGCAAAGAACAGTCACTCGGATACGATTTTATACTGTTGTTGTTTTTATGGCTACGTTATTTTCTTTGCTATATTTTCACAGCTGAACATTGAAAAGCAATGTTGTTTTTTCTATACGTTGGAAAAATCTTTCAAATATACGACACAATATAATTGCATTACTGATAGAACTTGTTTTCAGATTTTAAATCATATTGTATCTATTTTATTTTCCAGGTTTAAAAACTTATATTTACTTTGTAAATTTATTAAAACTAATAATTGTTATCAATAGTAAGTTTTTAAAGATATAAATTTGAAACAGTGAATAAAATATGAAAAGAGTTTTTAACAAATTGAATTTCATAATCAAGATAAGTGAATAAAAATCGACTAGACATTTTTCACCATGACAACCATTAAATAGAACAAATGATTATAAATGAGATTTGCTTTTTAAGAAAACTGCGACCGATTTGTATATTATTCTTGTATTTAATGTAACAGAGGGAAGACTCGACGAATTATAAAAGTTATAATAATATTATTGTCGGCTTAACGAAAATTCCTATGCAAATAAACACAATAGCATATTTACCATCACACAAACATGTACGTGTATACAATACATACATAGCATAAAAACGAACGTGCATGTATTTGTGGGCGTATGTATATTTAGGGACCCTTTTAAATAATAGCGTACCATTATTACAATCGTATGATTGAATTAGTACGTATTTATGGTCACAATCAATCAATACGCGCTATAGGAAGCTGTAGATGCTCTCGACCATTTCGAATCAATATACTTCCGTATACGATTTTCACAATAAAGACAGTGGCCACGGCTGGATTTTATGGAAAAGGACCGGCTGGTCGGTCGGCAGTGGTTTCGTATCGGACGGGACCAGTGTTTAACGGTGTTTGTAGGCGTTACAATAGGTAACGTTCCGTATGGGACGAGTTGCTGGCTGGCTGCCTGAATGGTAACTGGTCTGTTGTGCGTGACAGGCTGGAGATGTGGGCAGAATGGGGATTTTACCACGCTACACAGTTACCACGTTGAAATCCGACGTGATTATATGCAAACTGGGCCAGAGATAGATTAATTAGTTGCGAATAAATATTTAAATTGGAATTGTATGTTGAATATTAATTATAATTGTTAATTACGTGAACGTGGTGTCGCAAAATAACGTTCACTACGGCGGGCGACTATGCGATATGATGGAAACGCTGAGAACGTACTTGCGATTACTGACAACGTATGTGTGTGTATTTACAGTCAAAATCTGTGGATGTTTCCTCATATACACACACAAATATGTATGTGTGTGTAAGTACGTAAATGTGCTGAAGAGAGTATATGTCGTGGTTGTCGGTTCGGTCTAAGCCAGTGCATTTACGCGAGATAGGATATTATTGATGGAGGTCGTGAACTATAGATTATATACTTATATGATTTTCTTAAGAAGTGATTTTGTAGAGAAAATTGCTTCTGTGAAAACAAATGTGTATTGTAATAAGCTTCTTTTTCAAAATAAAAAATGTTGATATATTATTAGAATTCATTATATATATATAACAAAAACCACTAGAACTACATTTTAAATATTTATACAAATTTATATTTTTTCAAATTTTTATTACCAAAAAATAAAAACAGTAGATTTGACTGAATGTGATTTGAATATTTAAAAATAAATGAATATGGTCATTATCTCTTTATTTTTAAATATTTTTTATTGAAAATTTTTTATAAACTTCTTTCAAATATACGTTTTTAGATATCCGAACATTTGTTGAGAAACATGTTATAGTTCTTGAAAAACATTTCCCAAAAGTCACGTTTTTTCGATCTCCTGACTGAGCATGACTTCTTAATCTCATGACTAAATTTACCTCTACAATGAATTTATATATATATATACATATATGTATATGAATATTCAATAAAGTAACGTATCGAAATGAGATCACTGAGACAGTAATTAAAATAGTCAGGACACCGTGTATATACATTTATTGGTAATCAATTGCATATATGTCTAAATATTGTTACGATCTTTGTATTAAATTTATGGTAGCTATTAATCGTAGATTGAAAAGATAGCTGTAAATTAATATGACGTATACAAATATCAATTATTTAAATGGAAAACAGCAATAAATGTAAATGATGATTAATGGAAATCGAACTGATTATTCATTAACTGTTAAAATATCTTAGAGATTGATATTTATTAACGATTTTTTATATCATAAAAACATTTCTTAATTATTAACATAAATTTAGAAACATTTGAAAATTTAATTTTATTAAAAGTTCTACGATCGAATAAAAAAATACAAAAGACATGAAAAATATTTCAACATATATATATATAACAAAATAGAATTAAATTATTATTTGATTATTGGAATTACTAACGTTCATTTAATTATATAAATTGATTACAAAAACAGATTTTCAATAAATGTAAAACTAAAACTACATCAAAGACAAGTACTCATAGATCAGAGTAATCAACAAGCAGGTAATTGAAAAAAATGTGATTGATGAACGTTCATTTGGTTTTCAATGAAGACTCGAGCGTAGAATAGTTGGTAGATCTTTTAGATAGATAATACCTAATAGAATACTTGGTAATGGAATATATTACATAGTCTCTCTTGTTCGTACTGTTCTTAAAAGAATTAAATTAACATCTAACACGTTAGTTTTTTATTACGTTTCAAACTATTATTCTATTCAAATACTAAATCAATATCAGTTTAATATTACTCTATCTATTTATAAATTGATTTCATTTGTATTAATTGTTTTCATTTGATTAAATACACTTGTGATTTTTTTTTTTATTTCATGTAATAATATTCCACTACCTTCTGAATTATATTTCGTTGATCACTCAAATAATTAAACCATTTTTTAGAGCAATATCTTACTTCAAGGATAAGAGTACCCTTTTTTGAAGCTTTTCGATCCTTCGAAAAGGAGTTTGTCATTACAGAAGGGACAGATTATAACAGCGATCACTCGGGGTATCTTTTAGTCACATTTTAAGACAAGCTGAAATACCGTAGGAGTATTTTAACCTCCTCTTACAGGTTTATACATACATACATACATACATTATATATATATATATATATATATATATATGCATGTATATATGTATTCAATTGCTGATGTTTACTCTTCCACTAATTAATTAACTGTAACTTCTATTGTGTGTTTTACAATAGAAAAGGTTCAATAGAAAACTACATTTAATTAATTGACGGAAGAGCCTACAAACAAGAGAAAATATTACACACTCACCTTTGCTATTCTATATAGCAATATATATATATATATATATATATATATATATATATATATATAGTTAGTGTGTGTGTGTGTGCTATTTATAAATTATCAATGTCATTAGTGAATAATTTAAAAATACGTGAAAAATAATGATGAATATATATAGAGTTTATATTATTGAAAAATATATTAATTAAGTATTAAAATAAGAATAATTTTATTAATGTTCGAATAAATGTTTTCTTTAAAAGTTGTTTATAAATGAAATTTGATTCTCATTAATTTTAACTGTCGCATTGACTGTTTAAAAAAAAGCGTTCGTATATTTTTCTCTTTTGCGTATATTGAAAAAATATCGAAGAACCAAAAACTGGAAATATTCAGAGAAATTCCAAGTACTAAATATTACCGTAATTGGTTTATTGTCCATCAATTCGGTTATTTCAATACATTTTTTATTAAGGTGTATAAACTCTCGCAATTTTAATTGGTCGTTAGCTTTGAGTATTGGTGACGAACCCTTCATTACCGGTTTTACAGTCCGTACTGAATATAAGCCATTTACAACTGGAACAGATGATTATATAGTACAAAATGGAATTTTATCGATTTTCAGAATTGTTGATCGACGCTGTTATATTTTATTGACTCGAAATATTATACTTTCTTCTTTTAACAAAATAATGATTTGACAATTTTAAAGATTATATTTAAAAACGTTTCAAGTCGTATCATTACTTTCAAGTTTTTCACAGTTATTAATTCTTTTAATAAGATTGATATCGTTCTTTAATTAAAAAAAATATTTATGTTACGATTTTTTGAAAACATTAAAAATATTTTATCTTTTACTTAGTATTTTTGATTATATATATATATATATATATATATATATATATATATAAAAGAGAAAAAAAAATTATAACAGCCATGATTTGATTTTGTAACAAGTTGGTAATATGTCATTTTATTATAGAAGGAATGAGCACAAATGTAACTTGATAAAATAAATTTTAAATAAAAACATTTAGTATGTTAAGAGTTGTATATAAAATAATATTTTTGATGGGAAAACTCTGTTGTTGCGATTTTTTATGAAAAAAATAATATTTCGGAAGAATAAAGTTCTAAAAAAAAAAACAAATAGAAAGATTAATGATTATATAATGATATATATATATGTATTATATAGTTTAATGTAATGAATATAAAACGAAATGAATAAAATATATTTTCTCGAATATCACAGCCTAACAAATAAAATCATTTAAAAGATGGATAAACAGAAAAATGTAACTGAAAAAAATTGGAAAAAAATGTTTCAAACGAACATAGTCATAAAAAAGTATAAAGTATTAAAACAACACGAGAACGAGTGGAGTGCAAAAAACCCGTTATGGCGTACACAATGAAGATAATGACTGAGAATTAATATATATGTATTTTGAAATTATCTGTAACGAGACCAAAGCATAACGTTGTAGCTCATTCCTGTTACCATCCTTGTCTGACAAATAACGTACGTATTACAATGGAGGTTGTAAGTTGTACTAATTTAAAGTTATGTGCATACTTGTAAAGGTAAGACATAACGAGCCAAAGCTCCGTTGATTATTTTATTAATACTACTACTTTATATTTTCACTTAGCACCTCACTATATGACTATTTATTACATTCGGCGAATGAGTGCCGTGAGGAAATCAGTATTCTAACATTTTTATGAACTTACGATGCACTTTTTACTATCGTATCGTTACTATAGTGCATTATTAATATATGGCATATTCGTCGTGAATATAGTAGTTTTAGACACATATATTTGTTTCAAGTATCTATTTTATACTCGACCTCTTCAATTTGAAACATATAATAGGATTATAAATAAAGATATATGACATTAAAGTCTTAACATATTATAAATTTCAATTACGATGTGATAAAAATATATCAAAATAACTATATAAATAATGTATACACATATATGTATATAGCATATGAATACTTCTTCAAATGACATAGTGTTAAAAACTGACAATATATATTTTTTTTGACAAATAATAATTTCAGCACTTAATTTTAATAAATATTTGAAAAATAATTATAGTGTTATTAACAACATATGAATGAATTAATTGTTTAGTCAAATCGCATCTTATGGAGGATATATTATTATGCATGTTCTGTACATAAAACGAACTAACTATCCATTAATCAAGACAGCATGCATCCTAATTCTATAACTAAACACGCGTTGTATGATAATATAAGGGAAAGACATTAATTTCAATCATTACGATACAAACTATCTGTATTAGTACGTATCGACTTTACTTTCGTAACATGAAGACGTGTGGTTTCATGCCATAATATCGGTTTCATCTTGTACAAAATCATATATCTTGTGCGCGTTTGTGTAACGCGCGTTGCTCTGAGGTCGGGACTACAGTTGGGCGGCCTGTCATGGTTGCGGCTATGCGGCCAGGTCTACAACACATCCCAAACTCCAACAACTATTCTCGTACGTCGAGCACCAGCCAGCCGACACCAGAGATACTGAGGTGAGAACACCATTCGCCCCTTACGTTAGTGATTTAATCATTTTGCGCGTGTCATTATTCCTTGGACCACATACACCGAAAATGTGTTTGAAGACAAAATCTATATATCAAATCATCCATCTTAACTAACTATATATATATATATATATATATATATATATATATATATATATATATATATATATATATTATCTATTAAGAATATAAAAATCTTTTCATTAATACAATTTCAACAATAACATTTTTACTTCACTCAACTCCCACTAAAAATCAATTATTTAATATATCTTTATATATATATATATATATATATATATATATATATATATATATATATATACACATGTATATATAATATATTGTATTATTTTGAAATATTATACACTAGCATCGTTAGATTCTAAAAGCTTGTTTGAATAAACATTTTTGTATTTTAAAATATTAATATGTCATGTGAAACCTGATTCATTTACATACAATTAATCTACATTGTAATAAAAATGGTTAAAAATAGATAAAAATAAATAATAATAGAAAAAAGTTTTCTGAGAAAAAAATATATCATTTTCAACAGATCAATTATATAAAATTTTATTAATACTTTTCCAAGTTTTTTTTGATATATTTTGATAAAAGACGTTATTATTAAATAAGATTTGTCAGATATGGAGATGATTAAACTAACTATATTAATTTAATGATTACATATCGAGAACTGAAATCGACCACAAATATTAAATTGAAAAAAACATAAACTTAATGCATCAATAAAACAATTCATTTGATTTAACGTCGTGAAATATTCGCAAACTTCTTATATACAAGTTGTTTAATCCCAGTTGTTCTAAACTATCGTTCACTAATATTCTCTCTATATTGTCTTAGTAGATAGTTATATATATATATATTACATTTTCAATATATCTCAAGCAAATAATAAATAAAAATCCTTAAACATATACGAACAACTAAATGTGAAACTTCACGACAAAACAATGTATAAAGTTACGTCTTAACGAAATAGAAACACAAGCTTCTCATCTGAGCTCTAGTTAAAATTAAATATGCATATTCCAATTTCAAATAGTATCGTATAAATTATAGTATGCCCGCATCATAAAACGTCATAATAGGAGCTTAAAATAAACCTGAGTCGTGAAATATTCACGTGTCGCTAAAGTCCGGCCATTTTATCTGTACCGGTGTGTTGAATATTATTTTCCGCTTGATGGTCACAATGCATATGCACGAACGTTTCATTCATAAGCAATATTGTTTACGTTTGATCGCAAAATATGTATGTTATTTGACATAATATTATTTTAACTTGTTGGAATTCGATTTAATCGACTGGTAATCATTCAATCATTAAGAACAATACTATATTACATTTACATGATGAAGAACTGATTCTATCATTTTGATATTTAAAAAAAATTTTTTTTTTAATGATTTTTGAGAATTTTTCAAGAACTATAACACGTTTCTCAACAAATGTTCTGGTATCTAAAAACGTATATTTAAAAGAAGTTTATTTAATTTTTTCAATAAAAAATATTTACAAATAATGATACTGTTACTCAGTTTTGGATCGTATAAAATTAAAAAATGAAGAAGATTTATTTTAAACATTAAATTATGTAATTCTTTAACGATCAGATTTTCGAAATATTGATTTGGAATAACATTCCGGACATTCTAATTTAAAATTTCGATTTTCGATGAAAAAAATCGTTCGTTCAAGGATTAGTTTTTTGTATCTATAAGCCTGGAAAATTTAAAATAAATCGATATAGTCGTTTTCAAAAAAATATTCGAGCGAAAAAATTAGTCAGATTACAATAATTTGAAACTTCAGAGAATATTATCTAGATATTATACTTATAGAAAATATCAAAATTGAAAAATCGAATTTTTCAACCTGACTGAACATGGTTCCTGAACTATTATCAATTTGAATAAATCGTAATAAAATTTCCAATGAATCTAAAAAATATATAATTAAAGTTAATTCTCTTTAACAAAAGATATATTTTTTCATTCAAAGATATAAATGTTTTCTCTATCTATTATTTCTAATAATTACAAAGTAGAGAATCAGAATATTTGATTTTTAATACTAATATATCATTTGTCACGAAATTCTATTGTGTAGAACATTTAATGATTTGTATCGTTGATATCAATTAATAAACAATTTTCTTTGAATATTATTTGATTGTAAAGTCTATTATCGTTATTTTTGATTCAAGTTCGATGTACGTAAAAATATTAATTAATCATTTGTTCTACTACAATGCAAACTCATCCATCCGTACACGAATACACACACACACACACACACACACACACACACACACACACACATATATATATATATATATATATATATATATATATATATATATACATATTAATATATAATAGGTAATTTAAATTAGTATTTAATAATAAAATTCTCTCGAATAAAATATATTTACACAAATGGTTATTACGATATATAAATGTTATGTTGAGAAATTGTAATTGCAATTATTCTTATTACAGTTTGTTTAATATCAACACATAATTTTATGTATATATATATATATATATATATATATATATGTGTGTGTGTGTGTGTGTGTGTATAAATACTAATATAAGTGTGATAACTGACAAGATGGTGGTAAAATTTGAAATGTCAGAAAACGCTTAATCATTTTCTCGTTGGTTTGCTTGGACGGATTGATGAATGGATGAATGGAAGATAGATTCGAAATGCTGAACGTTCCAACTCATCATATTTTGTATGTTGTGATATATACATACATACATGTATATATATATATATATATATATATATATATATATATATATATATATATATATATATATATATATATGATGTTCACTTTCAGACATTGATATTCATAACATATGTGCTATTTTCATTCTATATTACTCTTCATTTGAAGTATGATAGTATATATATATATATATATATATATATATATATATATATATATATATAAACATAAGTGTGAATGAATTTATGTGTATTATATTAATAATACACACATGTGGATGTTATGAAATATGTGTTTTTCTACCTCTTGGGAGATCTGGGTTCGCGCCCAGTTGTATCCGGAAAACCTTATCAGAGTGAAGTTTTTCATGGTTTCCTTGTATAACAGTTTATATTAAAATTATAACATTGTATTTCAAAAAAAGAAAATATAATGTACATTTACATGCCTGTTTACCAATATATACAAACAAACACATACATATATATATATATGTATATTATGTATGCAAAAAATATTCCCAGTAGTATAGTAGGAAGTGAAATAAATAAATTGTATTCATAACTGACAAAAAATATTTTAATTTGTTTTAAGATATTATATTCAATATTTATTCATGCCATTTAAATTAAATAAATGTTTACAATGATATATATAAATCCAACAATTGAATGGTACTGTCAAATTGAATCATTTTATTCGTAGTGCCATCAAATATATATTGATTATTAGGTCTCCGTGTAATTCTGTTTAGTATTAAAAAATAAAAATAGATCAATTTCATATTCAATGATTAGATGTTCGCATAAATTTTGTACCCCTGCTACAAAGTGCCATGTATCGAAATAGATACGTGTAATGCGAGTTCACGGTATCAGTATTAGTTACAATTCGATCGGATGTAACCGGTCTGGTTATACATGCTAATTTGAAATAAACATTACGAATTTGAATATTCCATTTGGAATTTGCTATTCGAACATTTGAAACGATCGAGGTTTGAATATTCCGTTTGTTGTGATAGTCTTTTTGAACATGTGGAAGAATATACGAGAACAGTTCCAACGTGTTATTGAACATGATCTCAAAATGAAAGTTAAGGTTCTTTTTAAACAAACAAAATATAATACTGAAATGTTTTCTAAATTCAAACTATGGAAATTGTCAGAATTTTACAACAGAAAATATATAATCAAATATTCAAGAGCAAAAATTTAAAATATTGTTCGTTTAATCAATTATTCACTTATAAATATTTTGGTTAAAAATTAGAATATATATCAATTTAATATCAATCAATATTCAATAAATATGTCAAATATATTCGTTTCAATGACTTTAAATAACAGTAACTAATTTAATAACTGTATTTATTATTGGATTGGCAAATAAGTAATTAAGGTTCTTTTTAAGTAAATGAAAAAGATTTTTTTCACGGAATGGAATAATTTTATTTAACAATGTATTGACTATTTTATCCCATTATCTTTTTCTATCTTTCAGGAATTTTTATAATTCCATACTCGTAAAACTTTTGATCTTTCTGGGCAAAAAACTAATCTAAATACAATTTAATAAAGCTGATCTGAAGTGAAACTTTTACAATTTAAAGAGTTTTGCAAGAAACAATAAATGATAGGCATCACATCTCAATCAAGTTCCAACAATTTTTGGCAAATGATCAAAAATGTATATGATCTCAAATTGTCATGATGTAACACAATACCTTTATTATTCACCAATTATGGACGTAAATTTTTTATTTGCCAACCTAATAATTGTTAAAAAAATAAAATGTTTATGCTATATGAATTTTAATAGAAATGTATAAAATTACATTCAATTATAAAATATTTGATTGAAATCAAATATCAATTTTGACATTTACTAATTTCTTACAAATAATAATTGGTTTATAATTATTAAATTTATAATTAGAAAAAGATTATGATTTAAAACTGAGATATAGTTATTTGATACTGACATATATGTCAGATAAATAAACAATATATTCAATGAACGTAAATATTCGTGTATTTCCAATTCGATAATTTCAAACTACGCCACAAACTAATTGGATCGCTCTACACGAACTCGTTATACTGTTTTAGAAATGTGAAACTGTTGAGTAAACTAAAATTATATATATATATATATATAAAGAGAGAGGTTTGATAGATGTGTTTTAGTTTGACAATTTCATAAACATTTACATAAAATTGTGTCTATTTATATACACAAACAATGAAAAACAACTAGCATAAAAATGCATGATAAATATATCAGCTGGCAATTTTCAAACAATATGATTTTGAACAATAAACAGTTGCCCCTGTTAAATTTGTAAATTTGTTTGAATGTATTCAAGTTGCATGTAAAATCAGTTATAATGCAGGGTAAAAAACAACTACTGATTGACGTTTATATAAAAGGGTAAGAATTAATGTCAGCAAAAAAATTCATATAAACTTTTTTCACATAGTTTGTATAAAAAAAACGCTAATGAGAATACCAAGCATCATTGTTAGTTTAAAGGTTTTTTCGTATTTTTTTCTGATGGTTCAGAACAGAAGGATTAATTGAGTGTTTGAATTCTGTACACACACACACATGTGTGTATATATATATATATATAAAAGTACATATTAAATTAATATTTAATGAGAAGAAAGTGTTTATAATATTTTTCAAAAGAAAGCTAAATATTAAAACATATTCTAATTAATTTATCTGAGAATGAAAATCAATAAAAATAATTAGCAATAATCACATGTGTATACCATGTATTATACAAACGTCAGAATACAATAAACTGATAAACACACGATTGTTTTGAAAAAAATGATGTTCATACAAATGTAATAATCTAAACGAATTGAATACATCAATTAAAAATTAATATTTCAATTATCTGAAATCATGCTACTCTGTGCGTGAATTTTTTTCATCTAATTAATTTCGTAAATAATTATCGTTACATTGACGACGTACATAATACACACAGTTTGGTCAAAAACGCATGAAGTATCGTCACGTGGGAATCAAGTGTTGAGTGTAAATTAGAAAAGTTGAAACCGAGATGTGATGTGCTTCACGAAGAAGTATACAAGACACGCAATTTAAGTATACAAGGATTTTATCAGTAGCGTTCGAAATTATTATTGTATGTATAGAAAACCGACAAATTTACGAAATTAATTTTTCAATTAAATTGTTTAATCGAAAAAAATCCAATAAATCATTAAATGCTAGACAAAAAAAATTCATTATAAAATTTAATGGATAGTCTATGAACATTTTTATCGAGAAAAAAATAAACACGATACACGTCTATTACTAACGATTTTATTTATTAATTTTCATACGATTTATAAATATCACCAACGTATCATGCAACAAATTCATTGAAATTCAAGTATCAGTACCAGAAGATCAGTTTATCAATATTGTGTTGTCATTTTAAAACGTTCAAAGCTCTCTTTTATCATATATTTACGTGTCGTCCGATCAATATTCAGTTATTTCAATAGTTCAATCTCTTTTGTATTTTATCTATTGAACTTCTTTCAAGATATAACTGAGTATATTTTATCTTTGTTAAAATTTCTTTGAACACGTGAATACATAAGATATCGTTTGAACTGAGGTGATTCAAAGAACGAATACTGAAAAGAGCTGTTTTATTTGTTTATTTATTTTTATACAAGTCCAAACAACTGAAATCCTAGTCATTGATATGTTTTCCAGTATAAACTTAAATAATTACAATCGTATAGATGTTTGTTGAAAAGAATTTCTTTTTAAATAATATAAACTCATTCATATTTAAACTGATGAATTGATTTTTGTGACATTTGCTATTATTTAAATGGCAAGAGAAACTTTCTGTGTAAATATCATATTATATTACATTTCATTTTCCAATTGATTTAATTCCTATATAAATATTGTAAACAATATTCCTATCCAGTAAAATATTCTCATAAAACTTGTACAACTGTAATGATATGTTTATTGAAACAAAGTTTATTTCAATCGTTTCAAGTTTTAAAAGTTGTGGTATATAACTCTAATTTATTTATAAAAAAATAACGTAAAACTTTTAATCACGATCATTACACAAATGCACTGAAATGAAATATTTTTTTAAATACAATGTCTGTTGTAAAGTTACTTTTTTATATTCCAAACAAAAAGAATAAAACGCTGTTATTACTTTTATATCATTTCAAAATAAAACTAACTTGTACATACGGAATATTATTTTAAAAGTCTTTATAATAACTTAAATATATTTTAAAATAAATTGTTGAAATATATTACACGTACCTTAATTTGTCTTTGTTATTACCATACGTTCTTGTTTCGGTCATGGTTTGGGCTACGTTGTTTAATGACTGGTGTAATTGTTACACTTAGATTAGTCTTACTCCGTTACTGATAATTGATGTAACTACTTTAATTACCTCGGTTTTTAGAATTACAGTTAATTCTATAATTAATACGTTCGGGTTTTTTTCACCCGAAACCAATAATCTACGTGGATTATTCAAATTCAATTTTTATACATTTACTATTAAACAAAGAAAGTAAATATTTGTCAAGCTTGAGAAATATGAAAGTGAATAAAAATTATTGAAGAATAACACTACTGTTTGTTGTAAAATTTTATATTTTTTTAATTTTATTATATATATATATATATATATATATATATATATATATATATATATATATATATATATATATATATAGAGAGAGAGAGAGAGAGAGAGAGAGAGAGCAAAATGTGATTCATTTTCTTAAAGAAAAGAAAAACATGACAAAAATTCATAAGCGAGTTATATTAAACGTTTTCGAAAACTTTATTAAAGAGACTAAGAGAAAGCAAGTCTGTTGAGTAACACCTTGTGCGTCCGAATGGTACGACACTGGGGTGTAGACAGAATACACTGTAGGGTTTGGGATTGATAACAAGCAGTGATAGATGCTGCTTAGTCATGAGACACAATTTATGTAAGAAGAAAGAAGAAAACGAAGAAAGCGGTGCGCGAAGAAGGCGATGAAGAGGCACTTCAAGAGCATCGGATCGTCGCGCAATGGGCGTCGGCGGAACTTCGAGACGCACGGTCTAGAGTTTGATGCCGTCATCGCAGCAAAGTTTGTTGTCGCTACTCTACAACGGGCGATTCAGATTCGAAATGATAACTGCGTCATTATTTCGAGTTACAAATTAGTCTATTCCGTGAGAAGTTTTTGACTATAAATAAAGATGATAAAACTCGAACGAGGAATCCACTGTATTAATTATTGTTTTATCGGTATAACGATTGTAGATTCATGGTAATTTGTAGTCGACACTATTTCAAGATTGTGCACAAGAGATCATACATTTAAACGGATATTGAATGGATGGAAATCTCGAAATCAAGATCGTACTGCTAAGCGTTAGAGGTATTAAAGAAAACTTATATCTTAAACAAACTAAAATTCGATGTGACAGAATGAATTATTATTTATTTATCAATTTTATGTTCACGATTTATATAAAAATATATTTTGAAATACACTTTTGATATGAAATAATTTAATAAAACTATATATATATACAGAATGTTTCATCGGGAGTGCGCAATTTAATTTTTAAATAAAACGCATCTTTTTTGACCGAGCGATGATGTTTTTATTTCATTACAAAACAGACAATACATAATATGAATTTTTATATTTTTAAACAAATAAATTAATAATCCATTTACTACATCGAACTGTTAATATGAACAGTAGCAAAAGAAGGGTGAAAGTGAATTCGACTTGAGCAAGTTTTCCGTTGATTAAGTTTAAACTTCTGGGGGAAATAACTAGAGGTAGTTGTAAAACTCCCTAAGACGCCTAAAAAGGCGTTCACCCGACGAGCATATCTTCTCGTTAAGTAGTATATATATAGAGCTAAGATGGAGAGTGGGTTACAGATAAGATTTTAAAACTAAACGAACAAACGTTGAGGCTATATCTGCACGAGACGTTACTGCTCAAGCGAACCAAACCAAAGCAAAGCAACACGGGTTAAAAGCTCACTACCCGCCCGTTCGCTGTGTGCAACGTTGTCCAAACTTTCAATAATGTTTTAACGCTTTATCGTCGCCTTGTTTCTTCACAACGGTTTCATTCTTCCCTTGTATTTTTCAACTAAAACGAAATCTACATAGAACGAAAGGTAGAGGTTGACGATTCGATACGCTGATTTTAATGAACTAATTATACATACATATATATACTTTAAAAACTTATTATTTTTCTGTATTTTCAAATATAACTTTACAAATGTTTCATTTTATGCTTTAGAAAATAATTTAAAAGATTACCTTAGAGAATAGTTTCATGCTAATTGCAAAATTACTAATTAACTCGTGAAATCTAAATAAATTATTTCATTTAAATTGAACAATTTAGTTTAATTACTGTTGAAAAAATATTATTACGTGTTAACAATAAATCTAATTATAAAAATTAAACAAATAATGAGTTTATATCATGAAATATAAAATTATTTATATATAAACTGATCATTTTGAATTAATGATTGTTATTATTTTATTGAATATAACTTTTAAATTTAACGCTAGTTTTAAATTTACGACCGAAAAGGGTAATAAAGTATGTGTATATATATATATATATATATATATATATGTAGTTCAAGACAACAGAAATGTCATCAAATTTTTATGACTAGTTTGTATGAGGTCCAGAAGGTTATCTCACAATGTTTACACAATATGAAAGAGGTAAATGTACAAACTACTGAAATATGTATAAGAGAATGGAATGACTGGACAATAGACGACATAATATGAGTTTCAAACATAACATTTAAAGTGAAAAGTGATTGTTATTGTGCTTTAGGACATGTACAGAGACATCGTCAATGAAACGTACACTGTATATTTGTAATGCGAGGCGAATATTTCCTTCCCAAGACATTACCACCCTTAACTATAATACATATTGTTAACGTTGTAAATGTGAAATCAAGTAAAATATTAATGACTTTCATTACATTATTCTATGAAATGACATTATGAGTTAAAAATAGTGTACGTTTTTTTTTTGATATAGTAATGAAATATATAATAAACATATGATTGATAGAAAAATAGTACATTTTTTGAAATGAATATCACCGGTGACTTAAAACTATAGAAGTAATATAAAAAAATATTTTACGAAATAAGATACGTGTACTAAATTAAATTAATGCGTGGATTATTCAGTATTTAAATCATTATCAATAAAAAGTAAATTAGTTATATTTAATGTTCTTAATTACTTTATAAAGTTATTAAATAAATTTAAAACAAAACTAAAAAGTTTAAAATAAATTCGATGAGTAAATGAGAGATGAATATCACCGTGAGTGTAAATTAAAGCTCACTGAATTAATCATGTTTAGAGCAACGATGTGTTCTAAGAGTGGTAAAGGATAAACTTTTTGAGGTCAGCGTTCAGTTAAAGTCAATTACTGCTCACTCACACAAAAGTATAGTAAATTTAATGTTTAATTATAACATCAAAAACTACTGAACAGAGTAAATATTCAACAATGGACTAGTGTTAGACTAATAGGGTTTTTATTCATAAAAATAATATATATATATAATATTTATTTAGAGTTTAATTAAAATTTTATATCGTTTCGAAAATATATTGTTTTACTTAATTAAAATTTAAATTTTATTTAATTAACGTTTATTAATTGGAATTTTTGCCTCTTGTTTTAACTAAAAGAGGGTTATATATATTTTGAGAATGATTATTAAAATTTATTGTAACCATAAGTATACAAATGAATTTATTTAATCATTTTTAATATTATAATTAAATTAAAATGTCACTAATTACTATTATTTTTTAAAGAAACTACAACATATACAATTTTTGAATAATTATTTTAATTTTACACTACTACTTACATTTTTATTATTGAAATAGTATTAACATTTTTTTGTTCAATAGTATTTGACATTACCTGATTTAATTATAATGCCAAAATATTTTTTTATCACAATTATACAAACTTTTTTGATTATCAATAACTAAAATTAACTTTCCATTTATTTTATTTTAT
>CP092097.1:387500-575000 GCA_029203775.1 Neoneuromus ignobilis
AATATATATATATATATATATATATATATATATATATATATATATATGGCTATAAAAACGTTCAAACAGCATGTGCTTGCTTTAGAGTCGATCGTCTTTGAAGACGAAAAACTCTTCTTTTGATGTTATTTTATTGTTCATAGCAACCCGTATTTCTCAACAAGGGATCCTATGTACGCACAAATAGACTAAATATATACGAGAGAATGTGTATATTCTTTGCAAATAATTGCGAATTATTCCTTCTTATGTATTTATTTTTCGCAATCCATTCAAGCAAACTCCAAATAAACGAGATTTTTCTCTACGTATCTAATAAAATATATTCATATATTCAAAATTATATACATATATATATATTTATGTAAAAGTTTAAAATTCTCTTCAATAATTTTAAAAAATATATAATGAATTTAATCTATATATATATTTAAATTCTATAAATGTAAAAGAATTAGTTAATAATTTAAAAAATCTATGAACTTTTTAAGAAACGTATATAAAATCAAATACATTTTTTAAAACTTCTAGATAATATTTTATTTAACATAAATTTCTATATTTAATATATATATATATGTATATACGAATTATTCTTGAAATTCGTAGAAATATCATTTTCGAAAGCTTTTAATATTAAAATGATTATTTTTCAATAATGTAATGTTATTTAAATATGAATACAGAATTTATCAAAGTAAAAAAAGAAATGTTTATACGAAAGATGATATTGAAACTTACGTTATTAACAAATTCATGTGGAAAAAATATTTTCATAAATGACAATATTGTTATGATATTGGTTTATTTATTTTTGTAGAATATTCTAAAATAAATGAATTTTCTAGAAAAATAAATGTTCAATAAATCTATAACAATGTTGTTAATACATAAAACTATTTAATCAAATCAAATGAAATATTAATGAAGAAAAATATAACAGTTTAATATTAAATCAAGATTTATATTATAGTCCTAACTTTATAAATAACATTTATATGAACTTTGTTCGTTTTTTTTATGACTTGTTCAAGAATAGAAAGATATTATCAGCAAGGATGAAGAAAAAAATATCTGCATTGAGATACCTATCAACATTTCGTCCATATATAATCAAAGATTTCTGCCTATAAAAAATCTTATAGCGGACTAAAATCACAAAAGTAAAAGCTATCAACGGAAAAAACGTTGAATAAAAATTTACTATAGTGAAAATATTACTAGTGATGAATGAATGTTCTTAAACACATTCAATATATCACATCATATGACATAAAAGATCATTAGAAAATTCTGTCTGACTGGAATGCGAAATCATTTATTACGAAATGAGTTCATAAACATAACATTAACAAATTTATAAACTGTTTAAAAGACGTAATGTTTTAATCATATTAGAATTTGATTATTTGAAGTAACATAACAGAATATTTTTGTTATATTATTTTAATTGATTTTTCAATTTGATAAAATTATCAGAATCAAAATGGTAATTAAATATAACGGACTAATACTGTAAATATTGAAAATATAGATTCGATTATAAATTTTTTTTTAAAAAAAAAACTTAATAAAGATAGACATTCAATATCTTTAACTTAAACTTAATTAAGTTTCTTTGAAATTTCTCAATCAAAAATTCAATAAAACTATAAAGATTAATGACAATTTTTGTCGTTTGAAAAGTGAACTTAGGACATGAAACATTTTGAGGATTACCGTATAAAACCTACAAGTGTAGTGCTGAATCACGTCCTATGCGTATTTTGAGTGATGATAGCAGATAATGGTTATTTGAAAAATAATGCGGGAGGTTTCTTTCTTGTTCAACGTATCAATTAATCTTTTATTCGTTACTTTTTTTTAAAAAAAAGAACACACACAGAAAAACGTTTCTGTTTACGTAGCACTAAACTTTATACTTATATATATATATATATATATATGTATATATATATATATATATATATATATATATATATGTATATAACTTTGAATACAAACTAATATAAATGCCTAAAGTTTAACTATTATAAAGTCAATCAATATACATCCATTTTTATGATAAATGTATAAGAAATCATTTTAATAATTAAATATATATTCAAAGATGCATTTATTATAATAGTAATTTAAATATAAATTATATTTTTTATCATTACTGCTCAAAAAAGAGGAATAACATGTAAAAATGTAATTAAATCCCTTATTAATTAGTTACATATAAAAAGGAATGTCTATGTGTTTATATAATCGTGTATATATATATATATATATATATATATATATATATATATATATATATATATATATATATATAAATACATACATATATACACGTGTGTGTGTGAATATAATTTTTATAATGTGTTTAGAATGAATAATTTATAGAAGAAAAACCGAAAAAACAGTCAGTAAAGTAAATTAAATAAAAAGTATGATTATACTATATATATATATATATATATATATATATATATATATATATATATATATATATATATATAAGGTCTTATAATCGTGGTATTTGTATTGATATGAGTATAATTTTGTTTCGAATATGGTTATTTGATCTGTTTGATTTTATGCCTACGCATTGGAAATTTTAATTAAAGGTCTCTCGACGTGGTTCTGTAAAATATGTAAGTTGCTACATATAAATTATAACATTAAATCGACACAGGAATTTATTTATTTTACTAATGAAACGTCTCTTTATGTTTTCAATTATACGTAATCGTGAATATATATATATATATATATATATATATATATAATTTGGCTGTGGTTATTTTGGAAATGTTCCTTTTTCCAAAAAAGGAAAAATAAAAATATTAATAAATATTTGTATTTTTATACGACTAAATATGTACTTAAGGAGTTTTTTATGTAAATATGATTTTATATTATATATAAATATTTTTTATATATTATAAAACGACACTAATATTATAACCAGATCATTTTTTTGATTTATATTTTATATTAAATTTCATATAAAGAATGTAAACAAAAATGATGAAATCGAATATGAAAAATTATCTTTTATTAAAGTTGAAAAATACGATTGTTTTTGTTAAAAAAATATTTTATATTTATATATTTACATATATGATATGTAATCGTAGAAAAATTTTTTACAATAATATACAGGAATGCGAAAAGTGTGCAGATAATAGTATGTGAAGTTTTGTTTCTGGTTTGTTGAAATATTTAAAACAAATATATTCAGCCTTTATCTTTGAAAAGCTGAAACACTCAGGAAATCTTCACATAAATAAAGAGAACAACACGTCTCGTACATTTCTACAACCATAAACAACATCACGTTACTGTGCAGCAAACTTAAAAAGTTTTCAAGTCCCAAAATTTCTTGTCGATTTATATCACAAAACTAACACACCGAGAGGAATTCTCTTTAGAAATATTTTTTTCTTTATCCAATACATATATATATATATATATATATATATGAACTTATCTATCACGATTTCTATATAATATAATAATATGTAATTCATTTTGAGATATTCGATACACCACTAAAGTTGATTATCGATTCTAGACAGTTTCCTTTTTTTAATAAAAATAAACGTTATTTCTCACATAAGTCAGCATTTCTTAAAGAACTTACATATTAGGAATTAAAAAGTTAGTTGAAACAAACTTAGTTCGAATTTTAATTCTATTTTTTAAAAAAAGTATAAACTAATCTTGTTTTAATAAAGTTTGTCGTATAAAATGAATGAACATAATTGAATTTCTGAATATATTAGTTTCATTATATCAGTGTTTATATATACGAAGAGAATTTTGTTTAAAAGAAAGTTGTAATAGTCTCATTTTTTTTAATTATGTTTAAGAAATTATGATTAAGGATATAAATATCTAATACTATTAAACAAATTTTCATTTATATATATATATAAGGATTATATTAAATAAATATTCGACAACAAATATTTAACTACGATTTGTTGACTAAAATGTAAACATATTAGTATGATACGAAATTTTCACACAATCAACATTAATCAGTATTCCATCATTGAATGTTCATAGGCTTTCAAGTATCTTAAAGGCAAGTTCTTAGTCGATCCATAACTAACTATGCCCAAACAAGGGTGATATGAATTCCATCCCTCAAGGCATAAAGACGTAGAGCACGGGTCAGACACGAGGCCAAATCTGAGTGATGTAGGAATGGCGGATGGTGGCTGTAGACATTGGTCAGTGCGGTATAGAGTTGGCCACTAATCTAGTTATGGCAGGGTAACGCTATCCTTTCTAGTACACTAGTCGCTTGCTTGATGGATCTGTCTTACAGTTGTCCACTAAGTTAACACAAACATATACACAACACAACTTTATATATATATATATATATATATATATATATATATATATATATATATATATATATATATAAACTTGTATGGGAAATGATTGGAAAGTAAAACAAATCTACACCCAAGAAGGAATAACCATTCGATGTACCTCTTTGTTATATCCATATATCAAGTTTCCCATTAAAGATATAGTTCTATGATGAAATTAGTGATCCTTTGAACTATATTAATTTTCAATACAACCATAAACTAATTATCTATTTTCAAAACCTCAAATGAAAAAAGATACACGTTTTTGTATCATCTTACACAACAACATATATAAATTTATTAATGTTTCAAATAAGAAATTTGCATTTTTTATCAAAATAAATGTTTATGTTTTATAACAGTTCATTATTATAAATATTAATAGTGAAAAATTGAATGCTTTACAAAAAAAATGCTAAATATTAATTATTTGATATAAAAATTATATTTCGTTCTGGTTTCTATAGCTATAAATATATATATATATATATATATATATATATATATATATATATATATATATATATATATATATATATTCTATAGCGGATATGAACACATTTCTCGTTCTCAATCAAATAGAAAACTAAGAATTAATGTCAAATACAACCATTTATATGAAATGTGTATAATTATAAATATTAATGTGTATGTATATATATATATATATATATATATATATATATATATATATATACATTCACATTTGGATAATATTATTGTCTAAAGTACGTGAGCGCAAATTTCTAAATTCAACAAGCGCGAACTTAAAACGGATGCGTTGAAAATAAGGAAGCCAGTTTGCCACAGGAACTGTAATACAATTTCAGGACAAGTATCCTGTGTGAGAGAATAGTTGATTGTATGTTGATAATGTTTCAAGAACGGTTCGAGTAAGACTCGTGTTGATTTTATGAATTTCGAATAAACGACTCATCGAATGCTCTTCATATAATTTCCTAGAAAAATAAACGTTTTGTATTTTTTATACACGTTTCTCTTACACAACAAATATATATATATATATATATATATATATATATATATATATATATATATAATCTAAAATGCGTACATAAATGTATAAAAATTAAATTTATTATTGGGGTAAGCCACAGGAAACGATGTCACAAATATTTACTATTTAGTATACAAATGAAGATGTTGCGTGGTGTGTTTTCATTTAGTTGGTTAAGTCCTTGTATACAGCCAATTAAGATACTCGGAGATGGCTTATACATGGATTTAATGCATAGAGTAATGAACAGTAACTGACGAATTTACAAGGGATACGACATTGACTCCATCCCCGTTTAACTTGGACCCTACCACCTTGGGGCACTGTCGTTCGGGCGTATAAACGTCGTCTGTCTTTCTTCGAATATAACCTCCGGTAGTGTAATCGATATTTCATAGATGTTATCAGTTACGAAACTCGTCTTTAATAACAGATTAGTTAATTACAACTTTTCATCCGTCGACAGTGTACGTTTCAAGTAATTTTGCTAGAATTCTCCATAGTACAATAAATGAAAACATTTTACATATATATATATAACATTTTCTTAGAATCCTAACCAATTATAAAAATTAGAAAATTAAATTCACTGTATTAAAGTGGTAAAATCGAAATGAATCTTGTATATTTTTAGACAAAATAAAATAAATAAGTAAATACTAGTGTGTAATTAATAATCAACTAATTTTTAGAATAAGAATTGTATCTAAAACAGAACAAAAAATGTCATAATACATAACCTTCACAATTGAAAATAAATAAAACCATTTTATTAAACTCGTAAAAATATCAGATAATAATAAATTTCATAAATTGCGAATAAGTCAAATCGATCAAGTGGAAAAGAACAAATAAATAAAAACATTTATAAAACTAATAAACATTTAATAAATTTAATAACAAGTTATAATAATAACATATATCCAATTGTAATATTTATAAATATATAATAGTAATAATGAGAATCTGTCTAGACGTTTACTTCTAAAATATGTATCATTGGTTTAAGCGTTAACTCGAATGTATAGATTTTCTCAATGTCATTATCGCACATGCATAGTAATTTCATTTAAACATGGAATCAGTCTCTTTATATATATATATATTTGATTAAATTAAAGAAAAGAAACGCCAATAAAGAAAAATGTTTACATTAATTCAATGTTTATTGACAAAATTCTTCATATTTTAATACATACAAAGAACATATTTTATCAAACACTCATATCTATTAGATTTAACAATATTTTGACAAGTGATGAAAATATCATCGTGAATTTTCTATATATTATTTGAAAACCATTTTGTAAGAAATGTTTATGTACATAATCTTCACTCTAAATAGACATACTCAAAGCTTACTAACCCAAAAACTGGTTGATCGTTTCACTGAAGGAAACGTTAAAATATAACAAGCTTACATAAAGGTTTAAAGCTAGCAAGGTGTACCATGTCTTTTAAGTATATAGTATATACTTGTAGAAGAAATTCTCTTTCATACACACACAAACACATACCCATATATATATATATATATATATATATATATATATATATTTCAATATATACAATTGTATTTGCCAAGTACTTGATGGTAAACATTGTAGTTCTGGAGTGTAAAACATGTATACAACTTGTTGGGTCACGAAATCCATGACACGAAATTAATGTTTCGAATGTCTCGATATCTTACACGATTTTTCATAATATATATATATATACACGATAAACACATTTATATTTTAAGAAACTGGTCTAATGTTTAATATTTTCATTACATTTTTAGATAAATTAAAATAATTTCTATGTATAGTAACAATTTATTTTACTTATCTGTATGATAAATGATCAATTTCTTTTATGAGTCCATTGTTCATATTAATATTAATTTAAGACATTTGCGTGAGTATTTGTGACAAATAGTATACACTTACATTAATTATAAGTTGATATTTTATGACAAATATAACAAATTAAATTATACTTATGATTAATCTAAAAAATATGATAAATTCGAATACTAGTCATACAAACATAAAACGAATAATTAATAACATTTCTGTTATTCATGAAATTTTCATTTATTATACTATTGAAAACTTTGATTTCTACTTTCAAAATAAATATTGGGTTAAGTCATAAATAATTTCAGTTATTGAGAGTAAGTTTTAATGACTTATTACTCATCCTAATAATTAATTAAAATTGCTGTTTGTTTATTAAAAATTAAAATTAACATGCAAAAATGGAAATTATTTATTACTCACACAATATTTATTATTGAATAAAATATTTTGAAATAAATTAAGTGTAAATGAAATATTTGACAACTTCGAGACATTAAGAATAATAAAAACAATTTATATATATATATATATATATAACGACAATATATTTATAAAAAAAACTTTGATCGTTGTAAAAATCTCTTGAAAGCTTAATGAACTTCGATCTTAACATTTACAAACAAACAAAACTAAAAAACAAAGTCAGAAAAAATACAGACAAAGTATCATCCAGTTAAAAAAATAATAAAAAATTTAATACAAATGTCATAACGTACTGCGTTCGTTTATATTTTTATATTTTAATGAACTGATAACAATCGATACGTATACAACTCAAAAAGCATTAATTGGTACATACATTTTTCATTTTCCAATCTGATTGAACTCAAGTTGTTATATATTTTATAAAGTATTCGAGTATAACAACTTTTAAGTTTTGAGTGCCATGTAATCATACGACATATATTCAATTTGATACAAATATAGTAACGGAATATTAAGGTTTACATATTTTTTTGTGTATTACATACATCCATGTGTATATATATATATATATATATATATATATATATATATATATATATATATATATATATATATATATACATATATAAAAGTATTCAACTTTAGTTCAAAACTAAAGTATATATCAGATATATTATAAGAATTTAAAAGTTGAAAACACCACACGAAAAAACTGCAGAAAGTTTGATAAAAAGAAAATAAGTGAATTTTTTAACGTTAAACAGCCGGTTGTTTATAAACAAGGACGTCGTTTAAGTAAACAACTTTTAATATTCTCACCACTAACTGATACACGAAAGTTTTTTTCTTAGCGGACAAACGACTAAACGATTGACTATTTATTCAGTATATCAGAAAGTTTAAAAATGTATGTATGTGTACACACGCACATATAAATGTATATATGTATAAATAATATCAATTCCCAATACTCGAATGTACACTACTCTACTTCAGTTGCAGTCTGTAAATAACTTTACAAATATTTGAAAATAAATACAAATTGAATTACAAATAGTACTCGTTTAGAAATTGTAAATATCTTCTTTCTATTAGATATTATTCATATATCAATAAACTGACAACTTAAATATTTATAAACAGAAAAAATATAACAAAATTTGTATTAAAAAATTTCAATAGAGTCATATTATAAATTTATATTGACATTTCTATTATTCTTTCAATCTTTTTAATACTACTACACTTTTTCTATTTTAATCTTAAAAAAGGCGAAAAATTCTTATATAATTTTTTTTCATTTTAGACATGAAACTTAGTAAATATTAAACAATAAAAATTTACTGCTAATAAGATTTTAAAAATTTGTACATAATATATATATATATATATATATAAATATGTAAACGTCGTTGCTGAATAGTTGCAGCCTGTGAAAAACTTTCTCCCGGATTTCTGGGATAAAGTAAGAAAAAAATACGAGCAAATATAAGCAAAGTCGTAGTTATAATACATATATATATATATATATATATATATATATATATATATATATGTGTGTGTGTGTGTGTGTGTGTGTGTATGCATATGAATATACATACAAGGCAAAATGCACACAGTTAAGCTCACTCGCATAAGTAAACGGGGTAGCATGTTTTCAGAATCTCTCTTATGGCAGGAAGTGAAAAATCTTTTCCTCGAATGTGTTTATACTGGGATTTTCAATATAAAAATATGCGATTTCAATAGATTTCTCGCAACTTTCGTGCCACTTTTCATGCTCAATTCTAATGAATTTTATTTAGGCGTTTTTCCATTTGACGGTTAACGGTTCGATTCTCAAACCACTTTCACCTGAACATATATGTAAAATGAATACATAAATCGGTACATATATATATATATATATATATATATATATATATATATATATATATATATATATTCAAAATCTAATATTAATTATGTGAAAAGATTCTAAATAATTAATATAAACGTATATGAATTTGTGGAATGAAAAAATTCATAACCAACCAAAAAAAATAATACTCTAAAGTAATTTGTGTATAGAATCTGAATATATGACATTTGAAATGAAAACCTAGTTGGACAAACTGACTATGCTACAAAGTTCAATTATAATCGTAATGGAATGTGAAACGTACGTACACCTGGAAATGACGTAATGAACGCTATCAAAGAAATATTTAAAGGGCCAATGCCTAAGAGGTTCGAAGTAGGTCGTAAATTATGAAAAATAAGAAGAATTACGATGCAGATAAAAAAAAGTAAGTTTTCTTTT
The DNA here is from genome assembly GCA_029203775.1 of Neoneuromus ignobilis. Lineage (NCBI taxonomy): Eukaryota > Metazoa > Arthropoda > Insecta > Megaloptera > Corydalidae > Neoneuromus > Neoneuromus ignobilis. Next base: position 397,473 of record CP092097.1, read on the forward strand.
TTTTATAATCAAAGAAGTGAAATATTGGATCAACTTACACATTTGAATTGCTCTGTGAGACTTGTATATTTCGAATAAAGATAAAAGTTTATGAAGGTTTCTTACTTGCAGAGACGCCTCGTTTGTAGGTATGCAATGGATATGTATTTGTTACATCAAAGAACAAGTTGGATATTTTTCTAAATGTGTCATTACTTCTTGATATTTTCTCGTTTCAGTTTTTCGCAGTTTTTTTTTGTTTTGACGTTATCTTTATTTTTTTATTATAATTTTTCTCAGACTCAAATATATCTTAAACGCATACAAACATACTAGACACAAGCACTTATACCTCGTATACGTGCATATACTACACATAAAATGTAAGAGCTTATTACTGTATAAATAAAACAACACGATAACATTTATACGTAGCTATGAAATGACTAAAAATATAGACCAAAAAAATCTTTATATACAATGTTAAAGGTGAGAAATATTTTTAGATAGAATGAATGTCGAATTAATACCGAATTCAATCGATTGCTATTTGATTATATATATGATAAATCTTTGAAAACATTCATACAATTTAGAACATTTAACGACTTGTTACTTTATTGAAGAAAAATGATTATTTCTGAATGAAAAGATGTTCTTTTACTCGATACTTCCATTTATAGAATGAAATCAAAACTCTGAAAAATAATTAAATCTGAGTTTCTTGAAAAAATATTTACAAAAAGAAATCACGAACCGGTATAACAGAAAAAGTTTATACGAATCGACAAACAAATAATTATTATCTCAATATTGAATAATATTTACAAATATTTGCCAATCATAAAAATCGAGCACATAAAGAAAAACAATTTCAGTGAAAATGCAATGACACGCGAAAAAAAATTAAAAAAATAAAAATGAAAAAAATATGTATTAGGCTGAGATCACCGCAAAACAAAAATAAAATCCGAAATATGTACATTTCCGATGGGGTAAAAGCTGCCAGTACGGGGTGGTGAGGGTTCGGCAGCAGACTACGGTGGCTGACGCGCATATGGAATGGTGTACGATTGTGTACGGCGACGGGCGGTGGCTCGATGGGGCAAATGGCCGAGTAGCTGAATGACGCGTGTGGGGATACGGGAGCGGATTCACACGGTGGCAGCGGTCGAGTGGGGGCGCGGAACACGCATTATGAATTCTGCGTCCAATTACGTGGACCGCTTTGTAGCTCGAACCGGACTGTCAGTGAGTGACTGCGGGTAGGCCTTGGTTCAAGGCAAAACGCATCATTTATTCATAATCGGTATGGCACGGTTTTCATGTCAAAAAGAATTTGTTACAATTCGCCGCCGACCTACATTCATCTATAGATATAAGTTTCGATGAATACTTTATAGTTCAAATACATATTATATTCGTAAACAGATGGTTTTAAACGTTCAATCAGTAATTACCAATCAGTTTTACTCTCGAAAACTCATATAAAATACACATTTCATTTTCGTTTACTCAAAAATACTTTTTTGCAAAATACAATACCAAATATTCATATTACTCTATATATATGTGTATATATATATATATATATATATATATATATATATATATATATATATATACACACATATAAAATACTAATATTATCAAATTATTTAAATTACTTACTGTCTTATAAATCATCACTTCAGTAAAATCAACACAAGTTCATAGTTTTTATAAACTATTTATTTTGAAAGTGACTTAAATCTCATTACATGGCAATTCGATAACGTACGTCTGTGCGAAATTATTTATACTGATAACAAATATAAGTGAAATTTTCCATAGCGAGCATCAATATTTTTATTCATATTAGAATACAAAACATTTAATATCTTCAAATAGCATAAAAGAGAAAAAACAACAAAATTAAATCAATTGTATTGATAAAAACAATTTAATAAAATTGCGAGGATTTTTTTAAATTATAATTTACTACTGAAAATCGTATTAAACTATGAATTAAGTTGTATGTACAAATTTAGAAATCTATCAGATTACATTTATCACTAGATAATATTCATTATAATAGACGAAGAATCTCCAAGTTCGATCAATTCTATATAAATGAGTGTCGAACATGAAAACTCATGATTTCATGCATAATTATTATGTCTAATACGAGATGTGAACTAAGTAGAAGCGTTCAAGAGGATTTCATACAATTAGATTTGAAGAGATGGAGCTTTCAAATATAATGATTCATTATAATATCATATAACAGAACTATAATTATAGCCACACATTTTAAGTGTGGACTTTTTTGACATATTCATATAAAAATATTTTTTATAAATAGAAATATTGTATGCGTATGGGTATAACTGAAATTAATAAGATACAAGAGGTTTTTTTTAAAATAAAATGAAAATTACAATATGAAGTTAAGAGGGATCAAAATATTTTCCAGGCTATTAAAGTTTAAAAATATTAATAATAATAGAAAACAATATTATGAAATTCATGAGATTAATATTTTAATTTCGTTTCATGAAATATTTATTTTAGAAAGAAAAACGAAACGAAAAATTATTTTTACATTTACTAAATAAATTTAAATATCATTACTAATGAAAATTTGAAAAATATCTCATCAAATCACTTATAAAAAAATATTTCGTTCGATTTTTATGAATTGATTTATAATAAATTGTTGTTAAAAAAAATTTCCAGTTCTATATATTTCCAAACATCAATGACGTGTGTATATATAAGGAAATCAAAATTAAATGTTTAAATAACCAAAAATGTATTGAAATTTAATATATGTAAGTTGTTAAGATTAATAAGTGAAATTAGATATTTGGTATGAATTTAAGTGGAAACAAAACATGGCGACATTATCATAAACGTATGGAAATGAGTAGAAAACGAAACAAGAAGGAAAAAATAAAGACGGTTGGATAAATTCGTGTGTGTCGCACGAAATTTGTGTCAATAGATTTAAGTTACAAGTTTGCATGATAACTGGGCACACTGACGTCAGATTGTTTCGATTGAATTAATCTTGAAAACGCAACCCGATTTGATTTCAGGAAACAAACAGGATATCAAGAATCATGCAACGTTAACACCGAAAATATATATACAAATATGATAATTATATCAAAGTACATAACATACGATATATACTCATATATAAATATATGTTTCAGTGTTAGTTAGAAATTTTTCGAATTTTGATAAATTAATTCGCATAGAACACTTCTATTTAATTTTACTCAATAACAATAATAACAACTATCAAATTGTTCTATTCAGTATTATTAGTATGGCTGAATAATAGTAAAAATAATCTTATTTTAATTTATTTTTTAAATGTATTATTCAAGGACAAAATATGTTATAAAGTACTGTTAATATGTAACGGATAATCATCTCTACGTTTGCATTAATTTAGTTCTTACTTAGTTATTTAAAAATAACTTACATACTATGTTCAATGCCAAATGTTTCATTGATTTTACAAAAAAATATTAAGTTATATTTAGTTTATAATTTTGTTAAAAGTCAAAGCAAACGGTCAATCACCACGCAAGTAAAAACTGAATAATAGATTGGAATTTTAGAAAATTCGACAATTTTCATTTATTTTATTATATATTTATCAATTCGTATCGATACATACGAATTCATTTTCAATTTATTTTATTAATTTCAGTACTCTCTCTAATTTATTTCTGACATATATATAATTTATTTGGATTTATATATCTATATATTTAGTTGTAGACAATTGTGTGTGTGTGTGTGTGTTTGTGATAGTATTTGGTTATTGTCAATATGGCAATCAAAAGAGAGGTGTAAACATTTATTTGACTTGAAGAAGAAAAAACATAAAGTAACAGTGATTTTTCATTTTGTTTGCAATACAGTGTGTGTGTGTGTGTGTGTGTGTGTGTGTGATGCTGGCACACATATATTTTTGTTTTGAACACACAACAAACAAAGAAGGAACGACACACAAAAGAGTACAAAAACAAACAAACACAAACGAGAAAAATAAATTTTGCCCTATGGTACGACGCGGAAAAATTTTTTTTCGTCTCGAAGGTGAAGGGGAAATGAATACATCCGGTATTGTTATAGTTGAGTGCCGCAAACTCTGACAATGTTCCTTATTGTTTGCTATTCACTGTTACGACGAATTAAATGGCCACATGTTCGTTGACATTGTTTTAACACTTTTGACACACATGACTTAATACCATTGGCGTAGATTTAATCACCATATATATATATATACATAGATATAATTACAGGTATATGAATCCAAACTAAAATTAGTTCTATAACAATTTCTGAATCAAATCAAATAACTTGTTATTAAACTATTTTACTATATGAGAACATAACAAATTTAGTAATTACAAATATATACTTTTATTTAAATATTTTTAAAAGTTAAAATATTTCAAAAATTTTATTGAATAGAAAAAATAATGTTTATAATATATATATATATATATATATATATATATATATATATATATATATATAAGTATTTGTTATACTGTCGAGATGAAAGCGTCTGCTTTATAATAGTTGTTTAATATGAAAATAAAGAACACATATTTTATCGTTTAAAACCACTCATAATAAATTCATAACCTCTCATCATGTAGCATTAATGTACAACATTTATTTGTGCGTAAAAAGAAAAAAGTAGAAACATAAATAATGCGCTGAACTTAACTTTTTCAGTGAAACGATGATTCTAATTTCAGCGATTATATGTAAAAAAATATATGTGGGTAGATAGACATGTAAAGAAGGCTTGTATGAACAAAGGTGGCTATTTAAGTGAAAAAAAAAACTTTTTGCCACACACAACCACCGACAGGCTGTAGAACAGAAAAAAACGAATACTTAATTCTATACAACGTTCGAGAAGCAAAAGAGGAGGAAAAAACGTGTAACATCGCTTATTTCACACGAAACGCCCCATATATTTATTCAGTTAAAGTACGCCGAAAAAAATCCAGTAATATTTTATGTAAAAAATCAAAACTTTTATAATGTGCTGCATTTTTTATGGTAGACGCGGTGAACAATTTTTGCCTACTCTTAACCCCAATCGTCTACCATTATTTTTCCAAGACGTTTCAGTTCTCTACTCGCTAAAAGAAAGTTTTGTATAGAACAACGGATACCTTGTTATTTTCATACAATACTTTTCCTCCTTATTTCTCCTAACTCAACCATTGTTCTTATATGCATACGCTGTTTGTTGCTGTTGTTCATCTCTTTGTCGAACATCGTGTAACGAAATGAAAGAACGCAACAATATAAACAGATATATATATATATATATATATATATATATATATATTTATAAAGCTCTACACGTACATTGATAATAAAATCCCGGATCTACTATACTAATACAATTTTTTTCAAAGACAAAAATACTCAATTTAAAGGCAAAATTTTGGAAACGTGGTTTTCAAAGTTGTGTGTTTCAAAGTGCTTAACAAAACCTGATAGAACACACACACACACACACACACACACACACACACACACACACATATATATATATATATATATATATATACACATAAATATTTATATACATGAAAGTTTCGATCTTAACAACAATTTTCTAGTTCAAATGAAATAAACATCGGAAGAATGACCTGTAATTGTTATACAAGTATTTTTTTTATCCTACCGCTCTTTAAAACCTCGAACTGGTACTTCAATTGTGAAGTGGTATTATTTAAATGCGATCATGCAATCATTACAAAACGTTTGAAAAGGTTGAAATTGCACCGAGGGGAATTGAAACACCGTCGATGGGGGAATCTCCCTTCAATATACAAATTGAATTCAATAATGATTTCTATATTGAGTACTATAATAAATTTAATGGAAAAAATATGATAGTTGTAAATACATTATAATGTCGATATTGCGATTTTATTTTATTTTTTCAAAAAACAGGAGAAATGAAATTGTTCAATAATCGGTGAATTTCAGTTTCTTTACAATTGAATAAATCGAATAAATGTCATTTATTGTTTTAATGCATTCGGTACATTTTTTTAAATAAAAACGATCGAATTTATTTAATATATTTAACCATTAATTATGGTCGATCAACTAAACATCGACCATAAACTATCAATTGATAGAGCGAATTCGTTACGCACTGTCGCAATACAGTTTGAAGGTCTATCAATTCGAATTACACAGACGTGAATACGAAACCCTCACGTATACAAGAGCGTTGTACAGTGAAGTTGACACATTTTCACGCGACAAAAGTTAAATGAAGCTGATTCAAACTCGCGACCTACCAAATAGAAAGCTGTACACCAAATACTACGTTACGCAGTATTTGTTTCGAAAATCATTAATTTGGAAAATCGACACCACCGACCGTATATTAGGTATCTTAATTCAAATTGTGTGATATTTAATACTACAATAAAATCAATAACGTACACACACACACGTGTATATATAAGGTGATTAATTGGTATTGAGATTTGGTTTATTTTAAATCTTGACATTTTCCATTAAAATAATTATGATGAAAATAAATTAAACGTTTAAAACAAATTAGATTTAGTTGCAAACTTCAAACATTTCCAAGATATTATTTAAAAGAGATTGAAAAATAATGCTAGTGTGACGAAAAGAAGTGATGCAATTTCAGAAAAGATTTTCTCAGCTTAAAACTAGTGAAAATAAACTTACGTTTTACTACGATACAAAAAAGAGACTAAAAGCACCGACTGTCGTATTCACTAAACAAGACACATTATTATTTGTTAACTTCTTAAAACTTATTTCGGAATTTAAAACAGAAAAAGTTAAAAGGTGAACTTCTCAATTTTAAGCTACACATACAACATAAAAAAAAACTTTCATTTTATATTATTATTACATTTTGAAGTACGATCGTCGAGTGATGTAAAGAATGATATATACATTCATATAAAATAAATAACATATTGTTATTAATAATAATTTATCTGTACTTTGTGAATTCTGACTAGAGGAATTATTTCAAAAATATATTTCAAATGATGAAAATAATATATAGTATTTTTTTCTTCTAAAAATATACGGTACACTTAAATTATGTATTTATTCGCGTGTTTAATTTCTACTGAATGCCACGCAATGAGCGTTCGTGTATGGCCTCAGATGACCGAAGGCCACTAATGTTAAAAAAAGGTTTTTTACATGAATTGCACTGTTGATACTATTTCCAAATATTACATTGAAATACTTCAATGAATTCTCTTTAAAATTACATATATATATATTATTTATACTATTTTAAAAATAAAATATATGAACTAGGGCCATTAGTATTCATTCAATAAAAATGTAATGAATAAATGGAAAACATATCTGTATCAAGATACATTTACATTTCATAATTAATTGTACAGTTTGCTATTGAAAGTCATTTATTATAATGCAAAGCCCTTTAGTTCATTATATATGTGTGTGTACATCTATGTATGTATGTATTTGTATACATATGGAAATTAATTAAAAAATGAAAAAACATGATACAAAACAACCAGTACATGTTAAAATATATATTGTTACCTAATTTAATCAAACTTCAAAGAGAGATTAGCTCGTTATTCACAAAATCCGTTATGAGAGTAAAATGAGAACCGATATTACGATAAATTTCAAGCAGTATGTTCAATATTATACAACATGTATGTAACATATATACAGCATATACCTTGTGAAATATAACAAACTAAAACGCCATTATTGCCATGTTAAATATAGAATAATATTTTGTAATAATCTACAATTGATAACATGATATACGTATTATATATGTACGAACATACAGACCTGTCTTAAAGAGGGTTAAGCAAGCCATGTCATCTGTCTAATGATATTTAATAATTGCGTCAGTTTAAGGGATGAATGTTGTCTTACTTGAGTTCGAGTTAAATATAAGGGTGTATATTATACACATCGGTGATTTACGTTAAATGTTTCGAGGTAATACACGTGCAAATGTACACACACACACAAATATATATATATAATTTATACTAAATATATAATAAATCTAAATATTCATAAGACATAACATGAATAAATAACCTATTTATTATTCAATTAATGCCAATGTACTCAAAAACGAATATATTGAAAAAATAGCCACGAAACAATGTTATAAAAAATGTACCTGAAATTCTGACAGTTTTATACGACGTTACTGCCAATAAATTCCAATTACATTTCTATATATCATGAAAAGAGCCAACGTAGTGTATGTATGTATATGTATATATATATATATATATATATATATATATATATATATAAACGTATTTATAAATATATGATATAATTTATATTTTCATTACATGTTTATATTAAAAATATCAGTGTCAAAAGGGTTAAGTAGACGCAGCTGCAGACAAAACTAGCCTAATTGACTAGTAGATCATTTTGTGTAGCTGACACCCGTTTTCTCAACCGCAAGTAAAAAAGAAGCACACGCACAAACACACCGATATATAAAAGAGGAAAAATACACATACAAGAAAAAGGCCACGAAAAAAACTATTGTGTTTCCGAGGTATAAGGGGATGGCAGATAGAAGTGTACGTTCATAAATCTTTCCTGTTCACGTATCACTGGTCCAATTGTATTTACTGACTGATGAAGTGATGCAGAACATTAGAAAACTTCTCATTTTCACTAAGGAAATTACAAGACGTATGCAATAATGTCGATTAAACAGTTTCATTGATTTGTATTGAACAATGAACATAATTGAGGAAATCAACTTTCAGGTCATGCAAACAATTTGTATGATGTTTAATTTTCATATATCTGCTTTTAGTTATACAAAAAAATACAACGAATATAGTACGCAAATAGAATTTATGATATAGTCAATTAAATATCAATCTATCATTTTCAAAAGTGAAGCATTCGTATCTTATCGGTCTGTAAATTAACTTAAACAAACATACAATTTATTACATTACAAACATATATCGTAACAAATACACACAATTATTATTTCAAAAATGAATTTTAAACTACTTTCAATACACAGGACACACACACACACAATTTATTTGTCTGTAACATAAAATGTAACAGTAAAAATGGAAATCTATACAAACTATACAATATTGAAATTTGATTGAACTTAGTTCTGCTTTGAATTCAAATCGTCAATAAGTTAACGAAATCAAATATATATATAAGTCCTCGATGTAAATATGTAGAGATTTAAACGTACACAAACCCTTTCAACTCGTCTCCATACTCGCATCTGAACATTTTGAAATTATTTACGATACTACAATTGCTGTTTTGAAATATAATTTTTCATCTCAAAGCCTCTCTGCACTCACTAACAAAATCCTCTCGTTGCCTCTTACACATTCTTGTACTTTATCATCGCCATTATTATTATGCATGTCGTTATAATAATTATTATTATTATCGTTTAGAAGACAAATTGTTACGGTCCTGCTGACAAAGTTTACTTTGGCGCCCTCGACGAGTAACGGAAGGTCTCATTGTTCCTGCATTATGTTACATACAGAACTGTGTATAGTTTGATTTATATATTTACAGTGTGTTGTCCCTAAACGTCAACTAGACAAAAATATAGCTTACATTAAGTTACGCCCTTATTCTATTACACATACAACAGTTTCAGTCGGTATACATATTGCTTGAAGAGCAATAATTTAAATCAAACGATGCAATGGATAACACAGAACTAGATGAAGAGAAATTTGCATGAAAATACACGGATTTATTTTATGAGTTTCGAGAATTCTAGTTTGAACGAAAAACTTTCAAAGAATTTTAATATAAATACATTTATACGTTTATGTATTCATTTGAACATACATACATACATACATACATACATAGACAGATAGATATTGAAAAAAAAACGCACACACAAAAAGTTAAATTTATTCAAATGATTTTATGAATATATACTTGTAAATTAAAGTTAAATATGGACGTTAATCTTTTCAACTTTACGTCTCAGAGATTGACGCTGTTAAATGTACGGACACTAAACGATTAAGATGGATTGAGAAGACTTAATTAATTTCTATAAATCTTTCCAAATTTAGCGTGGATAAACGAATAAATCTAAAAAACCCGAGAGGAAATAGAGTGTGTGATGAATTTATGTTAATATTCTCGTTTCGAAAAATTACAAGATCAATTCAAACGTAAATTACATTAAATATTATTACAATTATATAAGTATATTTTAATTTCATTTCATTTCTGAATAAAAATTTATCGTAAAACTTTTACAATTATTAATAAAACTTATTACTAAATTCATATATCTTATAGAATCTAATTCTATTTTCCAATCGTTTTCTTAGATTTCCTCTTTTTCACATTAATCTTATTTGTCTGTTTGATGTCGAAAGTTGTTATTTTAAGTGAAGATAATTGGTAATGTTTTCTATTTATTCGATATGAACACTGATTTTATTTCCCAAATGTATTTTTTTCTCTTATAAATATACGCAGGAAAAGAAATAAATACGTGCATATAACCGTGTTTGTATAAATCAGTACAGACGAATATGTTATTAAGTACAGTTAGACTAACAAAAAAATGGTATATTTCGAATACATCGAACCTTCGTTTAGATCAGAAAAAAAATTGTAACTCTAAGTCTACACCAAGATATTCCCAAGTGACATTCGAGTGTTATATATCCACAGTATCGTCGGTCGATACAGACACATCATATAAAGAAGACAGGGGGAAAAAAACACATAAAAGTCGAAACATCAAGAAACTGCTATATCTACTTATCACGTACGCATCTATGAGAATTGCGAATTGTCGTCGACTGTAAAAGAAATAAGGGATGATGATGCCGATACGGGTAGTAAGGGGTAAAAAGGCAACGTGAGGGGACACGACGGGCACGCGAAACGCTACGTAATTCATCGGATCATTTGTGCTAAGAAAACCATTAACAGCAGCTACATGCCCAAACCATTGTACTCAACCACATTACAGCCCTGCACTGGCCAAGAATACATAGCTGCAGATAAAATACATGTGGAGGTACACGTACAAGAATACATATACATACCATACATATACACATATGAACTCAATGCACATATATATCCCACACATACAAATGTATATAAAACAACGTCAAGCAGTTTTTATACTGAAGGTCTTTTAGACGCACAGTACTATATATCGTATTATTTTAGTCTTCGGCGAATTATTTGTTTTTAGCTCTTTTATAATTAAATAAGAGCGCTCGGAAAAAACGTAACTACATTCTAAATGTTTTACATTTTTTCCCAACAGTGAGAGTTAACAAAAAAGTATATTTTGCTTATTTAAAATTAAAACACTAGCACAAACACACATATGTCAATAAAAAATTAAATAAAATTTAATGGAATGAAATCATTAATGTGTCTTTTAATGTCAATATTAATTTCGAAATGTTTAGTCACATTTTCAACAATATATATATATATATATATATATATATATATATATATATATATATATATATATATATATATATATATATATATACATACATACACATCTGTCTATGTGTGTGTATAAAGAAGTACTTTTTGTGTATACGTAACATGTATATTTTTGTTAAAAAAATGTTTCCATATATGTTATTTATATGGATCACACAATGTGGGTCGTATTTCAACTGGTACGTAACACAATGTCGATAAAAGTGGCTCATCTCCTTTCCATCTTGTGACTGTTGTCAGTCCCGTCATTGATGCTGTCTGATGTTTATGTGCCTTAATTTAATGGTGCGTGGGTTCGACTATAGCTCCCTGTTCGCATTCTTCTATCATCATATCAACATAGATCTTATTGTTATTGACTAGAACGCATTTTCCATATATATATAAATTTCTATACAATATTTGATACTTGATGATTATTAAGAATGATTGACAATTTCTACTAAACATTTTCTTTTTTTTGTATCAATTTATACACTTTGCAAAAAAAGTCAATAAAAATATATGTATATATGTCGATTATATTTATAGATTCTTATTATAAATCAAAAATATCTACATGGAACAGAAAAAAGATTAGTAAATGAATTAGTAATAATATTTGTCTGAAATGAATTTATTTAATTACATCAACAATTATTTAACATATAATTTAGATAAATTATATTTCTCAGAATTAACATAAAAAGGTACTTATTGTTTTTTAAATATATTTTATATAAAAATATTTTTAAAAATAACAATTTCTTAATACGTCATTTTTTTATAAAATTACAGGATAAATATATTACTTGAAATAACATATTAATATTTCACATAACATTTTAAATACGCTTTATCTATCTGTCAATCATCTATATATAAATATAAACATATATATTAAAAAATGCGTCTATAAAATATTTGATACTTGATGATTATCAAGAATGATTGACAACTCTACTGAATATTTTATTTATTTTTATCAATTTATACACTTTATCAAAAAAACTCAAAAATATATATATAAATAAATGTATATATCTCGATTATATATATATAGATTCTCATTATCAATTTAAAATATATACTTGGAATAAAAAAAGATTAGTAAGTGGATTGATTTAAGTTTAAATATTAAAAATATTTTCTGAAAATATTTCTTTTTTCAATTATATCAACTAACTTTTTTTCAGAATGAAGAAAGGTGATGCTTATATTTTTTAAATATATTTCATATATCAGTATATTTGAAAATAACAATTTCTTAATACATCAGTTTTTATAAAAGATACAAGATAAATGTCAGTTAAAACAACATATTAATATTTCGGATAGAATTTTAAATATTCTATCTATCTATCTGTCATCTTTATATATATATATAATGTTATAATTTGAAAATAACCAACTTTATTATTTATCAAAGATATATTACTGACATAAAATTGATTTGTGACAGTTTATGTAAACAATTTTATTTATATATACATATATATCTATATATCGATGAACAATTTTCATACTTTATTATTAATGCATAATAGAGCCGATTTGAAAAAAAATATACAAACACACATACACACACCTAATCGATAATTGTTAACCAAATACTCATTTGTTTAGTTGTGCGAGACGTCAAAATGAATGGATTCAACGTTTATTTTCGATATCACAATATACATCAAAATTGAATTATGTTGACCATTGTACTACTGGCGTGTAATTCTGTTTTCAATCCATTATTGTCATAACTCGATAATTCATTTCGACGAAAGTCCTTTATTGTAACAAGAATTTACACCCCGTTCTATTTCCTGAATATTTTTTGTCCTTCAGTTTCCACATTTTCTTTCTCTCTTTACATATATACACGCACAATATATATATAAACAAAAATCATTTTAAACATTCCACATAGCGCAATCTACTTTATATTTGTTAAAAAATGGATTCTAGTCAAACTGGTACTTATTTATCGTTTAATTTTTTTTGAAATAAATATTTTTATATTTATATAAAAAATTAGACATATGTATAATTAATATACATTGATATTTTATAATCATTTCTCAATTATGGTGATTAAATTCAAAACCAAACTTATAAATAAATCAGATCGAAGATTGATGTAGTTAACTGATAGACAAGTTAGAAGTGATTAAAAAGGGTATACGTTTATACATACACACATACTTATATATATATATATAACTGTTTCATAGTAAAATCGTTCAATTAATCAAAATGTCTAATTATGAAAAGCAGTCTAATATATATGACGAACATGTATAGAGATGAAATATTCTGAAACGACCTACATTGAACTATGCACTATAATTTCGTCATTGTGAGGTCAGCTGTTATTGTTCTTCAATCATTCGTCCATCTATCTATTCATATCCGTTTATTCATCAATCACTAATCGTTCATCATATCAGTAGACAGGTGGTAAAATATAGAACATAGATGGACAGTGGAGAGCAGCTGAGGTCACGAGATACACCACCTGTTGTCAAGTGTATAATTAAAATTCTAATCGAATTGAATTTTATTTCATTATATTTGTTTTTGATAACGATTCATCTCCTTTGTTATCAAAAATCGAAACGATCGTTTATATTTATTATTTAGTTTTTTCGACAAATTAATATCTCTCTCTTTGTTTACATACTTGAATGACACATTAATAACTCAATCTTTTGATAAGAACGAACTATTTAATCGAATTTTAAAGTTCGTATTTTACAATTTACAATAGTTTTTGATTTTATGTACGTATATAGTAGTTCATATCATTCTATACTACACTTGATAAATGTACATATTGAATTTAATACAATTTTCTACGTTGACTGGTTTTATTTAGTACATCGATTTAAAATATAATAAAGGTAACAAAATAAAAATATATGTAACAAGAAAAAATCAGAGCTTTATTTGATCCAACATCCTTCAAACGTATTAAACGGTGTACGCTTTAAGAACGGTATAAGGTTTCAAATAAGTTCTTTTATAAGGCGAGTATCATCATGTTACTAGCCAGTATCGCTTACAAAGAACTTGATTGGTTAATGTTGTAAGTTGATAGAGTATTGATCAATTTTTTTCAGTGAAAAATTTGCCTTTTATATTCGATTTCTTTTCATCTTTTTCATTTTATTTTTTTGAAATTGACTGATTCATACACATACTATATTTATTTACAATTTAATATTTTTTTAATATATAAATATATACACGTATGTGTGTAGATAGACAGATATATAATTTCAATTGCAAGATCAATTACAGATGCATTTATAACATCGAGTGAATGTTAAAATAACTTCGACCCGAAACATTGTTGTCGAGTTGATATTTCAACGCTTGGTTGCGTTGTATTCTTTTTTCACGCTTTTTTCCCCTATCATAAATATACAGTAAATTACATCGGTCTTACATAAAGCTTGGTAAACGGCGTCTCTCCATGCAGTTCTCTTATTGTCAAAAAGGTAATGAAAAAATAATAAAAATTAATAACCGTTACTGTTGAAACAGCGAATTTTTCCTCGCCTGTCTATAAACGCAAAGAAAAATTCCATAAATATTTTTTATTGCTTGCCGAGAACGGAGCCTTTCTAGAAAACTAAATACGCAATGATTGCTTTTTCTTTTTTTATTTACGGCTACAAAAGCTCGATATTTAATGATTTTATTTTATTCATATTTTGAATACATTTACAAATATATATATATATATATATATATATATATACATATATACATATATATACCCAGTTATTTAAGTATACTTTATATAAATTCCAAATGTTTTCAAGTGTGAAGTTATTAATTAAAAAATATACATTTTGAATACATTATAATTTCATTTACATAGATATAGAAGTAAAATTAAGTATTATTTCTTTTATTGTACAAAATAAAAAAATTAATTTCTTTATTTAAAATTCATTTAAATAATTTAGACTTTTATTCAAGAACTCACATGTAACTGTCATACATATTCAAAATATATATATATATATATATATATATATATATATATATATATATATATATATATATATATATATAGATAGATAGATAGATAGAATTTGAGTATTTTTAAGGTCGTACATGAAAAAACATTCCATCAAACTTCATTACAAATAAATAACAATTTTCGTACGTTCGAAATATAAAATGTTCCAATTCTCCAAGTATAAAATTCTTAATGTTATGCGAACAGCAGGAACGGTACGTTATTAGTATGATTAAAATAACGTGTAGTAATTGAGTTTCTGACAGTAGAGAATGTAACACTAATCAACATTCATCGACGAATGAAAGTTGTGTACTGTGTTAATTGTGTTTATGTGAGTAGTGTACACCAATGTAGTACGAAAGTCGTGCTTACGAGTTTTTTGAGACATAAAAGGGTATTCAGTCTCTATCACAGTTACAAAACATGTTTTAAATCGAAATAATTCAACACACATATACACACACAAATAAATGTATGGATAATTTGAAAATAAAAATAAAGTGAATTTTATTCGTAACGTATCAAAAATGACACTAGAGTCGTTCCTCATCGTTGCAACATTTTAATTTTTATTTTACGTTAGAAGTGAAGCACAAAAATTACATTCATAAAAACGTTTCATATATTAATAAATAGAAAATGGAATAAAGTATGCTTTTCTGCCAAACCGTGTAACAACATGTATAAAAACAACTATGAACTCTACATGTACATACATTTACTATCAAATAAATTTTCACAGAGTTCATTTTAAGTACGTTTAAAAATGCTAGAAACTTTAACATCGTTAATTACGTTCGTTATACAAAACCAAGTGAACAATTTCGAAAAGATGAGAAAAATTACGTTTATCTCGTATCCCGTCCATTTAATTAAAATAATTGCGAACTTGAAAACGTTTTATGTACTCGAAAAATTAAAGAATGCACACGCTGATTAATAACACATGGAAGCGTTTATTGGTGCCACTTGTAAATATACTACTCAATGTTATATGTAGGAAAGTTTCAAATGGTTCGCAGGTTTCAAGTCACTGATATATATTATTGCATAATATAAGATTATTTATGTTAATGAATATATAACATCCATGTTTGTATGCAATGTTATTTTTCATTTTCAGTTTTATGATAATTCAAAAACAAATTTATTTATATATTTATTTACAACGATGCTTGTACCGAATGTAAAATAATACCATAACGTTATAAATTAACCATTTTATACATTTTTTGTCTGCCATAAATTTGGAAAATTCATTTTTTATGACATGTACGTACATCTATGTCTCTAAATGTTCAGTTTCATGAGTTATGTTGTTCTTATTTTGCTGATTTTACAAAAAAGGAAATAAAAATACACATGTCCACAATATATATATATATATATATTTGTGTGTGTGTGTAAGAGTTTATATATATAGACATATACGAAGCCGTTGAACTTCACCACACGTTTCATTTATGTGATTGCAGGTGTCTATGCGATACCATCATTTCATAAAATTAATTAAAATGTAAAATACGTCTAAAATAAAACAAGCAGCCAAGCCATGGAGAGTATCAAACAAGCAAACCGACGAATGAAACATCCAACGTAGTGAACGAAGCTGGGTTTGACTACTTACCATTGCCTGTAACATCGTAATGTCGCATAGTATGTACCCTCAATTCTTCTGTTGTAATATCATTGTACCGACAACTATTAAAATGTACAATTTTACTTTATTACAGGGGCAATTAGTTTAAAATAATTTCAGTCAAGATACTGTATACATTTCGCATACTCTTGTGTCAGCCATTGTCATGAGTTCGTTCGTTTACTTCAAAAACTGTACAATTTGTTTTATGAATTTACTTTATCATAAAGTTGTGTGACGACGTAGCAGAGAAGCTTTTGTTCCATCATCATTTTAACCAATATTGGGTTTTATATATATATATACACTGAATATATATTAACTTATATGTACACACATACAATATATATATATATATATATATATATATATATATACACTGAATATATATTAACTTATATGTACACACATACAATATATATTTGTCATTTTTATATATCAATATTTATATTTAATATTTACTTTTCAAAAATTAAATTGCTCTATAATTGAAAAATATTCATCCGAAATTAAATTGGTTCTTTTTAACGGTACATATAAACGATTTTATTCATGTTTACTTTATATAATTCTGGTCCTAAATAAATATAGTTTTAATTGACATCAAGGTATATACATGAAGCGATCGATTCAGGAAAAACGTCCGAAATTAACGAATAGAAAGGGCGTTGTCTTCCATCATGACAACGCTAGACCACACACATCTTTGTAGACTCGGCAAAAAGTTCAGAAATTCCATACCGATGGAATAATGAATTTATTCAAAAAATTGTAGAATTTATAAACAATTTAAAAAATATGTTTCAATTTATAAGAGAACTTTTTCCCTAACCCAATAGATATACGTGTTGAAAAATAGTTACAAATCATCATTATTTACCAGATATTTAAGAACAAGTAAAAGATTCGAAACGGAAAAAAAATATAACCTGTATCCCTAATATAATTTATTTCATTGCTAAATTACGTTTCTGTCTTCATAAGAACGATATAAAACTTATATGAAATTATAACAGATATAAACCATGCAATTATCTTTATAGCAATCTAAGTGCAAGTATATAATATACATCATCAACCTTGACCTGACAACACTAAAGCCCACTAATTCAAAACAGTGTATATTACATTAAGCTCGTTCTCAAGAAATGATGAATAAATACTTAAATTATTATAGTGACTGTAATTTTGTACTCGTTCCAAGTAATTCACTGTTCTCAGGATATTTACATTACAAATGTTTTATTGTATTCTTATATATATATATATATAGTAATGTAGATATTTTTTTACAAAAAGATGTTGAATAAATCATCGAAATTTCGTTTCTTTTCTTTATACAGAAAAGTCATATTAAAATCTCGAATATATGGAATTTATTTAAATCAAACAACTTTTGTTATTTATAATTGATCTCCTGCTTAAAAAAGAGAATTAAAAAATATATCAAATAAAAATCTTTTTCTACTTAATATTCATATAGTAATTAACTAATCATTAGATTAAAATTATTTTTAAAAATGAAACTCTACAGAAGTCTAAAAGTTATTTAATAAATTTATAAAATTTCTAATATTTATCAAATACTAATTATGAACATATATATATTGTTTAAATAATTTCCATTAAATAACACTTTCACAAATTGAAAATTAATTAATTTCTTTATATTATCAGATTACCAAGTCATAAGTTTTATGAAAAGTCTAATACTACATTTTGTGAAATAAACGTTTATTAAAGAAGCCCTACCTTGAAATTCCAATTATATTAATATGTAAAAATATCTCGTATTTACTTCAATTTTATTATATGTTTTGCTAATGAAAACAATTTCAGTGTAATCTACCTATACTCAGATTAATTTTGATACACCGTACAGATGGGATTTATTTTAAATTAAGACTATCCTGTTTGTTTGAAAAACCTTAACATTGTACAAGGTTTCGTTGACAATTTCATTCGTTGTTTTGACGTGAAATCGTTTATCCTAGCTTCTGGCGTCTTAATTTAAACTTTTTTTTACCCTCCAGTTAACAATTGAATCATTTCCGACAGTTTTCAGAAAAAAAACTTTCTCGTATTTTTAATTTGCGAACCGTTCTTGTAAAGAAAATTCATTTCCATTCATTTGTTAAATCTTCAACGGCTTGAATTACATATAAAACCGTCCTACATTACATCGATGTATTGTGGAATTTTCTTATGTTATGTTTTTTATATCGCAGTATTTTTTTCCTCGCTCAGTTCAGTTTGCTCTGATTATTATGGATGATACGTAATTGAAATAACTGTCTGCTTAATTTAAACTGTTTTTATTCAGTTAGAATTTGTTATAAATAAAAGTTCAATTATTTATATATATACTCATTTATTTAATTGCTTAAAAATTCTCATTTAGCAATAAAATAATAAAATACAATTTTGGAATGATTTATTTGTTGAAATATTTTACTATTTTTAATGAAATTAAATGGAAATTGTGAATTAAAGAAATTAGGTATATAAACAATAGAAAATCAATTAAAAATAAATACTTATTTTTAATTGAGAGCTTTTTCCAAACTGCTTTTGACATTTTGATCAACTCACTTTTCAATAAAGAACAAACTTATTCAATTTGTTAAAGTTACTTATTGTTTATTTTCAATATATATAATATTTATAAATTAACTTCAGTGTATTAAAGAATAAAATAAAAAATCTTTTAAAATATCCAACTTTATATATATATATATATATATATATATATATATATATACATTATTAATACTCTCTTGAAAATACAAAATCAAGTACACGCATCATATTTTCTGAAACACTCAAAAATGAAAAGGCCGTGAATATGCCACAAAAAAAAAATGTAAACAAATTGTATGGAAATGTAACAAGTGTGAGGCACAGTTATTCGTTCAATGTTTTTCTGTAAAACACAAATCAATGAATTTGTAAACATGAAGAATGTTGTGTTGAATAATATTATTATAATTTTTTACATTAATTTTCACACAGTGTTCAATCGGAATACATACTTTTAACCACCCTAATTTATTTATTTTTACAAATTTCACAGTTGAGATTTTAACAAGTATATTCAATTATTAATATTTTTTTTATTTTATAAAAAAATAATAAATTTAGAAAATGAGAAACATATTTTACAGCTGTTTATAAAACTAATAAAAAAATATGTTAAGTAACTGACTTTAAAATGAAAATTATTTAGAATTCTAAATATATTTAATTTACAAGCTATTTTTTAATTTTAATCTGCTATAAATTTTATTTACATACAGCAGCATTTACTCAAGCTTTATTGATCGTACATTTAGTCACTTATGTCTCTCATCATTTCACGTTTTTTAACGTTGTGCTGTCAACACGTTAATTAATTATATGTATGTATGTTATTTTAAATGTTACTTGATTTTCTTGTATTTCCTTTTGAATTTATGTCGTATCAACTTGTTTATATATTTCATGTTTATATTATTTGTGTCTTGTTGAATCTTTGTAGTTTCTTTGTTTACAACTGTTGCAGAGTCGTTATTGTTGTTACAAATATCATTATATATCTAGCTGGATTTTATTTATTGTATAGAATGTTATGTTTTGATTGATCATTTATTTACATTTTATCATTGAAATAAATAAAAAAACGATATACGTAAGCTTCAAAATCCACTTGTTCATTTTCTATGAATCGTAAGTTAAAAAAAATTGTTAAAAACTAATAAAAATTGAATCGAATGTAATATTTTTCGAACGATGTCTCTAAACACAAATGCAAATACTGTAGAAACGTTGCTATTGTAACCTCTTAAGGATGTTGAATTGTACAGCAAAGGGTTGCATATTAAAATATTAATAAATGTACCCTAGACAATAGTTCTTGTAGAATAACTTCAATGATACGATGGCCCTACCATTTTATGTATGTATGCGAATACATAAAATTTGTGCCAGATACGAAATGTCAAGATTTCTACATTACAGGCGACAGAGATAATATGATAATTCATTGTATTACAAGTATAAGTAACAAAGGATGACAACGAGATAGAGATGGAAAAAATTCTACTGATGGTAGTGGAAACCGTCTCTCGACGTACACACTAATGAACAATTTAGCCAGTACATTAGTTAAATAGCGTGCATAAATAATTTTTATTATATCATATATAATCCATTAGCTGACCATTGAGCTTTGATTTATGTCCTACGTTGAGATTATGCAACGGGCAAAAAATACATAAAAAATATATATTTTTGACACAGTATTCTTTTTATTATAGGAGGAAAAAGTTGTTCCGTTGATTTATTTGAAGGTAGAAGAATGTAGATGGCATTTTAATAATTTTCATATATTTGAATAAGAAATTACTTTCACTGCTGTTGAAATTCTGTAACTTTATCACTTAAACATAACTTTCTGATGAAAAACTGACGGAAATTATCTTTACAGTTATTTAATTTTCAAAAGAAGAAATATTTCGTTGGCTTTATTATCAAATTAATTTGATGAATAGTTTTTTAAGAAAAACAAAAATGGTAAATTAATCAATATACAAATACATACATATGTGTGTGTATGTGTGTGTGTTTCCATTATATATATATATATATATATATATATATATATATATATATATATATATATATATAATTAGAATCGCATCATGCGTGATGATTACACAGAGGACAATATTGACTGTTCCATTTGTATAAAGTGTAAGTGGAATTTAACGTGAATACACGTTAAATAAACCACTATGAAAATCAGGTCATCAACGTTTGACAAGTATTTCATGAACGTTCTCAACCTATAAACCTAACCAAAAAAGACATTGGCTAATGTTTCCGAATTGTTTTGTGAACATTTGTGAATATTGAAAAAAAAATATTACCTCCTCAATTTCATAATCATTTTTATTTCCAGAAATGAATTCATGAAAACATTTCAACATAATTCATTTGAATAAAAAATATATTTATCTTGATAACTGTTTATTAAAAAAATATATTTTAAAATGTTTTTATTTATAAATAAATATGAAAACATGACGACGTAATCCTACTTTATTTTATACATATATATTTGTGTATATAATTTTAGATTAATATAGAAGCTCTAGAAGGTGAAATCAAATAAGAGCTACATTATATTCGAACGAAAAAAGCTGATAAAACCACAAGGTAGAGCACTGTCAAGATAAGGAGAATATATGAACATTGTTTACTTCAGAGATCAAAACTATATTGAAAAATAATAAAGTGAATAAAGTATCTTATAGTAATGTGATGAAAAATCAATTACTGTTTAAAATAAGAAATTCTATAAAGGCAAAATGAAAAACAAGCTTTGTAATAATTTTAAGTGAAACCCGTTTACAAACATTAAACGGATTAAAATATAAATGTTATGAAAAATGTTATGTTCGAACTCATAATAATACCGTTCTGTTCCCTTTTGTGTCCTGTTATTATTAGTTAAAACCTCATTACGAACATTGATATCATTCTCTACCGTAACAAATATATAAACAACTTATTTATTATTTTAGAAAATAATTATACACGTACATTCTATAATTTCATTCTTTTCACTTTAACTATTATCGATTTCATTTCTGATAGTTTTTATCATACACATAAATTACTCGATATATTTTTTAAAAATAATATGAGCGTTTAATATGATTTAACATAAAAAAAAACATCATGCATTATTATCTTTCAAAATGTAACTATCTATACAAACTACTCGGTCTAAACAGAATGTTAAATTGGTATCCGGTTAAATTCAACACTTGGGATTATAGCAAGTGGTTTTGTCGTATGTGATTGAACTGACGATAGATAAACGGATAGCTAGATAAATGGATAGATAGATATATTAGCCCCAGGGATGGCCAGCTATCGAGCCAGCCAGTCATCCCAGCTAACCAGTCAGTCAGTGAGGGTGATTGAGGTGATGGGGTGAAGACCTTCAGCTGTCAGCTTTTCTGTGTGAGTGGTACTTTGGTGAATTTATCAGCTTTCCATCAAACACCAATACAAAAGCTGATTACACATTACCTGCAATCTGACTTGTTGACTGACAATTGCAAGAGAGTATAGAAAAGATAAGTAGATGAGAACATAATTTACCGTATGTATAGTCAATGAGCTGGAATATTATTTTCACGGTATATGTTTTAAGAAGGATTATTGATATCACAATACTGTTTCATACTACTATTAGTTATTGCTGTTCAGTCGTTCTTGTATTTTAATTACCACATTCATCAATTACCTGTCAATCACGTTTTAATCACTGTTCACTTCGATAACAGACATGTTATTTAAATTGTACTTATTAAATTTGGTTAATTTTGAGATGTGATAGTTTATAATTATATCTTAAACGTGACAATTTATTAAATAAACGTTAAATAATTGACATGAATTTAATTTTGTTTACAATCAAGATTATATTTACTCATTTCTAATAACAAACACATATACCATCTGCGTGTGTGTTGTTCATACCTTTTATCTAACCTATAAAGTAAACACGCATTTATAAGATAAAACTTTAAGAATAATAAAATAAATCACAATTGCTTTTATATTTTTTCAAAAAATTATCAAGAAATATCAGATTGAAAACTGTTCAAACTTCATAATTAAATAATAGCAATATAAAATGTTTAAAAGATTATTAATACAATTTTAAAAAGTTATATATAACTGATTTAATTATTTAATTAAATAAATACAATATAGTTTTCTGTTTGATAATTTCTTATATCCACATCTCACAAGTGTTAAAATTAGATAAATTAAATTTTGTCGAATGTAGACAAGCGTAACGTAGAAAGGGTTAAAAGTTTTCAACGAACTTTTGAACTAACTAAAGTGAAATCTCATTATTTCGTTGATCTGATTAGCATTCTTAGCCCCAAGAGATAGTGGCTGAAAACCTCATTTAAAATATCTCGGCGAAAAAAAAACTTCTTTCTTTATTTTATTCTATCATTGAGTGACATTATTTATAGTGGATAGTTAATAGCTGACATTCATTTTAAAAATTATTATGTCGAATCGATAGTTTAATTTAATAATTTCTAATTCATTTAAAATAATCAATTATTGACATTTTAATTAATTTAATAACAATTAAAATAAATAGAATACGTGTTGCTGTTTTAAACTACTTAATTGCTAAGATATTTATAATATCCAAAAATGTTAATAAAGAAAACAATATGTAAGTGACTAAATAAAATACATACATACAGCAACAAGCTTGTATATCAGGTAAATATACATATGTTCGAACATAAACAGTTTACGTACATGTGTAAGATAAAGTTATATGGAAACAGTTGTAATTCCATATATATACAATTTGAGAAAAAAAATTTATACGCAATATCCCATATAAATTCTATTTCGTTTGAGTGGACTGGGGTGTAACCCAGTCGGGAACAACCAGGATCAACTAGAACCGTTTTCAAGAAATTATATTTATCGAATTTCGATAAAAGAAAGGTCAACAAAATACAACATTGAGAGTTGTAAAATAAATTATATATATATATATATATATATATATATATATATATATAAATATTGTGGAAAAGAGTATAAGACCTAATAAAAAAATCAATGGAACAACGGAAAAGTGTACGGGAATAATCTGAAATTATTTTTTTTATTAAAACATAATTTTATGACAGTTGGACAATTTTTGTGCATTTATATATATGTATATATATATATATATATATATATATATATATATATATATATATAAGTTTTATTTACAAAACTTTTATTGAAATATTTTCAAAAAAAATACTTAAATAATGAAGAGTCTTAAACGATTATTCTATGCTAATTACTGTTCTAAAATATGCCACTCTACACAAATTATATTCGATGGAAAAATGTAAATTTTTTGACGGTAAATTATTTACATATTTTAAAGACAATTAGATAATATAAAAAAATAATATATCTTCTATCATAACGCCCACATTTTTACTAACAATATATATATATATATATATATATATATATATATATATATATATATATATGAGAATTAATTTATATAATCGATATTAAATCAATTCAATTTTAATAATATTAATTTCAAATAAAAGAAATTAACGATAATAAAACTAATATAATATATTTCACATAAAACTGGTTTTATTTAAATACAGACGCTATTTTTCAATAGAATTGCAAACATGTGTACAAATTTATTTTGTTAAAAAAACATCAAGAGTAGTTTCAATCTCATGCATCGATTCTTCGAACGTAGTTTGTATCTTAACATGTATAAACATCCAACAAGTATTTTTCAGGAAAACTTTTATAATTTGAAACTATTCACTTGCAACAATGCTCGACAGTTTCGATTATTGGATATAACTGGATCTGAATTCATTATTAAGATTAAAAAGCTTAAGTAATGTTTTGTAACAATAATAAATATTGAATTAATTTATAACAAAAAAAAATTAGTGGGAAAGAAAAGAAAAAACTATTATTATTGAAGGAATGAAAAAAAAATAAACCTGTTTATTACAAGAAAAACTGTATTAAGAAATAAAAATAAACATTTACAAAATACAAATGTAAATAAAACTACATTTTTTCCATAAGTCGCATTTAATACGCTTTGAATATTCTTTTATCGAATTTGAAAAGCTCGCAAACGATACAAGAGAATACGATTTTTTTATAAAAATCGTTCGAATTATGTGGTGTAAAAATATACAAATGAAACGAGTTAAATGCGAAAAAGTGTCGGAAGAATGGAAAAAATAGAACAAAAAGAAATTAATGGAAAAATGAAACTATTCCTTAGACATTATACAGATATGAAAGAGATCAACAATGAACGACATTATTTAAATTAGCAAACATTTTCATTATCATTTTCATAGCACACAAAGCTCACGACCGTTCCGAGAGCAAAGAAAAATTTTCAATAATTCAATACTTTTGTACAAGTTTGTACGAGAATCAGCGTATGTACTAAAACTGTGTATAATTTATACATTTATCTATATTCGCAAATTCACCCAGCCATATAAAATTTCTATGAAGTTGTGTGCGTGTGTTTTTTTTACCCGACCGACATTCTTTTACGTATTGTTCTGTTGGTATGCTGTCATATATCTCTACATTCGCGGTACTTTTATATCGTTATCGGTCCGAATTTAGCTACAGTATAACAGTTTCGACATAGCATCTCTTTTTATCGCCAATATGTGCACCTCTCTTCGATACGTTCAGATATATACAGATGTAATAAAGATCGAGTGATAGATATTTTTTCGATATCGTATTGAGAAGTTTCGATAAGTTTTCTTTCCTGTTAGAAATCAGGGCTGGACAAATGTTACAACGTACCTTTTTCAATATTTCTTTTTACAGAAACAACAACCAAGATGTTTATGAGGATTTATAGACTTCGTATAGTCGTTACATTAATATTATACAAAGGTTTTCGATAAAAATATATTCACTTTCAGGCATTCATATAAATGCATATACTGTGTGCGTGTGTGTGTGTGTGTGTGTGTGTGTGTGTGTGTGTGTGTGGGGATATATTTGATAATCATACATGAGTAAACAATATTTGATAAAAACAATAGTAATATATTTTACAAAGCATAAAATAAATAAATATTATTTTCGAAATGTTAATTGATCTGGCTAAATAACAATATATATATTTAATGAATTCAATCATTAAATTAATATAAACAACATTATTAAAATCGATCAACTAATTACACTGTTAAGAATTTTATTAAAATCTGAGAGGAATTTATATAATTAATTATTTTCGAATACACATTTTGAATATGTGTTTTTGAATATGTGTTTTTGAATACAATTTGTGAATATATTTTTTCATAAAACCCATATATTTAATTAACGTGATATATATTATATGAAATCATCAAGTAATTTTCTAAAAATAACTAAACATTTATAAATATAGAAGATTTATCTTAAAATTGACAATTTCGAATTATTTGCTTTTATAGTTTTCAACTATTAGAATTTCGTGAGAGTTGAGTATGAGTACCATTTAAGATAGCAATCTCTTAAAACTAATCTCGTATGAGTCGAACATTGAGATTAAAATTCTAACGAATAGACATAATATAACGACGTTATTAATTTATTTTCTCCGTTTAACGTTACTTGAATGTAATTCTTTGTCGAGAAAAAAAGTGAATGGGTTTTATGATAGATTTAAGAGATTTAATAGTACTAAATATGAAAGAAATGTTAGAATAAAAAAGACACTGTTAAAGAAGATTACGAAAAACCCGAAAGGTATTAAACGAGAAAAGAAGTATATTAATTTTATAACGTAATTAATGTTTATGAGAAAATAAAACACTGGTTAGTGCTTACTCGTTTCGAATATTTTTATGTATAAAATATTCAATTGCTTTTTACAATAATCACCAGATATAACAAATTAAATTCTCCAGACATAAGCAACATCTGTCGCACAAAGACATAAGGCCAATAAGATACGGCGAAGGGAAAAATGTGAAATTTCGAAAATATACGAAATAAACGCGAACCGGCTACATTTGTTGCATTATCCGTACGTTTGAACATCGAGAAAAGTAAATTTTCATTCGCGCTGTTTGTAGAAAAATACATTTCATTCTATATCTTAGCAGAAAGTGTTAATAAAAGCACTTTAATGACACAATTTCTTGATCTTATAGTCTAACCATTTACTTAGTGCGAATAACCACGCCTTATCGCTGTTTTCTTAAAAACCTTTCCGCGGATAAATTGTTATGAGACTTTGGATCTTTAATTTTAATCATATTAGTGTACTTCTTTTAGTACGGTCTTGTTTCTTTTTTCGTCTGTACGGAATGTGTACAGACGTTTTGTAAAAAGTAATACGAATTAATGCGATGGCTTTTATTGTTGTTTTATGAGAATATTTTTTTTAATTTTTTGTAATTAAAAAAATATATTCTCGCGATATTTTTTTCACTTATTCTTTTTTTAGTTCACGCACTCTTGCTTGTTTTTATATATACAATAAAAAAAATTCATATTTTACAATTCATAATTTCATTATTTAAAAAGAAAATAATTATATTAATAAAAATATCTGTATCTTTGATAAAGACATTACGAAATAAATATTTGAAATTATTTTCAACTAACTAACTATAAATATATATATATATAACATGACAGTTAGATACTTCTACATGTCAAATTGAAAACTAGTAATAAAAATAAATCTACAGAAATGTCAAATTTTTATAAAAAAAACCGTCAATACTGCCATTGGCTTTTCAATCGTGTAAAAATGTCGTGTAAAAAATAACGATCAAAAATTATCAATAGCTTAAATCCCACAGGAATTATATGTCTTCTATGAAATGTTGTAAGGTTTTTGTTTTACACTTCAATTTACTTAATTGAAAATGTTATCTGATTAATAAAATGTATGATTTTAATTTTAGAACAAAATAGTTTCTTTTAAAAAAAATGTATGTATATACAAAGAATTGGCAACCCTTGTATCAAGGACGTTAGTAGTTCCTTTATAATATAGTTTTACTGTGTGGAGTTACACTTATCAATTTTCTATTGGCTAGGTCTCATCCCTAAGGAACAACAATTCGTTCTCAACGATTTGATCCGATCTGCGGCGATGTAGCCCGATCACATACTATATTTACAATGATTGAAAAAAATCGACTGCCAAATTGTTCTAAGCCCTTGTGTTAAACTATATATATATATATATATATATATATATATATATATATATATATATATATATATATACATATATATATTCAATTTATTGTTCTTTCTATGCTCGTGTCGAAACAATAGTAATATTAATGAACACTAGACACATAATAGAGTGAACAAAAACTTATAATGGAATATTGAGATACTATTTGATATTATATAAAACATACATTAATTTTTTTAATGTATATATATATATATATATATATATATATATATATATATATTGTAATGAAACACAGGTCTTCAATTCAACGACACTAAATGACATGAAAAAAATAGAAATATGCATGTGACGAATAGCACAGAGATAATAGATATAATAATAAAAATGGAAAGTTTAAAAAGGAATTAGAAAAATTATGTAGCAAGAATAAACAACAGAAATTATTGATTTAGAAACCAGAAATGTAAAAATATACAAGAATTGTTCCATGAATAGATGGAATAGAGTATGTTGTGTTATTTATTGTTGTAGTATTCTTATTCGTTGATATCAATTTAAGATTGACTTTCAATAAAAAAATATACATAAGGATATTGCTAATGTCATTCATATATAAAGATATAAATCGAATTTTTTTGACCGTTTATATAACTTCTATACAAATATTCATCTCTTTATATATATATATATATATATATATATATATATATATATATATATATATAAGTATGTGTGTGTATATACATGTATATAACTTCTATAATATTATATAAGATAGGTAAACGTCCGTCGATCCATGCATCCACGCATCCATCCATCATTCCATCAGAATCGTTTCACAAAAGAATATCATCGCGGATCTAATCACAACAGAAAAATCGTTCAACGTTCTCACGTTCAGTCATACCAGTGGCGTACATCACCTTCTATATAAATTTGATCAATCATTCTACTGTACACATAACCATTTATATATAAGTAAACGTCACATAAAAACAGGGATGAAAATTTGTTATTAAATTTAAAAATGTTTAAATCGATTGAAAATTAATAACTTATCGATATAGAAATTTGATAGTAAGAAATAAAAATGTGACTAAGTTCATTAAAGTTCAAAGAAATTATCGTCATTTTGAATTGTTGTTGTTGTTGCTGTATTTATAAGAAAATCGATTATTTTGAAAATTATTTCCATTAAATTAATTAGAAATAAATGTATTATTTAAACAAATACATTATTGTTTTAATTGTAATTTAAGATAATATATACAATGAAATTATGTGAAATGTGAAAGATTCATTGTACGCTACTGATTAATATGGTTACCATCTGGCCCATTCAGTTGCAAAAGAAGCCAGTCAAGTCAGTCTAGAAGAAAGAAAGTGTTAGCTGGTACAAACTGGCAAGCGAGCAATGGGGGACACATTGGTACTGGGCATATCAAATTTTAGGGTAAACTTCGACAGTTTGAGGTATACAGAGCGTAGCGCGTTATTCGACATATATAAAACTATTCTATTGAAAAATATTTTCGCACACTTTATCACATTTTCGTTGACACGACCTTTTTATACAATTTATACTCGTAATATATCTGACATAGTTTTAATAACAGAAATTGTTGCATTTCAAAAGGAATGTCTGGTTAATTCACACGAAAAATAATATTTGATAGATATTTACACGTTTTATATGATAGAAATATCTTAGAAAATTTATTAAATATCTTAAGAAAACTTTTCTTTCGCTCCAGTTATATCGATTTTATGTGCAGGGATATATAGAAACGAGTGGCAAAATAAAGAACTGACTATATTTAGAAAAAAAGTTAAATATATATAATATAAAAAGAGATAGAAAAAATAAATATATAACTTGTCATTTACAGTTAGTATCAAATGAAATAACTAAATCTATAAGATAGATGATACAAAATTGGTATTTTAATAGTACAATACAGGTTGATTGTTATACACAGATATAATATTATTTCTGAAAGCGTCAAGATTGTCTCTGTAACTCAATACTGATGAAAATTTGAAAACAAAGAAAAATAAGCCACCATACAGATAATTATCTGCTATAAAGAAGAACCATCGAAAAATATTATCGGAATAGAATATATAAACAGAACAAAGAAGGTAGAATTGTATAGATACATTCATTCTATGAAGAAATAAGGAAATGTTTAGTATATACTCTTTATATATATATATATATATATATATATATATATATATATATATATATATATATATATATATATATATATATATATATAAATATTGAAAGATTCAGGGAATTAAATTTTATTAACAATATAATATTTTTATGTATGATTAGAAATAATTAAAAATAAAAATATAAATATATTATATATATATATATATATATATATATATATATATATATATATATATGTATATCAGTAAATAAACATAACAATCATCACAACATAATAATAGCGATATTCCAGAAATGAATGAATCATCATGAAATAACAAATAATTTCCGTAAAACCAATTAATAAATCAAGTTACAAATATAAATTAATTAATAGCGGCTGGCTCGTATACAGAGTGGGTGATATTTGTGGTGTGAGGTTGGAGAATTGCACGTAGGATCGTTGGTTTGATGGTTGGTGGATTCAATGTGCTTCTCATTTCTATACGTAAATTCATCAATTGAAAATATATGTTTTTCGTACATCTATATTATATATATATATATATATATATATATATATATATATATATATATATACATATGTGAGTGTGTGAATATGTACACAAACAAATAATAACGAACACAAATATATGTTTTCAAATTTATTTTTCAAACGAAGCAGAAAATATCTCCTTTAAAAACGTATTTAATAATTTTATTTACTTATGTCAACAAAGTTTAAAAAAATATCAATTTTTCACAATAACAATATATTATTACAAATAGTTAATAGAGTTTTATTATAACACAATGTTAGCTATAATGGTGAAAATTCTACAATAATCACATAAAAATGACACGTGTCTTTCTTCAAGTACACACATACTTTATTTGATTGGAACATTGTTATAAATATATTTTTTTATTATCACTTCAATAATATTTATTAGAAAAATAACAAATATAGAGTACTTTAGAAAAATTTTATAGGTCAAAGGAAAATCTAATAAGTTTTTTTTACAATAATAATAAACCAGAATATATATATATATATATATATATATATTGACTATGTGTATGTGTATAGTATAAAAAATAAAGTAAAAGAAAAACCAAGCAGTATATTGCAATATGAAAAAAAAGAAATGGTGGTAAGCTATATTATTATTTATATCATACGTGTTAAACAATGTGCTCAACAGGAAATAAAAAAGCTAGCGTTAAAGTAAATTATGGCACTGTGTTACAAAGTCAAAAAAGTACAAGTAAAGATACCAATTTATAAAATTGAAAGCACAAACACAGCGTTTATTGCAAATTCAACATCCTCTTATATTAAACGAATGTCAGAACGTTTTGAAAGTCTGACAGTTTTGTTGTGTTCTTTTTTTGTATGAAGTTTTAATCGATTTATGTTCAAAATGTTCAATTTTACGATAAAGTTTGAAAAAAACAAATAAAATTTACTATATATATATATTAATATTAATATTTATAAAACTTTGACGTTTGTTATTTACGAAAATAAAATATTCAAAACTAAAAAGTTTTAAATATAAATATAGGAACAATTTATGGTATTACAAAAAATATGTTAAATTAACGCTTAAATTATGTTGCAATTAAAGTAATTAATGAAAAGAATATTAATATGAATATTTACATAAACGTTTAAATATAATTGCGACAATTTATTTTTACAAACAATCATTTTCGAAACAAATTTCAAACACTCAACTTCTAAATACGAATCGATCGTCATCAATTATATCGTAAAACATAAATTTGTACATTTATTTCGATCACAATAACAAATTTGGCTACAGTCGTAGTGATTTAAATTTAAACACACGAACTGGGCTCAGAAAAACAGAAGGCAGACAACTGATCGTAAAATATAACAAATTGTAGGAATTTACCATCGATTTATCATAAAACGACAATACATTTAACCAAAAACAAACACCCCACCCTGTATATACAAATGTAGAAGTATAACTACACATATTGTACTCATGTATATATATATATATATATACTGAATCAAATATGTGGGTGTGTGTGTGCATGTATGTATGCATATACGGAAACAAGAATAGGGACTCAAAACCCAAGCGTAACTGTGAAGTAAAATTTCTACTGCAGCCGGCGAAAGCATTCGAAATTATTCACTTTCGAAATAAAGCGTAGCGGAAACACCAGCAGCCAACGATGGAGTAGAATTTAAGGGACGCTTGGTATGAGGGTGTGTGAGCGATGGGCGAAAACGTTTGCAATGTTCTATACTTGGCAACAGAGCAACGGGTGCTGGGTGCCGGGTAGAGACGAACATTCGACGCTCTCTTGGGCGCTTCTATTTTCCCAGACACTAGAATCAGTAAGCTCTCGGATAATGTTACCGAGAACAAGTAAATATAGTCTCTTCTTATTTCACTCTTTTATATACTATATACTTGTATATATGTATACATACAATAAAAAGAAAAATACTAAAACCATTAAATTATTTTTCTATCAACTAATTTTAATTCATTCCCTGTGAACGTTATTATTAAATATAACTTCAATATATTAAACTTATATTATTTTTTGTTTAAAATTCAATATGAAAAAATACATTTATATATATATATATATATATATATATATATATATATATATATATATATATATATATGGATGTATTCTTTCATTCTTCCGTTCCACTTTTCTTTAAATTCTTTTCATAAGACTAAAAAAGTTACTAGAGACCACGTTGTACGGAAAGATACGAATACTTTCGCTACATAAACTCTATTTTCTTCCCTTTAAAGCTGTTCTCCCATTGATCCTGACTTCGATTTTTAATAAAATTCAAACATATTCCGGAACACAAGTATGACTCTGAACGTAGGCGTACAATCAGTACGTTTCACGCAAAATGCTTATCTTTAGGGTTGTATGCGCAGATATGTCTATATATATATATATATATATATATATATATATATATATATATATATATATATATATGCATATAGAAATGTTATATGGTTATATATTATAAAAATATTAACATTTTTTATCCATATTATAAAATAAATTAATATTCACATCTTGTAGATAATTTTTTTAGTATTCAGCACTTATAAGAATATTTTAGATACTGTAAGCTTTGTATGTTTTCGCTTTTTATAGCAACTATTTTAAAATCGTTAAATGTAATTTATTTATAAACGGTTTGAAAAATTGAGAGAAAATGACAATAAATTCAAAAAGCGAATATTTTTTCCCTAAATATATATTGAATAATATTCGAATTAAAAATACTTGACACTGAACTAAATACATCGACACCCAAATACTACACAAAAAGATATTGAAATATTCTAATTCGAATTATATATATATATATATATGTAATTATGTATAGAGTAAAATAATTATAACTGGTAAAAAACATTTTTTTTCAAATAAAAGATAAAAAAATAGATAACATATCATTATTTATAAAAAACTCATTTCAAAAATCTCATAATCACATAAAATATTTTATATATAATACACTTAAGAAAAAAATATAATGTTTGTATCTTTCCAACTTATCAGTGTCTTAAAAAAAGACATAAAAACGTAACTACATTGTTGGAAAATGACATAAATATTAACTGTTTTTAATATTAAAAGTACTAAAAACTTTCAAGATTCTAAATTATAACACGATATTAAATAAGTGGACGGTTAATTTCGTCTTCCTGTATTTTACATACATAACGACACGTATTTTTATAAATATATATACACACACGTACAAGGTTTTTTCTACAGAAAAAAAACATAATTTACTCTAAGATTAATAAATAAAATGTCTCGAAGAAGCATGATGTTTTTATATGCATATAAAAAGAAACTGAGGTGAATTCTTAATTTGATTAACTAATCAGTTTATACTGAATGATTATATATATATATATATATATATTTAATGATCTATCTTATAAAAACAACTAATTACAAGAATATTTAAGAACAAACGACTAATAATTCTTTAATGAACATTTCATTATCCTGATTAAATAATATCAGATTCTTTTCCTTTCAATTAAATCATCTGTAGAATATATACACTGGATGAATTGAAGCATACAATTAAAACAGCTTACGACTATTCCATCACAAACTTGTACATATGTATATTTGACGGATTTATTTCTACGAAATGTCAATAATGTATATACATATGTATCGTATATGTATGAAATATTATATATATATATATAAATGTTTGTAAACTGCCGGAACCATTTTGAATCTATGCATTATTAAAGTTATTTGTGTAATAGATTATCATAACGGTGAGAAGATTTATATATGATCTCTTGATATTTTCAAACATATCGTATTAAAATAATTGGAAATTAATTTCTTAAATTTGACATTCAACAAAGGCACAAATATTATAAAATTATTAATTTACACATTTAATAAAATAGTCATTTATTATTTATTTCATGTATTAATTTTTATATCAGTTAAATAGTTATAAAAATTTAAAAAATAAATTCTTTTACTCGACTATATTTAGAACAAATATATGTACCTGTGTGTGTTAGTATGTGTATGTAAGTGTGTGGTTGTATTTATGTTTATATTCGTTTATCTTTCATGTTTAGGTATAGAAAGAGAATCCAACTTTAGTACGCCGTTGGACTATTCAACAATTTCGCAAATATCCGATTGAAACCATAAATTCGAATCTTTATTAAACACTTGAACAGAAACGAAATATTTTGCTCGGACTACACAGTGAAGATAAACGTATTGGTGGAGCAAGAAAGGTACTGTAACGCCTTTACTCACGTTACCCGAGGCGGTTATTTCACTATTCTCGCCCACCTTTTAGCTCATCTTCGCCGTTATACGACTACCCTTATAAACACAACCCCATCATTGGACTGGCGCTGACCTTTGATCACCATAGTCGCCTATTTTGCATCGTGTCATAGAAATTCTCTATTATGCTTACCTACACCAACAATCTTGAACCATCCATGCTTGAAACTTTAGTCGAAATAAACACACCGACACGTACGCAACACGTATTTGTATGTATAGATTGCTCCAAGCAAGTGGAACCTAGCTTATAAATTAATTAACATCGAGTTATTTTCGAAACGGATGTAACTGTAATCGTACAATAAGCACGCCTTTAAACAAACATTGTGTAATTAAATTAATGCTACGTAAGTAATTTCATGTAAATTTAATAGAAACTTTCAAAAACCACAATTGTCTATTGAAATTCATAATGCAACTTGTTTAATTCAGTCGCTAATCGAAAATGAAAAGTGATTAAGAAGTCAAGGAAAATGAAAATCTCTTTTATCTATTTTTTAAACGTCTATATCAACTCCTGAATGAATTTCGATAAACAATTACAAAATAGTGAATTACTAATTAAATAATTTGACAAGTATTTATAATAATTGGATTTGAAAAATGTTTTTTTGTCGACAAGATATCTCTTTAGTAAATTCTAGTCTAATTTTCAAAAATTAATTGAAAGTATCTTGCATACTTAAATGCCTCAAAAGTACACATGCTTATTATCAGTAAAAGGATTCAAATTTTAATAAAATAGTAACAGTATTATTTATTTCATTCATTATATTAACTGTAAATAAATATTATAAAAATTACGAATGATAAAAACTAATTGATATTCAAAAAATATTTTTGTTATATTTGTTTATTATAAATAACTAAATATATATATTTTATAGAAATATAGAAATAATTTTCAACAGTATTCAAATAAATATTTATTATCATGTGGATTCTAATTATTTATCATAAAATGAATGTAATTTATTTTCATAAAACATGCAATTATATAAATATATTGTTTTTGGTCTGCAAATATGTAATTCAGTAATATAATTAATATTCCAGTAAACATATTTCAACTTATTCATTACAATATGTCAAATTAAATTGTTAAAATTTATGAAAAGAATTCAATTTCATTCCATACAAAAGATTCCAAAAAATACGAATAATTTATCAAATGTCAAATGGATTTCATTAATAAATTTCAATAATTTATCAATTATTATTATAAATATATATATATATATATATATATATATATATATATATATATTGTTTAGAATTCTTTAAATGAAATAATATTTTATATTAAAAAGTTTGTTTTAAAATATTTAATAATAAGAAATTATATATTTCTTTATCCTCATTTTAATGAAACTTGCATTATGATTTCTTATTTTCTTTTTATACATACATACATACATACATACATATATATATATATATATATATATATATATATATATATATGTCTGTATGTATGTATGTATGTGTCTGTTACATATAAAAATATATAAACCAGTGTAAAAAGCTAGATGTACACATATATATTATTCACGTTAATACTTCCATTCATTTCAGAGGATAATTTGTAATCTGTTGTACATAAATAAAATATTATATTTTTGCGTCAACTTAATAACATGATTAATGTAAAAACCTAATGTATAAAATGTACTACTTTAAAAAAACTCCGTTCAAATTTTAATATAAAAAATTAACGTTTTTCCTTAGCAATTAAAATGTAATTAAGATTATTTTAAGTTCAATTATAGATAGGCGATTACAAAATTAACGTAAACCGTTTTACGTTATTGTTGTTTCTACATATTTTTTTATCACAATATATTGAGAAAAAGCATTCAATCTATATGAAACGATTTTACCTTGACATTTATAACCAAATTTGGATTTGAGACGTTTCTTTTAACATAAAACATGAGTGCTAATGTGTTTCAAATGTCAACTTTCTAGCATGACTGGAATATAGTTAGAATTTTGATGATTCATTTAGACATGCAAAACAGCTATATATATTATATTATATATATATATATATATATATATATATATATATATATATATATAGTTTTAAAGACAACTGATGTTCTGGTGTTCACTCTAATATATATATAATTCCTTACAATGTTATTAATCCCTAAGAAATCCATTAAATCTAACTACATTAGTATATACTTGCAACCAGAATAGTGTGTATGTATATATAATGATCATTTATTAAAAATCCAGCTATATATATATATATATATATATATATATATATATATATATATATATAATTTCCTATAATTTGGAATAAGAATATCTTCAGTTATTTATTTTTGAAATGAACTAGACTATTATAATTAAAATAGATTTGAAAAAATATTATCTTATAAAAATAATATTAAACGTACGTAAAATGATTTCAATTTTATTAAACATTTCCAAGAAAATTGATTTAAAATCACTTAATCGAGTAATGGAATTTCAAGCAGAGATGATGATTCTTAATATGAATAACGAATGTTTCTATCAATGAAGATAATATAATAATTTACTTACAAACGTTCCTCACACAATTATGTTATTATCTGCGTAAATGTTGTCCATACCTGAAAAGAAGAAAATATATTATTTACTGATAACATTGTGGTAACAAGTTTATAAAATTGTTTATTTTAAAATAAACAATAAACATTTTCATACATACCAACTTAGAAAAATGAAACTATTTTAGACTTTAACAAAAATAAATCATATATATATATATATATATATAATTAAATAATTTATCTAATATAATAAGTATATTAATCAATTAACTTCATCTAGACGAAATAAATCAAACAGATTCCACAATATCCAGCTTTTACTTAGACAAACAACAGAATGTAATCAATGTTAAGACCAATCGAAGCAAGGGGTTGACAGTAAATAGATAGAAATACACTCAAATACACACATTTGTACGACACAACACACGAACTACTACCAATATGGACACTTTTTCTAGATAAGTAGGGTAAAATGGTTATCAATCAATTACATACGTTCTTGTTAGGTAGTTCCACATTTTACATGTATACAAGAAAATGTGAAACACTTGTAAGTAATCGGTGAAAACTCTTTGTTTATATTGAGTTCAATAACAAGTCTAAATAAGTCGAGTCAAATTGTAGTTTTTTAATAATATGACAATCATAGTGTATCTCATTTAATTGAGTGGAAGTTATAGAATAGAATTTTAATTTGTTTAGGTTTTCCTGGAATAAAATAAAAGCAAACTACAGAAAATCGAGTTTTTATCACAGAAAATGTTTAATACAAAATACCCTGTAGTTATTTTATACAAATGATTATATATATTTAATAAAATATTACTAAATGGAATATAGAAATTAATTCATTAAAATAATAAATATTTATATAATTTCACAAACCAATTTATTGCTAATGAAAATTGAAAAATAGTTATATATATATAAATTCGATTGAAATATATTATATTTGTAAAAATGAGCATTTAAACCAAAACAAATTTTAATTTATTTTTTACTTTTTGTATGAAATGTTTGTTTTTTAAATGTTTAATTAAAAGTAAATTTCAGAACATTTTTTTAATAATTAATTACGAATGAAACATTCATAATGAATTTTGTAAAATAAATTATTCGTATCAAATGATGAGAGATATTTTATATTTCATAAAAATCATTTCATATTATAAATTTTCTACGTTACTCTATACATATTTGTTCTGAATGCATAAACTAATTCATAAATATAATTATTAACTATTGAGAAAAAAACATACATATTCATTTTATATTATAATAATTTAAAATAAACAATCGTGCTGTTTTCAAAATTATTGTACGTTTTGAAATAAAATATATTAGTTTTTACAAATAGAAATCATATAATAAATAATAATGAAAGATGTTAGATTTTTTTATATTCAATTCTGAATAAAAACTAGAGTTATTGTATCAGTAATTTTCATCGTACTGAAACTAATTATCGATAAACATTCATACAATTCTCTATATTTGCATATATGCTTAAATTTTTAATCGTTTATCTAAAATATAATATTTGTTTTAAGACAGTCCTTGCGTCACCTTTCCTCTACACACCAATACATATACATAGACAACATACAAGTTTTGTGGGTTTTTCGACATACTGTTTGCTATTGAATGACTAAGAACGGAGTTGTGCAAATATCCAATGCTTTCAAATATTTACAAAATGTCCTTTTTTCCGTCCCTCGATAGCAGCTAGCCCTTGGCTGTTGATCATTTATTTTGTCCAGTGAGTCGCTTCAACCATATACTAACATAACTACGTAGTTTATTTACTATACTTGTATACATGTGTTTTTGATAGAACACAAACCAATACAAGTGCTTGATTGGTATCTAAGACAAACAGTCTGTGTGCCAGATCAATTCATGTGAAACGAAACGTTACTACTATTGTTTGGATTTAATTGAATCAAATATTATAAAACTCGTTTCAAAACGTTTACTAAAGTATTTTAGTAAACACATGTCCATTTGTATTCAT
Source organism: Neoneuromus ignobilis (assembly GCA_029203775.1). NCBI lineage: Eukaryota > Metazoa > Arthropoda > Insecta > Megaloptera > Corydalidae > Neoneuromus > Neoneuromus ignobilis. The sequence goes on from CP092097.1 coordinate 438,043, forward strand.
ACATATATATATATACAAACACACACACACAATAGAACACTAATAGTATAAATATTTTCTTAATAACATATTTTTATAAAAAATTATTTTATTATCGAAGATAAACATTTGTTTAATTAAAAATTTCATTCCATAGCTACTTTTATACAAATTATTTACCAATAATTTTAATATGAAAATTATTTTCAAATTAATATTTAAAACTAACTAAATAAAACAAAAAAAAAAGAATCTGTATATATTTGATATGGAGTACGATAACTAAAATCAATATTATTATTTATTATTTTTTATAAATAAAACAAATGTATATATTAAAAAAATATTCTTACTTTTTAAACACATTGTAGTCACGAAAACTGAATGTATATAACTGAAACGTTTATATTATAAACGCTCAATAAATCATAAAACATAACCTAAGTCTATTTAAATATTTCAATATTTCAACATCCTTATATTTTGTAGACAATTCATTAATAAACATGTTTAGGAAATTTGAAAGAAATATTAAAATCAGCTTTGGAAATGGTTATATATATATATATATAAATACCTATATATATATATATATATATATATATATAAATATATATATATATATTTATATAAAATATACACAGGAGTGTACACACAAACATTATTCATGCTATCATGATTCCACATTCATGAAGGGGTTTCGGAATGTAAGATAAATCATGGAGAAGATAGAATCCAGGAAGCTACGCAAGCGAGAAATTTAAGAGATGAAAATTGAGAAGAGATCGAAGAAGATTTTCGATAACGGGCACAAATATAAATTTGGAGGCAGAAAAAAGGAAAAGAAGAACAGTTATTTATGGTATGTTTTATCCTTGACGAAATACTTTTATGCTTATGAGAAACATTATTGTTAAATTTATCACTTCTGAATTGTATACATGTATATGTATGTGAAGCTGTGCACGTGTGTGTATGTGTATCTCAGAGATGGACGAGTATTTTTTTTTTAAAAAAAACAAACCTATATAAATAAATCGATCAAGAATTTCCAAACAAATATGTTACAATTATTTCTTTTGATAATTTACTTGCTATGTATTAATTTTTACATTGTATATATAAATCTATACATGAAGAAAATTAAAAATAATATATACAATTTTAAATTATTTATTATATACAGAAAATTGTTCTGATTACAATTTATGTTTCTAAAAAATGATTTTAATACGATTTTAATTTAAATATAGAACGTAAAAAAGATTTTTTATAGAATAATTTCCAACTATATAAATTTAAACATTGTACTATAAAGAAAATCGATCTAATTCCAACATACGATAAAATAAACATTATGAATTGATGTGAATAAGGATTTATAGATTTTTGTCTACACAAAGATTCGATTACATTTCGTCCACGTTTTATAATATATCGTGCCAATGCTATACTACCAAACAGTTTATAAAATTCAATCTTAAAGGATTTACAATTTGTAGCCAAACATAAAAGGCTGCAAAGCTATTGTTACGAGTATATGTAGTTCCACATGAAAATGGTGTCAGATCATATAACAGTACATATCAGGTGAAATTACTAGTAGTTGTAAAATTTTAGATTCGGCTTACGAGACACTAAATCTCAAATAAAGCGAACAGAACATTCAATTCATAAGGAAGAAATTATGATATTCTATTAAATCGCTTTTTACAACTATATCTCTATATATATATATATATATATATATATATATATATATATATTTGTATGTGTGTATTAGTATGCATTTAAGTAAGTATGAACTATATAAAATTTAATGAAAAATTCTTAAATCAAATCAGATTTACAGATCATATAACTACATCACTAAAAGAACTTCGGAATAAACGACTTTTGTGATATATATTTGCACATCGACCATTTTCTTTTATTAATAATAAAATATATCATAAAAATACAACATTTATTTCACTTCATTAGATAAATATGTCTAACAACAATTCAATATGGATTTGATATAAATGAAAATCAAAGAGCAAAAAGCAAATGAATTCAAAAATAAATTGAAAAATATATGTGCTTGTAGTGAAGATGGAAAATACAATAAACGTTTCGAATACAGACTCGAGTCTTTCGTTCGAAATGAATTTCAAAAAGACATGAATTATCCTAAAACAAAATCGAACTGCATCGTCTGTACTTTATCTTCGTTGAACAGATTTCAAAAAACCAGTACTATTTTCTATTATCCATTGTACATAGTGGTGAAGTGAAAATGTTTGTGCATGGCATGACCTATTCTGCTGAATAAACTTCGGCTGAACTTCCAGCGTGACTAAGAACGGTAGCATAAATAAAATTGCATGTCACACAACCATATAAGAGACGTTTTGTTCGTGTAAATAAGGCGGTTAATCGAATTCAACCCGTACTAGTTGACATGTCTTTGAGACACGTTTACGCCATATACATACATATGTATGGATATATATATAATATATATATATATATATAATGTTTACTTTTTATATAAATCTTTTCAAAGAGAATTTACAAAAATAGTCCTACAAATGTTTCCTTTATTTGAATGTTTATAATTTGAAAAAATCATATTATTATCATTTTAAATATAATATATAATACAGAAATGTGAATTGAAAAACATTCATAAATTATCAAATTTCTTTTTTTAAAAAAAACAACATTTGTAATTAATGCATTTATTTAATAATAAATGAACTAATTACAAAGGTTCTAAAAAAGTGTGTTAATGTGTAATTGTAAAAAAAATAAATTAAGATTAAATAATTTAAATAAAGACATAAATTCTACGTACTGTCTGGTTTTATTTTTACAAGATTAAAAATATGTCATATATGATACGAGATCAAAGAATGTTGTTACTAAGATAAAATTAATACTGAAATTTCAACATACCCTGCGTTAATACTTAAATGTTTTTCATATGCAGTTTTTGATCTCGTATGCTTGGTATTAAAAATATGTAACGAGATCAAAATACATGCTCTAAAAATATCTCGTTTAATAAATAAACGTGTATTTCGTCCGTGTATGTTAAATCACTATTTCGGAATTAATCTGATAAATCAACTATAGTATATGACATGACTATTTCAATGATATTATTCGAATGTGTACAAAGTCATATAGTAAATCGTATTTAATCCCCCACATTACTGATTTTTCACTTGCAATAATCATAACGATAGGAACGATAACGCAGATAATATTCGACAACTATTTAAAAATTTATTGTTTCACCGAACCTGTGCATCACTCGTTAATTACACATACCATGACAGGAATAATTCACCGATAGTATATTTTATTCGACAGACAGTTAAGCTACGAGTTGTTACAACCATGTCATTATTTTGACGGACTGTACATGGACTGAAAGGTTTTTTTGTACATACAATAGTTTTAATTAGTTCATGTTATTCTAGTCTGACAGTTATTTGTTGATAAAACATTGTTTTCAAATATATTCACTAAATGGTACAGAGTTTGTCAATTAACTGAATTACAATAAACAATCTTCAACTGTGCTCAAATATCAATGTTAATATTACAAAGAAAGAAGTTATTATTTTTTTACAACGACAACCAACAATAGAGTAAATATTTTACAAACAGTAAATAAAGCAAATAACTATTCAATTTTGGCAATAAGTGTTATTTGCTATAGATATTTAGTAAGTTAAAAAAAATGTAAAGAAAGTTCAAATATTCAATGATTTTTTATTCACACAAACAAACACACACACGCATATATATATATATATATATATATATTTAAAGGCAGATATATAAAATGTACCCATGTGTATACATGTATATAACGTGACTCGTGTGTTTTTCTGTTGTATAATGTCAAAGTTCTACCGTGTTTAAATCTTTTCATTCTTGAACATTTTGATAAATATGCAGGATTTCGGCAAGTTTTTATACGAATAGAAATATTGTTCTTTACAATTGAAAAGATTTTTTTTGTTGATATTTATTCGTATGATAAGAGAAATGAAAATGAACGAAATAATGAATAATGTACATGAGTTTATAATTATATTAATAAATACATACAATTCACATATTTGTTCTCATTCATTTGAATTTTAATTTCAATTCTGGAAAATCAAATTAATTCATATTCATATACAATTATTTATATTCGTATACGTTCTTTATATATTGTAATAAATTTATTCAAAAAAGATTTTTTATTGAAATGATTTTTTTTATAACATATCCACCAAATTCATCAATGTACAAAACAGATACATTTTCAGATTTTTTATATGCTATTTTTACTGAGAACTTATTTGGCTTTAACGAGATTTATGAAATACTGATATAATGAAAAAATGTTTGAGGCTTAGAGATATTTTCAATGAAATATAATGCTTAACAATGGGATTTTAATGTAATATAGAAAAAATATTATATTATATATATATATATATAATGTGTGTGTGTGTGTGTGTCTGGAGATATACATAGATTATAAATAAGTATATAATTTCCTGTTCGTGTGATTGAAATACAAGCTTTGATTTTCAAGTATGGTTATCCACAACTTTGATCAATAGAATTATCGAATCATGCAATTATTTGTGCTTACTTTGATAGTGAACATTAGCGCAACGATAGCATATCCGACAGATCATGTCCATGATTAGATTAATTATAATAAGTATTTACTACGTAAACTAGACTACCGGCATTAAAAATCATAATAATTAACCAAATCCTATTTGTTCTATTGAATTAAATGAACGTTATAAAATCATTTCAATCAACAATTTCAATCGCACATTAATTATGATACTGATATGCATTCAGATTTTAATATTTAAATTGACATGCGTTTCAAATTTATTTCATTCGAACTGCTAGTTTATATTTTTAATAAGCATGATTCATTTGACAGAATTTAAATATTGTTAACTGATATATAAAAGTGTTAATTTATTTAATTTCAACATCAACAACTTGATAAAACATTATTAATGATTGAAATACTTTCGAAAATAATTGATTTGTTCATAATTTCAATAAATTCGAAATTATTATCAAACTCGAATATATAATTTAATAAAAATTAGATGAAAATTGGTAGTCAAAGTACAAGGCATCTATATGCAACAAAATAATTTTATTCGTTAAATTAACAGAACAATAAAAATAACAGATAGTAATATATCAAAACGTTAAATCAATAAACTACAATTATTATTACTACAAATTGAATAACAAAATCATCATACATGACTATAAATAATTGTTGACTTACTGTTTTGAATAGTTAAATAACAAATACACTTTTAAATAGAACAATTACTATAATACACATTAAATATAAAATAATAATAATAAAATTAAACTAACGTACATAGTAAGCACTATATATAATTGTAGTGTATATTTTAATTTATTGTACTTTCATAGACATTGTAAATCTCTTGCCAGCTGTAGTAAGCTTTTCTGCGATAAGCTTTATTTATTATCTACTATTTATGTACACAATAAATATTAATTATGTTCACACAAAGAAAAACTTAGTAGTCAACAATTTTCGTTTAGTATTATTTGAACGACAATTAGTCATAACAGTTATGGTAATATCTTAAACTATTTTTATTATTTCACGCCCTACTAATAATTCTATAAATAAAAATTATATATAAAACTAACAATATGATAATAACAATCACATAATAAATCATTTCTTCTTGTATAAAATGCATTACTGACAATTTCAATTATAATTATAAACTTTAATGTTTCTATTATTAAAATTAAATTATTGAAATTAACATTTGTAATAACATTCCTTCATATCACTAGAAGTATTTTATTTAAAGGTATAATAGAGTACTTGACAAATGTTATTTATAATTATGTATACATGTAAATGTTTGTACATATACATACATATATATATATATAAACAATCTGTTCAAAAAGTACCCGAAACTGTTAAACGAAACAAAATATATATTTATTTAGGTAAATTTATTAAATATTCCCTACATATATATATAAAAACTTTTAATTTAGTTCTGAAAACAATCCTCATAAGCAGATTTTGGAATGATCTTCAGCTCCTTTACCAAATTCTCTTTTATGACTTCTATATTATCAAAACTCTCTCCCTATAGTGGTAATTTTAGTCTAAGAAAGAAAAAAGTCACACAATGCTATATCTAGCTAATACAATGCTTGAGCGATTACATGTAATGAGTGTTTGGTCAAAGTCGCATACAAGAGTCAGTGCATTATTGTGATTCAAAATCCATGCGTTTTCTTTCTACAAATCTGTTTTTTTTTATATGGATCAGTTCACATAAACGCTTTCTAGTGCCTAAATAATACTTATTGTTAACTATTGGTCAAGTAGAAGAAATTCATAGTCCACATCTTAATAATGAATGAAAATAATCAACATTACCTTGATTTTTGAACAATCATTTTGAATGTATTAAGCCACTCATATGCCCGTGTTTTAAAGATGTAAGTATCACACCATAAGATTTTTTTTAACATTTTCAGCACTTCAGTACATGAAATTGCACTCAAAACACTCCACTCGATAATTTTATCAAATTAAAAACCTGTTTTAGTACCCGCGATCGACTGCTATAAACGATTGACATAACCACACTAAATAATAAAACGCGCCAAACTAGACATAACATGCAACTGCAATGTTACCAATTTACCGGCAAAATAATTACGATTTCTTTAATGCACGTCTTTTAAATAAACAGTTTCTGGTATTTTTTGAACAGACTGTGTATATTATATATATATATATATACATGTATATTAAATATGTATATATATATATATATAATATATATATATATATATATACATATATATTAAATATGTGTATATATATATATATTAAATATATACATATATAGATAGATATATAGTACATACAATAAAAGCAGTAGTCTTTATATACTATTGTATAAATTTAATATATAGCCAGTCTTTATGAGGGTAAGAAATGTCCCTTTTCTGTTATCATTCACAGTGCATTTTTTATTTCATCTTTTCATATTTTACAGCGAAATCAGTTCGATGACCTCAAACGAAACAGTTTTACTTAGACCTTCTATCCATATTTTATACTTGTTAAACAAAAGAAATATTTCAAAGATTTTATACAAAAAAATGAATATAAAGAATATCTATCAACCACATCTATAATATATATATATATATATATATATATATAATATATATATATATATATATATATATATATATAAACATCAATACTGAACGATAAGTCTATAGATACATGGATGCAATTTATCATTCTTTTTCAGTATTTTACTAATAAAAATATATAAACATATATGAAAAAGTCAACAGAGGAAATCGGTACAAACGAATAATGTGAAAAAGATTTAAAAATATAAACAGAACAGATAGTATCGTAAGAATAAACTGTTTGCCCTAGGATGCCACTTAGATATAACAAAGGCCATATTGGATTGTTGTTATCCTTATTGAAGAGCATCCTAGTCCATACGAGGCTTGTCCCAGTGGACTTCACAATGATCAAATGTAATATATAAATGTCAAGATGTTATTTCTCTTACAGTATGTTCAAACGAACCGAAATCATATTTTAATTGAATCGTACTTATTTCGTTTGTTATTTAACTATAAAATATCAAGAACTAAATATCATGTAATTTATAACAGAAACAATATTATTTTTTATATAAAAACAACATCCATTCAATAATTATTATATACATATATTTTCAAAGAAATGGAATAAAAAAAAGGAATTACAAATAAAATGATTAAGTGTAGAATGATAGAAAATTCTTTGTTTATTTAAAAATCAAATAATATCACGACATCTTCAATATTAAATTACCCTTTCTCTAGAAAGACTACATTTTTTTAAAAAAATATTTTATATAAAATATTTAATCTTGATTTTTTACAAAAAAATATAATGCATAATCTATTTTTTTAAATAATACAGAATAATTTTATAGCAAGAATAATTTATAAACGTTCTTTGTCAATTTTAACATCTTTTGTTTAAAAACTTGTGTATTCTTTATTTTAAATCCCGTTTGTATAACAATTCTTTCTTAATTGATCCTGTGGGATACGTTGACAGACACAATTACAATCTTTTGTGTAAATTTGTATGTTTTAATTCCACTTATAAATATATAAACTTTTCTACTAACAATATTAAATTTATTATTTTGTCGTTATTTGTTTTTTTATTAGATTTGTTTATTGTATTATCTATAAAATTATTATCAAACTCGTGATTTAATAACTACATTTAAAACATAATTTTATTCAGGCCAATAAACTTATATAATTAATTTAAGTTAATTATTACTATTGTTACGAATTTAAAAGTCATTATTAATATTCAATCGAAAATGATTTAATGAAAATATCGTATGTCACTCGACCAGATATAGTAAAAAATAATACGTTATTCACTAAATTAACATCGTTAATGCTTAATTGCAATTATCTGGAGTCAACAGATACAATTAATTGAAAAGAAGGTATATTTCAATGACTACAATTAATTATCTCAACATACTATTTAGTAATAACGTAATTACAGAATGCATCGGAAATTGTTTCTATGTACAGTAAACGTGCGAATTGTAAATAATCTAATCTTAAATGATTCTCGATCGGAATTGAGAATAGAATAGAATTCAAACAAAAAAGAATTTGGAAAAAATCATTTTCAGATCTTTTCAGTTCAGTCAAAGGTATATATGATAGATGTGGGTAAATACTCTATTTTCAATAGAGGCATGAATACGTGGAATGAATTGCAATCTTATATTCATTCTTGAACGATTGACTTTTTCCTCAGATATATTATTTTCGTAAATGCATTTGACTGATTTCGATATCTGTGAATAACAAACAATTCTTATTTGATTTAATTCGATACTTGTTTCGATTGCTACAACAATCAAATATCTTATCGTTTAAATCTCGTGTCAATTTCAATCGAAGTGTCGGTGAAAATATTCCGTTCATATAAAACAAACAAATAAATAGCACAGGGGTGTTCACTAACGGAAAAAAGCTTGCCTGTTTATTCATATTGATAATTAATTATCCACTTTTGCTGTTTTCAATCGAAACACTCGCGTATATACAAAAACAACAGAATCAATCAGCATAACAGTAAAATATCAATATAAAATGCACTGGGGCGCGTAGTTGAAATCTGTTTATCTATGTCAAAATTTGTGTTTGTTGCGCTATAGATAGGCGCTATTATAGTAGTGCTGATTGAATTGTGTGGAATGGGACGCTTCCGCTGCAAAGGAGCCACCCGGCTCAACTGTCCATTTGCAACGCTTATCAAGTTAAACGCGGATTCTATCCATAGGCCATGGTACTTGATACGATTCCATCAGCATAGCCTGCCATGTATACTTAATGCATTAAACATATAGACTTATTCTTGTACAGAATCGACGCAGTGTCTCGCGGCGTCTCCTTTTTGTTTCGTCATTCTTTATCCTGCACACTATTCGTTCCTCTCTAACACAATGATAAATTAACTGGAGAAAATTAATTTTAATTTCGTGGTCTTTTATCACTACATTCTGTACGAAAGGGTCTTAACATTTTTCCTTTACTTAAATGCCATTTCATTAAAAAATTTTTTTTCGTTTACTTTTTCCATTTATTACATGAGAAATTTGTCGTATTTCTTTTTTTGATTTATTGAAGATGAATTGCGTAAAAGAATTTCATTCAAACAACAGGTATTTGTTTGACAGAACTATTTTCTGCGGAGATTGAAAATATTGATGTTTTAAAAATAAACACAGATATGTCAAAAATAGCTAGAAGTCTTTACATTTCATAATATTTTTAAGATTTTCATTCGTTAATATATAATTAAACAAATAGAAAAAAAACAATAAATTATTATATTCTTTATTTACAACAAATATTTATCATTTTCAATAAACAAAATCTAATAAAAAGTACATGTAGTTATTTTTATATCTTTTATTATATTTTCGAAACATTTCACAACTTTCGATATATATAAATAATCATAAAAATAAACGATCATAGAAAATATGTCTGGACAAAAATAGAACACTATACAAAAAACATACCAGTTGACGACTGATAAAGAAACATACATATATGAAATTTATTTCAGTTCATAAATCTGTTAAGTATATTTTGACATCTGTGTGCGTAAAAATACCTTAAAACGTGACAATTTGAAAATATTTAAAAGCTTGCGTTTAAAAACAATGTCATCGTCAAAAAAATTGTTGACCAGTGTCCAAATTGCGTTCTATATTTGATTTTACGAGAAACTATTAAAACGCAAATTCTCTATGTATATTTGTGCGTGTGTATATACACACACACACACACACATATATATATATATATAATATATATATATATATATATATATATATATATATATTTATATTGATAGACAGGTTGACTCTCGAATGAATGGTTTAAGTATAATGACAATTATTAACATGAAACAGATTGCCTTAAAAAAGTCACTATTCTGTGACAAGCACTCGCATGGACATGTCTTTCAAATATGACAAGGCTCGAAAATATGTTATCAAGTGAACTATAGAGCCATATAATCATCGATGCTTGTCGAACAAAATCTTTAACGTTTACGTACTAAAGCTGTCAGATTTATGTCCACACTTGGATTAATTACGATGGATTAAATTCGATGCGAATCTTTTTCGGATATCTTCATTTTCTACACATGATTTCGTATTTTCTTTTGCCATTATATGTCTGGTTAATTTATATATATATATATATATATATATATATATATAAAATTTGATTTCTTAACAAAATTAATATAAAATTGAAATATATTTTAATAAATTTTACCATATAACCACAGTAATATTAAATTAAATATAAAAAATAGATATTATTAAAATTCAGAAACTTACATTAGATTTAATACTTAATAACAAATATTATACGTATACAAAAATAAAATAAAACGTTTGTACGTTGTTGTAAAATACTTAAACCATATATGTAAACATATATATATATATATATATATATATATATATATATATATATATATGTATTTATATGAGCATATATGAATGCTTTGAACTGGAAACAGAAAGAAAAAGAAAAAAGATACGAAGAAAAAATATCTAATTACCGAGTTTATACAAAATATAGCATGGGTAAGAGAATTAACATGGACACATTTATAAAAGTACATTTGTGTAACGTTTACAAAAAAAAAAAAAAATGTTTTGCACTAATGTGTATTACGTATTCAAAGTGGCCACAATAGATTTAGAAATTTACATTTTTTTGATATGAAAATATTCATAATTCAGACATTCGTACCAATTTATTTTGGACAGACCAATTTATATATATTTTTCGTCGTAAATATATATATACATACGCGTTGCTGTTTCAAACAGCTTAGTGGTTATTAACACAACATACATACACATACATAAAAATACATAAACACAAACAGACATATACATGTGTGTGTGTATGTGTGAGCCTCACTTTATTCCGAAAATAAAGGAAATTGTACGTGAAAAAAGTGAAAGAGAAAATGAATTAAAGCTCAAAACTGACAGTTTATAAAAAAGAAGTTAGAAAAGGAAGTAACTGAATTATATATTAGATGTAATGTCAGAGAAAGATAGTAAAATTATATAAAGAAATACTATAAGGGCAACATAAACTAACTTGTAAAAACAAAAAAAAAAAAACTCGACAAGGAAAAAATTCAGTAAGAACACACATATAGGCGTGTATCTTATTTTCTTTATATATTGACTATAAGAACAAGAAATACAACTCGTACATTGTTGGAGTTCAAGAATTATAAAAGAACTCATAACAATATAAAGAAACGTTCGAAATATAACAGTCAGTGATTCCTAAACGCGGTGACTTTTGTGAAATTATTTGTGAAAATTCGTACACGGAACTGGATCGTTTACATCAAAACTTACACGAAAACAAATTTCAAACAAGATATATTTATGTTCACTAAAAGTTTTCTTAGACTTTTTAATACGTTTATACTTAACGACGATTACACTTTTTTAACATATCTATAGCAAATATTACTTTTTAGAGAAGCAGTTCATTCGGTTCAAATACCATGTGAAAAATATTTGTTAGAATATAAAAACTATATATATATATATTAAACCACTTTTTGAATATGAAAATCGTTAAAAGTGACGCAAGAGAAAATAATAATAAGTACGAATTAAAGAACTAATGAAAATAATGATTAATGAATAATTGGGGATATGAACTAGATAATAGTATTTTAGATAATAGAAATTGTATTTAATAATCGCGTGCAGCATGAGAAAATTTATAAAATACATTTAATACTAAGTAATCTATGTAGTCGATGGTGATATCTTGAAAAAGTAAATATTGTAATTTCGTTGTAACATGAAACTGTCTTAATTTTCAATGAAAAAAATCTTTCGTTCAACTAATAAAACAATACAGTGATATATTTTGAAAAAATCGAAAAATACATTAAGAATTAAATAATTAAAAAATAAGTAATCAACAAAGGATATAAAATACACAAAATAAAACATTTTACATAGAATGTTTATAAACATTTGAAGTTAATTGTATAGAATTTCGAATTAAATCTCTGTTGATGTCAGTGAAACAAGTAAATAATATCTTTTATATTAAGTACAGTTTCTGAAATTCAAGTAATCATTCTACGTTACAGATTTAACAATTTTAATTTTATTTCGTACATTATTTTTGCAAAAAAAAAACGGCGCATAAAATATGTGATTACATTAAAGGCTTTCTCTAACTACCAAACATTTAATTTTATGTGAAATAATATATAATGATCATATATTAATTTAATAGTATATAATAATACCTAATAACATATAATTTATTTAAAAGACACATTAATTTATGTACTTGACTATTTACATTTTTCTTGAAATATTATACACGTATATTTTATTGATGTTTAATGAAAATATATCAAGCGTTTATTTAGTTTCAATATTTCTTTCTATACACATATAAATAATTCTTAATGAATATCACATTTAAATTCGTAATAAATAATTAAATTTGAAAATTGATTCATGATTTATTCATCTAATAAATCGAAACTCGAAATTAATTTTCATTTATAACAAAATGATTTATTGAATTAAAGTACATCTGATTAATTAATTTTATTTTCAAACATTTATGTATATATATATATATATATATATATATAGTTTTCGTAAAATTATTTATAAAGTAAATTGATTTTTATCTTTAACCACAAATTCATATTCAACAGATTTACATTTAATATTATTGTTATTTCATATGCTCGTTAAAGCATGTCAATTAAACTAAATTTAAATTTTCATGGAACATTGAACATCATTGTAAAATTCAACTTAAACATTGAAAACTTCTCTATTTACACAAAGTTGTTCATTAGAAAGTTTTCTATAAAACGGAACATTAAAGCATAAGAAAAACATGTTTTTAAATGAAAGATTTAGAAATAAGGAAATTTTGTTTGAATTTAAGTTCGTATCTATTGGAATATAAATTAAATACTTAACAAAGTTATTTATATATATATATATGCAAAAAGTGTTTATAAATACATATGAAAAAATATACTAGAGAAATATTGACATTTCTTTTTCGTTAAAAAAATCCATTAACGATATTAACAAATTCACTAAAACCGTGACTAAAACACAAGGAAAATTCAATGTCATTATTGCAAAACAACATTTACAGATGTGAAAATCAATCACAGACGAAAAAGCTCGCAATAATAAAAAGAAAACAGTGACCTCAAGTCCATGTAAAACGTAGTCCTGTTCTTTGTTTTAACTGTCATAAATAAGCCGTTTAAGCACTTCAATAAAGAATACACTTACAGAATCACACAGCAAATCATATAGGTTTCCTTGTCTTACAAATAAATTTTGCACACAATGTGCAAAATATATAAATGTTGTAACGTCCTATAAAAAGAGATAAACTTTCACATTCTGATTTATATAGAACTATCGTGTTGTCCTTATCTTTTAAGTGTCACTTGAGATCGTTACGTTAAACGATTTTCGAATAAATTGAAAAAGTGAAATAGTAGACACGTAGTCCATTATAAAATATATACTCGTCTTATTTTATGCATAAAATGTTCGATATTGTAATTTAAGGCTTGCTTTCACGCACAAAGGCTCGTATTATTATAAAATGAAATTTGTAAACTGACGTTATATATCATAACAACGAGAGATGATTTTTTTTGCATGGAACTACAAATCAGTTATATAGATAATATCGCTTTTCTCGCGAACAAATCGCATTCTTCTTTTCATATTATTCGATAAGATTTAATTCTATTTACGAATACATTAACAAGCCAAGAAAATTGAATTCGGTACAAATGATATTTAAAAATAGAAAGATTCGAAAACAATTTATATTATTTCAAATAGATAATACGATATCGTTTTTTTGTATGAAAAATTCATATTACATACTTTTATTTACATTATTAAATTAATAATAATTCAATTGTTGAATGTTTCTAAAAATAAACAATATTTTTTATATCTCGGAAGAACATTTTGATATCTAACAAGTTCACAAATAAAAAAAGAATATTTTTACTATATATTTATATTTTCAAATTTAAACTGTTTTCTTTTATTAAAAATTCTCTGAAGGAAACATCTAATATATCAAATATGACAGTTTACGAATTATATAGTTTATAACATGATAAAATATGAATATATATATAAAAACAGATAGATATAAAAATTATAAATCAGTTTACATATTAAATTTTCCAAAACAATCATCCTAAAAATTTCTAATAATGTAAACAATTACTATAAGTATTAATAAATTTTAATTAAATCGTAAATAATCTAATAAATAATATAAACAGAGCCATTACAAATTTCCTCAAAATATTTACTGAAATATACTAATTACGAACACATCTACTGTTGTGATGAATGGGCACAAAGGCATATAAACCGTTGACGGGCCTCGTGCTGATCCAACCGTGAATGTTTGAGAGAGTACCTCAAACTGTTTATCCGTGCAAGTAAATGTAGCCATTATCGTTGTGTTTTTAAAATCGGGATATAAGTGACATTTTGCACTTTAGCCAATAAAAATAATCGATAACTGAATATTCTATTGGATTATAAAGCTCGGCATACATAAACAAGTACGTGTAAGACTATTATGCTGATTCGTGCTTTATGCCGTCAAAGCTGGGTCGCTTTGAAGCACCGGAGTATTGATCCTTGTTACTTGGTCGCTCTTCTTTCGGCAACGCGACCTCTCTGTCTGTCATATAGTGAGGAACGTGCCACGAGCCTGTGTCAAAACATGAACCGGCGTTACAGTACTGTTGAAACAAAGACGGTCTTACGCACTGTATCATATTTTCGAGTGACTATTTTTGTCAGCCCTTAGGACAACACTGTAGGTACGATTCGGAAATTTAATGTTTAATTATAATGAGTTTCTCATAGTTTGCAAGTTAGTTTTATTTCATCTCTGTAGAGCGATTCGAAAACAATGGTACTCGTGTGTATATGCATGGAAATTATGATGGATTTCATCAAGAAATATTTCACATGGTCTTGTTTACACACACACACACACAATAAATATATATATATATATATATAATTTATGCTTGACTTGGGTAAAATAATAATACAACTTCGACATATAACTAAAGACAAGGAAAAAATTATTAATACATTCTACACAAATTACAATATAACTAACAAAATAAAAAAATGAATTATAGAGAAAAAAGTATATTAAATTTTCAGAAAATAAAATGAGTTCTAGAATATTTTTTTTTAAAAAAAGGATATGAATATAATTTAATACATTGTTGTCCATATACTACTACTGAAACATAAATAATTTAAACAGAATTCTATACAACAGAAAAATTTCAACTCGAATAAATAACATATATTGAAACAAGAGTAGAATAGCATTCCAAAACTCGAAATAATATATATATATATACATGTATAAAGAATCGCCAATTCGTTACTTGAAATTTAATTCAATTAGATCACACTAGAAATACTAAAAACGCCATTTACTCGAAAATGTTCTTTCCTTGTGTTCAATTACAATTGAAATCCCAGTAGCTCATTATGTCGTGACGTAACTTTAAAACGAGTAGAAACTTGCACATACATCATTGACAGACAGACAGACAAGATACAAACGTATATTAGTGCCCTGGTGGTGTCAGTCAAACCGATTCTTCACATCTCGAAACTTTCAGTGACCCTCGTACGAGATAAAAGCATACTGTTCGAACTGAACTAAAAGGATACGGTTTTTCAAATCAATAGATGGTTTCGTTGCTTTTTGAGATTAAATATATAAATTTATTTATATAAAAGAAATAATACTTTTTACTTACATATATTTGAGTATGTAAATAACACTGTCGTTATTTTAAGACATCGCCACTATACACAGCACTTAATTTTTTATGAGCTTGGGTTGCGTATTTTTTTATGGAAATAATAAAGCAAAATATGACGATAATGCTCGTTTTGATTTTTCATCTTTAACTTGATACCAAACAAATCATGCAACATTTCTTTTTAATCAAACTTGAACTGTCACTTGTAAAATTTTATAACGAATTCGAATTTTAAAATGAGGTTGGATACATTCCATGACATCTAAAGATATTTATTAGTGAAAACCGCACCGAATATACATATATATATATGTATATATATTTCTAAAGTTTACTACCTCCCTAATTTTGCAATCCTTATCCATCACAAAGTGGCCAAACTGTAATGAAACTTTTTGACACCCTTAATGAATGTTGCTTTTTATATTATATTTAGTCATAATATGAAATCAATACGTTTATTTGCATTTTAAAAGCACTATGTTAAATTCTTATAAAACATGTGTTTCAACGTTTATGGTATAAATGATTTATAACATATCGTTATAAATATACATACGCGGGGGTTGCGTTAATAATACAAAGGTTATACATTAAGCAAGAATGTTGGTTTTTAGGCGCGTTTTAATTTTAATCTTTATGTCGAGTGCTTCGAATAAATTATGACAAATATAGCATTTTTTATTGTTATGTATATATATATATATATATATATATATATATATATATATATATATATATATATATTGTGTTGGCCCATGTTCTCGACTTATGTATAATTTACATAAGATCTAAAAGATTTGTTTTAAGTGCTTAGGGTTAAACATGAACGCTTATTGCAGAACTTTAATGACTTTTATTTCTCTTAATATTTAGATTTTTTCAGTTCTTTTCTGTTTTATCGACCATAATTAATTAGAAACAATAAATAATTATTAAACCTTTTCCCAATTGATCAATAAAGAGATTTTTATTATATATCTTAATTGAATTTTTAGAAATAATATTATTAATAAGACAATTCAAAAATCAAACATTTGCTCTATATAATCACCCCAAAAATATTCTTTAATAATACTTAACATATCGAAATTTGTTAATATAATCTTAAAATGGTATTAGATTCGAATATTTAGTGTTAAAAATGAAAAATCAAATTGTCAAATCAAATCAAATCAAATATATTTATACAACTGATATGGAAAATATCAAATGTACTATTAAATATAGCATTTGGAAGAACTATTCAAAACATTTTATTATTGAACGAAAAACTCTATTTTAATTTTTTCGAATAACTGTTATTACATCGTTTAACTTCATGACTCGTAACAATGTAAATATCAGTTTTAATGAATGAATTTATATTTTTAAATGTCATTTTTTATAGATTTTATTTCATATAAATATATATATATATATGATTTTAATACGTAAATTTAAAATAAAGAAACGACCATAAAAAAGACACTATGCATTATTAAACTAGTTAATAAAATAAATTATTATATTATTCTATGTATGATTACAAAGAGATTTTAAAATAAAAATTACATACAATTTTTTGATAGAATTTAGTGAAGTCAATTAAAATTAATCTTATAAAGAACGTATTAAAACTTTATAGAAAATATCAATTATACTAAAATACAAGTCATGAATTTATTTCATTATTTTCGATTAAATATTTTTAAATTTAATTTTAAATTCATAACTGGTTATGTTACCAACAAAGATAATTGCTTAATAATCAATGAATTGAATCGAACTGAAATTATTTCAGTAAAAGAATACACGAAAGTACGAACCTATTTTTTTTTTAATTAACTAACTCTAGCTTTTTAACGCCTCTTTGATATTACCAAATTCAAAATAACTGTTAAATACAAAACGTGCTTCTTTTGTTGTTATACTTTCAATGTTACGTGCTTTAATAATAGAATACAAATTTTAAACATTGTGTAGTACTGAAATACACGAAAGGGTTAGCAAACACAATGTTATTTTTTAATTATAACATTTCGAATCTTTGAGTGTTTCGAATGGAAATAATAAAACAATCATTGTACAACACACTATCTATTCTTCATGAAAATTGAAAAGTGTTTGATATTATTTTCACATTATTCACAAATATACTTTTACAATTTCTTTAGCATGTAATTTTTCAGAAATGTGAAATTTTATCAAAAAATCGAATTTATTGCCAGGAAATTGTAAGAAATAACTTCAATATTTATTTATATGTAAATATTTTTATATAACTACGAGCTTTTTTACACTACGTGCTTGTGTATATTTGACGATTTAATATAAATTTCCAACATAATAATCTTAGTAGTGTACATGTGAAATAATTGTAACAGAATATGAGAATTTTGCTTAGGTACATTAACTAAATCCATTATAAGAGGAATATTTGTGGTAAATTATAAGTAGTAGGTCTTTTAATTGAAATAGAACAATATTTTGCAAGTTATTAAAATGAGTTTAGTCAAAAGTTTAGATATTTTTATGAATATAAAATCTATACATATATATATATATATATATATATATATATGAGATAAAATACAAAATATATATCAACATAATTGAACATTTCAAGTAAAATATAGAGAAAAATAGTATAATATATTTTGCTAGTAGAAGCACACTAGTTCTCTTCGTTTAAGTATAGCTTTTGATTGATATAACCAATGCAAGAAATTGGTTTGCAACAAAAACCAGACACTGGAAATTCAATACGAAATTGTATACCATCACTAATCGATCGGTAAATTCCATAGGAAGTTCGGTAGAAATGTTAGTTACTTAGTAGTAAATATGTAAAAATATAACACACACAAATATATGTGTATGTATTTGAACCTGTTGATTGGCGGTACAATTTTGGTAAGGTGCGATGATACCCGGTAAGCAAGCAGGCAAGTAGTCAGACACGCATGCAGGCATGCAAGCAACCAGAATCTAACGGAAACTTCTTTTGATAATAGAATCGATTGATTCCATTTGAAGTAGCAACGGCTCCAGGCCAGGCAGTGAGCAAGGCATCCAAGCCAGCCGGAGAGAGCTATGTTATATAGGGTTGATGCGTTCGATTTATCGACTTGGTGGTATACGTGTTAAGGGTGAGTTGGTCAGGGTAGCTGGTTATCGATGAAGTACAGCGGTGTGCTTTTGAAAAATGTCCCTCTTTCATACGAGACAAATTGTGAATGCATATCAAGTTAAATTGGGGGTATATGTTATGCTACAAAAATATATATATATATATATATATTAAACTAAATATTATTTCTATTGTCAAAATTCAAAAATACAATTTTACAATTATCAACAGTAATCATACATCTACAATAAATTAAATCTATTTACAAATTTGACTTTATATGAATATTTTAAAAAGAAATATTGCTAAAATCAAAATTAGTTATTCATATCTTATATTGAAAATAATATTGAATATTTTTTTTATTAAAATCCTTATAAAATTATAGAATCTAGAAAGATTATTTAATTATATATACCTTAATATTTACATTTGCTACTGACTATTAAAAAAAATATAAGAAGCAAAATAAGTTATTAATAAACTTATGAATATATATATATGGAATTTTATTGCCTTTCTACCCCTACACATATAATATGTAAATACAGACATTGTATCAATAATATATATTATTGAAACAAATTTAATAATATTGTATATATATATATGTATATAAGTTATTACATTTGTATCAATTTTATTTACAATTGTAAGTCTTCTTAAATTATTTACTACACGTAGATGGTTATTTCAGCATTTAAGGTTTGTTTGTGGTTTAGATTAGTCTCTTTGATTACATCAGGCACGTGTTTTTGTTCAATTGACGATATATATGCTGTTTGTGGTTTATTTGAGCGGCTATAATAGGTTAAAACGATGTTTCCTCTCTACTATTATGTGTTTTAAATTGAATATTTGAATTCTTGGAATGTAACGTTACAATTTTTCATTATATCCTCTCTTTAGAATGATTTCTTATATTGAAATATTTTAAACTTTTTCCAGGAAAATATTTTGAATTAAATTCTTCATTGTGATTAATTAAAAAGAACTTAGTAATAATTATAAAAATATTAACTGTGTCGTGTACGTTTTATTAAAATATTTCAACACAAAAAGTACAATTCATTTTTAATAATGAGAAAGTAATATCAATTTAGAATTTTTTCTTATTAGTTTTTCTTGAGTTCGCAGCGATTTTTTTAAAGCAAATCAAATTATTAATTTTAAAAGTTGTTGTTCAAATCATCGATAATTTATAATTTTTTAAACAATCAAATAGGAATTTTGAATTTGTTTCAATGGCAGTTTTTTATTTCAAATTTTGAATATTATTAACCTAACGTTATTCTATCATACGGTCTTTTTATTTTATATGCAAACATATATTTTACATATTCATATATACAAACACACATACAAATATATATTTATGTGTGTGTATGGATAGATGAATAGATGCGAATGTATGTGCCTTTTAAATATATTTCATAGCAAACAGTTCTAACAAATAAAACTTTTTATGGCCTATATATTTCCGATAAGTTTTTTAAGTTAGAAAAAATAGTTGATTCATAAAATTTTCCGCTATCATAAAAACTTGAACAATAAAATTATATGAAAGATCAGTTTTTCTTTATTTAATTTATCTAATAGACAGAGCACGAACAACCAACACCAAAACAGAATCGTTCGATGTTTATCTCAAGGTGAAAGAAGATATATTGTCAGTAATATAAATGCATTTAAACGTTAGCTTTTTTTCAATTGAACTTTTGTTATTTCACCAAGATTATCAATAAATTTGTGTCTTTGTCTCTTCGATGTAATTCGTTTTTAAATTGTTCCATAATACACGTTTAATGACTCAAACATTTCATTGAATATGTGTCGTGTTTATATAGAAAAGGAGCTTTTTCATTTTCATTGAATGGAAATGAAAGATGGAAAACGTTTCAGTTCACTTTTCGATGACTAACAATACGAGATCTTTGAAATATCGCGTTACATTCAATACGTTTGATCTATAACTGAATACGTACCTATTAATTGCCTGTTCTGACATGTGTAATGAGTTTGTGAAAGCTTTAAGATGCTAAATTAAAGATGTAAGATTACAACTAACGACTAAACATTCTTACATGTTATTATTACAACAAAGTAATTTAAATCAATAAATATATATATATATTACATTACTATTTTCTGAATAAATAAGATTGTATTTATTGAATATATTTTTATTGAATAACAAACTATCTTATTTTACTAAAATTTCATTTTTAACGTATAATTAGTATGTATTAATGATTTTTTTGCAAAACTATTTATTTTATAATATGAAAAATATAGAAAAGATTTTTGCATGAAATTTAGTGACTATTATAAAAAATCTAATGAGATCTCTGATAAACAAAATCAAAAATTAAATAGAACGTTTTAGAATTTTAGATTAATTTTTTCTTTGGTATATATATATATATATACATATATGCATACATATGAATGTATGTATGTTTATAGAAGTAACTTGCATAATGCATATAGTGTTTGAAAACATTCTATTCAAACAACTAATCCACGTAACCAACCGTGTGTTCAATCCATTTTATTGTTGACATATCTCGGCAGCTATTGAATTTATGAAAGGAACCTAAAGCTACAACACATTGAAATTGTTAACACAAGACGTATAGATAAGTATATATTTTTATTTCTATCTCATTTTTATCTATCGTCTTATATATATATATATATATATATATATATATATATATATATATATATATATATAATATAACATTTCTGTCAAAAATCGAATATAATTTTAATAAAAATTTTAAATATAATAATGGCATCTACTTGGTTAAATAAATCTTTAAATGTTAAAGAAAATGTATCAAAAATAATATTTAATTAAATAAAACCTTTTTTTAATATCTGCTTTCATTTGGAGTGACATTTATAACTGCACAAATTATTCACAGTAATTTTATTTTATTCAATATTTACTGGTCTGATACAGTTTTATTTTTAATTTAAAAAAATCGTTTGATGTTTTTTTAAAAAACGTATTTCTCTTTAATCGTGCCTATTTGTGACAAGTATAAAATATAACTTCAATATAAAATATTAAAATTTCATTTTCCATATTTTCTTTATGTATATAACTTATTTTAATTAAACAAATATGTTTAAAAATACGCTTGCATATTGTTTATAACATTTTTATTTATATTTTTTATATAATACTTCGGAGTTATTTATTATAAATTTAAAACTTTTTGTCTATCGTCAGTAGTGAGTTGAAAAAATATCCTTTTATAAAATATTTTTTAATTATTATTTTGAAGATTTTTATTCGAAAAATATTTTTAATTTTATACATAAATAATATTGATTTTTTTACAATTTCAACTAGCAGAAAAACAAACTAATTTTACAAGTAACATTATATTTTCATTTTTGAAATTTGAGTGACCACAGATGATTTTAATTATTGTTTCAGTAGTTGGGAGATAAATCAAAAATATTAAAAACTGTAGACTTTTTCTACATTTTCATTTAAACATTTTGGATGTGGGTGTTCAATTCTAACGAAATGAAATAACACTTTTATGATCTTGAAGCTAATAAAATTATATTGTATGTGTATGTAATATACTAGGTTATATGTGGAAAATTTACACTGATACTAATATTTCCTTTATATATATATATATATATATATATATATATATATACTTTTATCTTATCCTCAAAAGAATTTCAGATGTTTTACTGGATACCAGGGATTTTGAGTCCCTATTACAAGCCGTATATAAACATTTTCCAGTTCACACAGGCCTTTCTGTATATTGAATTTTTTTACTGTACCTAATATATGTAGTAGTCGTCATGAATAATGCAAAATACGTCACGTCACGCTTGATGCAGGAGCCATTTTATCAGATGAAAAAAAGAAAAATAAGTATTCATTTTACTAAACTAATTTGTCTAAGTTAGTTGACTTCTCGACATTCGAATGTTGAAATTTATTTGATACATTTGCATATATTCATGGAACATTAATGTTTTGTTTCAAAATTATATATATATATATATATATATATATATACATACACGTATGAATTCGTTTAGTTTTGCTATCAGAATTTATTTCACTAATACTGATTAAATCGTTTCATTAATAGAGCGTGCAGATATGTGTTTGTTATAGAAATTCGTTTATATTTTATTTATAAGTTGATATATATATATATATATATATATATATATATATATATATATATATATATATAACGTGTATATAAAAATTCTCGATAGACATTTTTGTCGTATATAATAAATTAAGAATTATTTATATGAATTCTGATATGACATTAGAAAACATTTTTCCTTACTCAAAGTCTATACACAAACACGATTTTATTTTAATAAATTCAAGTCGAAAGAATTCTAAAAAGATAAATAAAAATATTTTTTGATTTAATCACAATCAGAAATAAATTCTATATTAAATTCAAAATATTTCAAACAACAAATTATACACACATCTATATAGATATATATATATATGTGTCTATTTACATATGTATAAATGTGTTTGTAAAACTAGTCTAAAATTA
This sequence comes from Neoneuromus ignobilis, assembly GCA_029203775.1. NCBI lineage: Eukaryota > Metazoa > Arthropoda > Insecta > Megaloptera > Corydalidae > Neoneuromus > Neoneuromus ignobilis. The sequence goes on from CP092097.1 coordinate 462,269, forward strand.
TCTTCTATTTTGAAAATTAATAACTAAATAACTGACAAACACACAAGCGTGCAATTTTCAACATTACGTAGCCTAACTCAAAAGGTTTTTATTGACATGTCAGTAGATTTCTACGTGTAGATCATTAGTGGCTCTCAGCACGTCTGACCGATATTCAATTTCAGTCCACGTTCGTTGCAACAACGTGTCCACAGTTACACTGACGATGGTATACGTTATTTTGGTCTTTAATTTTGTGATATTTGTAATAGGTGTACAATGCATGACGTCTTTAACATACGAAAGAGAAATTATAATATTGTGAATAATATATGAGATATTTACAACGAATGGAATGAACCAAACAACGAAATGTCTGTTTATCTGTTCAAGTCTAGAAACACAATTTTATTCACACAATTCTGTTTCGTGCTTATTTAATAAAAATCTGTCAAAATTATTTACACGTTGTAGAAAAAATCATATTATCTTATTTATTTAATTTAACATCCACAGTAATAAATTCATTTATGAATTGTTGTATCACGAAATATTTCAAACAGTTATAAACATTTTTCGTGTGAGTAATTCATTCATAAAACGATTTATAAGATATATATATATATATATATATATATATATATATATATATATATATACTTTGCTATTGTATTTTAACTATCCTTTATTAATTGATAAGATTGTCATCTTATGAATTGTTATTCAAATTCCATACATATATATATATATATATATATATATATATATATATATATATATATATCTGTGTGCTGTTTATTTGAAAATAGATATAATAGTACAATAGAGCACAATACAACATGACTATCTATCAATTCACGGAAACAAATTGTTGTATTTGCATTAAATCAATTTCAAGTAGATAATTATATAGTATTCTGTATTTGAAACTGTATTATTATATCAATTGAGTGTCAAACTCAATTGATATAATAAACTTGAAAAAACTTTTCATTGATAATTATGTTATAAATTACAAATGAATACATTCACTCAATGGAATGTCATTTTATCAATAAATATTATAATTACTTATATTATTAAACCATTTATGAAATAATATTCGAATGAGTTAAAAATATTTAATACAAATTAATATGAATAAAATATATAATATTAGTAATTATTTATCTCTTTTCACGATTGTTTATTTTAAAACACACACTCACACACATACGAATTAATATCTCAGATAAAAAATATTTAAATCGAAAATAAAACAAATATCTGACTTAAACTATTGTTATTTATGGTCATTTGAAATGTATTGGTTTTGTAAGGTAAAATGAATCTAAAAAAATCTATTATCGTCAAACATTCCAAACCATTAATAAAAATAAATATACATCGGAGTAAATGAAAGATACGATCAACGAAAGAATTTATTTCTATATAAATAAAAATAACTACACGGTACATAAAATGATTGGATCTAAATAGAAATACATAATAAACTAGTAGTTGTATATGTTGAAAATTTTATTAAGTCGAATTTGTATGAAATTAATTGAAAATTAATGAATAATACTATTCAATATCATTCAAACAAATATATGTATGTATGTGTGTGTGTGTATGTATGTATGTATTGTGAAAATTATAAAAAGTTTTGAAACGTCAATAAAATATCGTAAATATTCACTTTATCTGTGCTAATGCACTGTCATCAATTGTCAAGGAAATTGGGCAAGCGTAAGGGGTGCTTAATAAATACAAAGCTATAACCATAGTTGTTTTTTTTCGAACATTTGTGTGGTTGATTATTCAATGATCGATACTCAAGAGCATGGTGAATAGTGGCCAGCGTATTTTACGCGTGTTCGGCTGCAATAATTGGTTTTCGATGCTGGCGGATGCAATTTTTGTTATCTGTATTACATTTTATCGTGTATCATGAGTTCAATGATTTGTTGGATGTATACTTTATAACCAAACCGTTTTTTGTTAAATGTATACAGATATACACAACACACATAAATAAATATATATATATAAAGCAATTTATTAAATTTTTCCCCCAATTCAATATATTTAAACATGTACTCGTTTCTTACTGCTGTTCATTGTTGTATGATTTATATATGTAAAATATTTAATTATTATTTATCAATAGATTACTTATAACATTATCATATTTTTATATCTAGTATGACTAGTGTGGTTGAAATCATTAATATAAAAATTATATAAAATAAATATATATATATATATGCACGTATATATGTATAAAATAAATTGTTTTATTATATTATGAATAAACAACACTATCAAAGACCATTAAGTACGGTTCTGCTTATATCAAAACACTTAATATAAAAGGTGCTATAATAACTGTGAATCAAATTACGCTGACGCCGTATAAATGCTGTTTATAATTCTGATACGAACAGAGCTTTTCATTAAAACTATATATTTTATATGTGTACAATGCATTTAGATTTGCACTTTCATTATGTATTAATATTAAATATGAAATAGCAGGATATAAAATGTACTTCAATAAATATATATCAAACAATATTAACGTTAACAGTACCATAACAATACCTTAACACTGATATTACACAAAAGCTCCGGCTTACTACATATTGTGCGTATGTACGTGAAAGATAGCACACGAAATTATATATACGTAGTCTCAACAAAAAGACCCTCAATTTTTTTATCGTGAACGTATTCAGAACTAAAATCGTTTAAGTGAGGAAGAAATAAAATGAATATATCTTCTAGATCCCTTTTTAATATTAAAACAGACCTCTTAGTACTTTTAAGAATATTAGTTTTTTTTTTAGAGAGAATAGGGTGACAATACAAGAAGTTTCGTTTGTATTTTCATACACAGAAGAAATAAAAGTTCGAAATATGAACAGTTCTTTTAGAAATGTTAACATTTTTTTTTATTTACACGATTTATTATCTTTACTGTTTTATGTTACAAGTTATAACAAAAAAAACTGATTTATTACAAAAGACCAAAAATGTCTAATTTTTAAAAAAAACAATTTTATGTTTCTTTATGTAAATATCTTTAGACCACGAACATTTTCAACACATAATTGAACTTGATATTAATGTTACCAATAAAGAACACATTATCTAAAAAATGTTAATCTCAAACATAATTACCGTATATAAATTATAAACATAGACCGATCTCAAGCTATTTTCAGTACGCTTTTAGCCTTTTGAATATAGCCTTTTAACCCTTTCAGGTACAGTATATAAATTTTGGAAACAATAATAGTTTATATGGTGCTCGTAACGCTGTGCAAGATTTACGATGTGGTTTTAATTTAAACCACTACGCCGGAATGGGATAAATGTAAGTTCAACGTCTGAACTTACAATATCTGAATACTGGCGTACAGTAATATACAAACACATCGTATCCGGAATCAATAATCGATGCATATTTAATTGTTCGATTTTTAACATTTAAATAACGAAACCAAGAACGATTTTTTTAAATATAAAGATCATCCAAATGTAACGCCTAAATTTGTGTTTTACTCAAAAGAAACATGTGTATAGATATCTATTGTCAAATGAAATTAAAATCATCATAGTATTTTTACTGATCATTTTTCTTACATAAAAACATATAGAATGAGTACTTTAATTCATATGAAATATAAATAACATTGTATAATATTATTCTGTAGCACAACAAAAAGAAGATTTGATTTAATAAATATAATTTCCAATAAGTTGCTTTTATATATATATATATTTATTTGTGTATAAGGATTTATATACATAAATAATACAATTTGTGCGAAATATTAGCTGACAGATATAGACAGAGAGAACGCTGGTGAGTTTATAATAGAAAATCAAGCGATGCAGAAGTGGGAGGCAAAGGGAATAAATTAGTGCGACGGAAAACGCCGTTTAGTGGTGATTTTTATTTTATTTATGCGCGTGACGTCACGAGCTGACCCGGTCTTTTCGATAAGATCATTTTAAAAACTCTCTCCGACCGCCGTTATCAGATATATTTCGCATTTTCTGGCCCGACCTCGATAAACATTGTCCTCTTTTTTATATACGCACGTCATTTGATTATTTTGAATATTTACGTTTATGTACCTGTGTCAAATATGTATACATATATATGTACATATTTATATATATATATATATATAAAATACATATTAAACACAAAATCTGCTTTAATTCCTGGATAAAGCGTAAATCGTTTCGTTCATAAAATAAAAATATATCGTGTTATAAATTGAAATTCAGTATTGAAAATCTCTTTCGATTTCACTATAAAGTATTTATTTTCAATAAATTTAAATTTAACAAATCCAATTATTATCCATATTTAATAATAAATACCAATATGAAAAGGTTTATAGAAAAATTGAAAAATCAAACTGATAGACTTTTTATACAAGTATATTTAGATAAAAATAAAAACTAAACTGTCATCAAATTATTAATTTATTAATCTCGAACTATCTATATTCTTATTTTATTTATTCAACATTTCGATGTAAATTTAGACTTTTCGCAATATTCAGTTTCGAAAATCGAACTAATCCTGGCTGATATTCCATTTTCGTGACCAATAATTTGTTCCTTTCACCTTTATTTATTGGTTATACCTCGAAGCTAAACCAGATAATGCTTTGAATTATTGTATTTTATATTATTACACACTGAATGGTTTAAGTTGATAATCTTACGTGTTTAATCCAATGTTAATTCTTATCTCAAATTGGACGCTTTTTTACAATTCAAAATTTTTATGCAATCAATTTCATGATACGAATGAAATAATGTTGTGGAATATAATTTCAAAAAAATCGCATAAAAATGTTTACATATTATATAAATTTCAAACAAACATTGCTACATTTAAATGTATGGCAGAAAATACAAAACTTAATTGATCAATTTGCAAGAGTATATCGTTTGAAATGAACTCGATGTTTCACAAACATTTCTATACAGTATACGGAAAGTATCGATGAAATAATTCATCTATACAATTTGATAAAGTTCATTTTAATTATTGCTTTGTTCATTGAACTCGCCAAGTGCTGTTTTATATACACACGAAACTTTATACCGTTTTATTTGAAATATAAATCATGACACGCACATGTTTAATAGCCTTTAATTGGATTCTTGAACTAAACGATTAGCATTTGTGATTTTTTTTTCGGGAAATTGTTAATACCTATTTACGACAAATGTTATAAACAATGCGTGAGCATAATACTTTGAGGAAATAAAATTTTACACAGTCTTACGTACTAAACAACACTTTATAACGTAATGGAAATGCAAATTTATCTTTTGATACGACTATAAAATTACAACACACATACGTGTGCCCCCTTCTATGTGAAAGTGTTTGTTTGTATGGCTGTATATATATATATATATATATTCATGTATATTTCGTTACTAGTTTCCTCAGCTTTGTTATTCAAGAGCGTGAAAATGCGGTTTGGTGCGCTACCACTGCGCTCCTTGTGGCCAGGTCAAAAACAAAGCGGATGCGAGGGCCGAAACATGCGCACACAACTTCATAGTTTTTCTGTGCTTGTAACATCTTAGCAACAAATATTATACAATGGAATGTTTATCTTACTGTTTAAATCTCTAAATTCTAATTATGCGACAATTTTATGCGGTTAACATTTTTTCAGTAATGTAAATAAATTCTTATATATATATATATATATATATATATATATATAGTTAAGTGAAATAACAATCACATTTCCACAATCAAAGGATTTTTTTTATTATAAGGTATAGTATTTAAAAATAAACACATTTTTTTCCAGAAGAATAATTTTTCAATAAATCGTATTTCGTTTGAAAATTTATTTGGAATTATAAAATAATTTGAAATCAAACATTTACTACTCTATTTAACGAACTGAATTTAAATTGAAACAATCTATCGACTATTTTTGTTATGTAAGTATATATATATATATATATATATATATAATGTGCAAATATAAATCTGCATTGTATTTTTCCCAATATAGTAAAATTGTATAGAAATGTTGTTGTTTTTAACGATAAAATCATAATGAAAACAATATCTGTTTGTATTTGATCAGTTTTGTTATATAAACAGACACTGATAAAAAATTTCTCTCTTTTTATTAATACAGACATCACACAATATCCATTGTTATACGCAATTACTTGTCGAACGTCACAATAATCGAAATATCGATATGTGAGGGTTTAGCAAATAACATATATAAATTAAGCAATTTGTGGTTCAATTCTTGTCCTAAACACAAAACGTTACCACTATGGCTGTTTTTATATATGACGAATGATTATGGCTTTTATTACAAACGTATTTAGTAGTTACAAATGAAAAGAGAACGTTTTACACATTTATAACAATAAGATAACATTCCAATCATGTTTAAAAAAGAAGTAATCTCTGATTATTTCCCTAAAGTGTCAATGGCATTATAATCATTTGTATAGTGGGATAAACATATTTTTATCCCACATGCGGTATATACTATCCTACTGACAGCATTTCTCAACCTACCGAAGGCATTCCTATCCTACCTGCTAATAATGACGTAATTAAACCTTAAGATTATGTGCGTAAGTCACAGGTTTTGATCCCGGTCGTTTGACGGACACTAATCTGTCATTTTCAAATGTCGGATTTCAGACCCTTTCAGAAACTGCATCCATGGGTTTCCCGAAGGTAAGATATTTAAGTTTAATTTACATGAAAGCATAACTATGAAACATGTTATAATTACAACGCAGGTAGGTGAATATGACTTCACTATACGGATGACCTACAGAAATATGTGTTTTGTTATGTTTTAATGTGTCTCTTTATATGGCTGCCATTTATTCGTACGCATAAAACGCATACAAGTATATAAAACTATATATACATATATATATATATATATATATATATATATATATATATATATACACTATCGTTCATATGTACTCAACTTGAACATTTGCTATTTCCAATACAATAAACGAATAAATAATAAACGTTACATTATTGTAATTTTATAAGTGTACTTTACTGAATAATAAAAAAAAATACTTTTAAATATATATACCTACACAATCGTTTTTCTTTTTTAATTAAATTTTAAAATAAAATTCATAAATATATTTCCTAAAAATAAATATGAGTTACTAACTTATACATAATTTCAAAAGCTCGAACAAGATGATTTTTATACCGAAATAAAATCAATAATAAAATACTTTAGACAACATAAACATTAATTCTGAATATTGATTTTTATTTCTGGAGCATATTCTTATTTCAAATTAAAAATATTGATATAGAAAAATTCCATCACTCTTAACTTTCGTTTTAATAATATATAATTTTCCATATTATAGCTTGAATACATGGTAGAACAATTTTCTCAATTATTTTATTAACTGGTTTTTATCATGAAATGTTTCAAGACTATATAAATACACACTTGTAAATATATACAATCTGGAATTTGATTTTTAAAATCAATAAATATGTCTATAGTTTGATTTATCACATTATTATTACTTAAAATTATATCTTATTGAAATCAAATTAAATTCTTTGACTTTAAAAAGGTGATCACTTTTTCAAAAAGTGTGTGTCATGGCAATAAACCAATCATAAATAAATGTTATTTCGATCAAATCATATTACAAATTATGTATAAATCGATAACATTTAAAATATTGATATATTCAATTAGAAATGTTAGTCGATCCAAAATTTAACCGGATGATAAAAAATAAGCCCATGTGGAAAAAGTGTCACGATTAAAACACAGATAACAAATATAAACGGCACATTGATGAACAGATCATTTCTAGCCACGTACAGACGCGGATGTCCAAACGTACACACAGAATTTTTTTCACTCGTACATATCACAACTTATAGATCTTTTGGCACGGTACGATTTTCTATTTATTTATTTAATATACTGCAATATGTTGCCAAAAACACTTATCAAGTTTGAAGAGTTGCTTTGAAAATACTTCGCCAGGTTTCAAACTTCTTGTTTCATAACACAATGGAGAGCTAAAAACTTTTCTTGAATCTCATGTCAACCGGCTAAATGTTACACGAAACTTTTTACTGTTCACAGAAATATGTATCTAATCAATAATTTTGATATATATATAAATACGAGTGTATATAAATTAGTTTTACTGTATGAGTAGGAAGAACACAAGAACGATAGCAGTGATTAAATATTAATTTAATTACGTCGGGAAATTTTGTTGAATTTCAGATTTAATATTTTATATTATAATTCATCACACTAAAACGTTTATAAGAGCTTATTTTTTATGTATACTTCATTAAAGTAAAAACAACACACAATTTTTATTTAAAATTCATACACAAATATTTTTTGTTTTTTGATTGTATTATTATCTAAGTTTTAGTTATTTATTTTATAAAACATATTCACATAAAATATCTTTAAAAGCAGTAACATATATACATTCTGTTCAAAAAATACATGAAATTGTTAAATTAAACATAAAATAAATATTTATTTAGGTAAATTTATTTTATACCTTTCAAATGATTCCCCGTTGGATGCAATATACATATGCCAACGTTTAATCCATCGTTTTGAATATCAGTGATTTACATTTTTACATACAAGTATCACCATAAGATTTGTTTTAACATTTTTAGAACTTCGGCACAAGAAATTTCATTCTAAACACTATTTGTTCAACAATTCTATCAATTTTAAAAGTAAGTTTTATAAAAAAAATAAAATTTCTTTAAAACGCGTCTTTTAAATAAATAATTCTTGGTCATTTTAAACGGACTATATATATATAAGCATATTTTAAAAGACAAAAAAATGATTAATGAAATTAAAATAAAATTCTGTTTTCATTTACTAACATATATTCAATATTTAAATTTTTCCTCAAAACCAATGATGTGTTTTTGACATTTAAGAATTTTATATTCCATACATTTTAAAGCAAATAAAAATGATGTACATAAAAATATTATGGCTGTATATATATATATATATATAGCCAGATATATTTATATCTATATACCTCGAACGTTACAAAACCACTGGCGTAAATAGTATTAAGCAGGACTAAAAGTACACAATAGTACACACGCACCATTCAACACTTTGAGACCTGTCAACCTTATCTTTTCTTTTTTGTCGCCTTTAATTTATTTGAAGGATGACTTCAGCTTCATTAATTTTTACACGGAAATATAATAACGTTGAAGGACGAGCGAACGTTTAAAACATTCACTAAGCTCAGGATCAACGAATCCTAGACACGACGCTGATATTAATTGCATTTTCGAGTGAATATCAGTTCATAACTAGTAAAAACTTATTTCACGTAACTAATTATTTTACAGTGCCATTTATTATTTTGTTATACAAAACTTGGAACTTTTTTCCAGCTCTGGATTATTTCTAAGCGCTTCGTGACATTTACACTTTTGTTACGTTTATAATTAAAGCAAATAGCTTGTATTTAATTCATTATCTCTAGCTACTAATCATCGGATTTCACAGCAACGTGTTTGTATTATCATTAGTTTTTTTTAAAAAAAAGAATCGTGACTCTTAACAACTTTTAGAAAATCGAATTTGATTATATCTCTTTATATATCTAAAAGAAATACAAAAATTTAATATTAAAAAAATATCAAGTTATATTTTATTGCAGGAATAATTAAAGAATATTACGTTAATTAATAGCAACAGTATTTAGAGTATTTAAAACAAAGTTAATACATTGCAAAAATAAATACGTTACATCTATTACATATATAATAAATATTTATCTAGAACAATTATTAATATCGTTCATTGATAACAATTAATATTACTAGGAAATAAATGAAATTTAAATTTAATACAAGATTTATGTTTAAATTTTGCATAAATTTTTAGAAATATAATTAATATTTCAATTATACAGACTATTATCTTTTATAAACATCGATATATATATATATATATATATAATGTATTATGTATAACATACAAAGATTTCTCCACATGTTGCTCATATTCGTGAAATTCTATTCAACGACAAAGAGTTAAAGTTGACAACACTGACAAAACCAATTCATTAATATCTTTTAAAAGATACAATTTAGTACATTAATTTCTTAGTAGGATTTACATTCCATTTATCATTTGTCACTTCATAAATAAAGTGACCGTATCGTAACTGTGCCTGTTAGGTGGTACAAACGAAGCTACTATACACATACATACATACTTACATATATATATATATATATATGTATATATACAATAATAGCAGAAGTTTGTCAACGAAGCTTGTTAAAACAAAAAGGTTTTAACGGTACTAATTTTATCATATCAAAGCGAATACCTTTACAGAGCGTTGATTTGAAACCTTAGTTTGAACTACTACTATGTAGAATAGCAGTGAGAGGGTAATATGGTTGTTTCGGTTGCAATATATACGATATCCAAACGTATGTCACGACCAAACGTCTGTTTTATATTTGATATTGTAACTTTTTAATTTAAATTTTTATCACATGTATTAAATAAATTCAAATACGATTAATTAATATTTAATTACAATTTTATGTCAAAATTGAAATTTCAACGTAGCAACAATCCAGTACAATTTTGTTTAATTTGATTACTTACAAAAAGTAGTTTTCTATGTAATTAAAAATAAATTTATTAAAAAATAATCGAGTATTATTCTGTACAAGTATCGAAATTAGAAAATAAATTGTAAACCTTTGAATAAATCGATGATTGTTATTGGTAACATATTAATTATAATATAAAAATTAAAACATCAGTTTCGTTTTCATATCTATTACACATATCACAAGAAGTTCACATGTGTAAATGTAAACCGCTTAAAATGTTAATTCCGAAGGGTGAATGGTCGAATGAAACAGATTTCTTAACAAAGATTATTAACACTAAATAGAATGCTAATTTGAAACAACGGCTTTAGTTTTACTAGCGTGTACAAAATTTAGTACAATCTCAAAGCATTTGTCATATACAAAATATATTAAACGAACTCACACATTACTTTTATAAATTTACTTGTAATAATATTTCTGATTATTTATTTTTGATAAAAGAACAGTTTATTTAAATAAAGAGTAGATTTGAAAAAAATTCTGAATATAAAACAGAATTTAAAAAAAAAACTTTCTGAACTTCTATTTATTCTCACTGAAGCAATAGTGTTGTAATATAAAATGTTTATTTTTGTAAAAAAAGTTATGATGTAAATCATAAAAGAAAACGATATTTAATCAATATTATTTTAATAACTGTATTAAGATTGTTACTAGATGATATTTAAACAAAACATATTTTTGAATAAAAACATAGTCGGTTTTAATATAAGAACAGTTTTACTTCGAGTCAATTTTTAATAAAAAAATCCATCAATTTTTTATTAAAGTGTAGAGTTGTGTGAGAATACATTTTGAATATTAAAAAAAGAAAAACGTAACTTTCAAGTAAACATCTTAATTTTTGGTATGTTTTCGTAGATAAGTTACTCTTGCGAAAATTTATGCTTCGCAGACGTTGAATCACATAACGTCCGTTTTTTCAAGAAAATATATTAAATGTTATATCAGTCATGTGTATTCATTTATAATACTACTACATTTTTATAATTATTTACACGATAAACAAAGATAATATCATATCGTCCATGTTTATAATTTTAATATATGTTATTCGAATTTTAATTGCCAAAAATATTATCTTTTTACATCTAACACACCTACATATATACATAACTAAAACATTTATTTATCTCACTCATATATATATATATATATATATATATATATATATATATATATGTTGACAATTTCTCATGTTTGAATGTAATTATTTTTAATGATTGTAAGGTCAAAGATATATTTTAATTAACATAAAACTTAGAAAAAGATTACAGTATTTCTATAAAAAAAATGTTTACATTCAACGTCAACGAGATACATTTTTAGAATTTATTTGAATTTTAATAGAAATAATTATATATATATATATATATATATATATATATATATATATATATGTATATATATACTTTATAAAAAAAATATACACGTTTATATACTAGTAATAGAGAATGTATGTTGAAGAAAGAAAAAAAATTATAAAATATTTATAAGAAAACACATCTGTGTAATGTATGTAAATTTATCACATTTTTTTAATACAAAATCTATTTTTAGAAAGAAAATAAGTCCAGTGATATACAACAGAAATTGGTTGTGAATCTAGAAATAAAAAAAACAGAGAGTTCATACGTAGTTATATATATGATGGTCGTTTGATAAGTATGGTAAATTTATTTATTGTTTAATTTAATTAATTAAATTAAATTTTTCAATTTAGTTTTTCTTACTTTTTACCATACTTATCAAACGATGCTCGCAAGATAAAAATATGAAAAAATATAAAGGTATGGGATGGAAAAGAGAAATATTTGATGGGTGAAATTGGAAAATATTGGATGAAGCTTTTATCGAACAGTGGATAGAGAGAGACTAATTATATATATATATATATATATATATATATAATAAATATATCGAGATGTTTTTTCCAAACAAATATTTGAAATTTTAATTGGATGTCAGCTATGCATGAACACAATTGAAAATACTAGAAATCAATTAAAATTTATTAGACTTACTGTAACTATTCTGACATGAAACGTGTGTAATATTTTAAATTAAATCCCAGTCTAACTTTGTTTCTAATTTACAAAAATATTTTTAAAATCAATGTACGAAATTAATCACGCATCTGGATCATAAATTATTTCAATGACAGGCGTGTAGCATCGGAGCTTACATTCATGTACACACGAGAGAATTCTCATTGTAAATAGTTTAAGTCGTTTCAATCAAACCTGACATATCAATTCAGTTTACAAATTTAACATTATATATATATATATATATATATATACATATATATGTGTAATTAATTAATTTAAATCATATTATTTGAAAGGAATTGAACTGTATATACTTGATTGAAATCGACGTTTACTATAGTCAACTACAACACTATTACTATAGAGATATAATCCTCTGATTTAAGAAAATTAAACAAATATATAACAAATTATCTATTGAATTTTGTATTTAAAAAGTTATTTGAAAAAACACTATTACATCTTATTAATTAGTTTTATAGTTCCATAAACAATTGTTTATTTTTAAATTTATGAAAGTCAATACTTAATAACAAAATATAAAAATGTCAATCGATATGTACATATAATCACGTCTTTAGCATATATTTTATTCTTTTTTTAGCACACCTACTTTCACTGTTATGATTCTTTCGTCCGAGTTAATGGAAAATTTGAATTGACGTCCGCTTGCTATTTGAATAATCATAGAATTAAATTCCATATAACTGGAGTCACTGAACAAAAAGCTTTCTGTAATATTTTTCAAATGAATACTAAAACGGATGTTAAATTATTCTCACAGTATCATTTCTATCGTTCTGAAAGACTGATTAATCTCAATAAACGGATACTGTGTAGATCAAAGTGAAAACATTGACGGTACTGATTTAATATATCATCATCTTCACTCTTTAACGATCCATTGCTGGATAAATTTCTCCTTCATATAACACACACACACACACACACATATATATATATATATATATATATATATATTATGTGTATACATGTAACTTGATAATATGATAAAAACGTTGAATGAGAGCTTAAAGATAATTTTTGTACAAAATATTTATTCACGATAAAATTAGGTCGATTTCATGTATGTGTTATGTATAGGCTAAAGTATAGACTCACCGACAGACCGTGGAAGAAAAATTGAATTTTCAAAACCGCATTACCATTTTCCGATAATTAAATATCCGACCGGCGGCCTACGGCAATTTTTCATCATGAAAATCAATCTAACATTTAACGTTGCCCTCATATACGATACGCACACCTTTTAGTAACTGCTAAATGTTTTCTAAATTATACGATAACGTTGCGTTTGTACTAAAAAGTGCAATTCCTCCACAACACTTCCATGTTGCTGTTTTTTTGTTTTTTACCCACCAGAGGAATGTAGTTAATTTAATACAATTTTATCGTTTAATTAATTTAATTTTTCTCTCCACATACACACACACACACACACACACACATACATATATATATATATATATATATATATATATATATATACATATACATACACAAAAAAATTATATAGTATTTATTCCTGTTAAATTGATTTAAACGAAAATATTTCAAGACTTTTATTCTTTACTAAGTAATATTTTTGAACTTACATTTAATATTCTTTCACTGAAAACATTACGGGTAATTAATATCGAATTAAATGAAATTCAAAGTGCTGTTCATGATTTTCATTTACGGGAAATTACATAATTTCACATCATTTATTCTTTTCAATGTTTCATTTTTTATATTTATTTAATATCTACTCTTTATTGAACCTCCATTTTTTTTATTTTCATTTCGAACGAAATTCTTCTTTTTATGTCGTTCCGTCTAAAATAATGAGTTGTTCAGTTTTTTTTTTATTATTTCCAGTCGATTTTAAATCGTTATCTCAGCTCATGTCAAAATTTTATGCTTATGAATTTTTTCCATAGTATGAACGATTTTATTCGAACAGACAAAATAATAACGTTTATAATATTCTCTCAATAAACACATATATTTACTTCATTAAAACTTACTATTAATAATGAACAAAGTATTTGAAATAGTCATCTTTATGAAACAACTAATTATTATACTTTAAATAAAACTCGAAACATTTTCGTTTTAATTCTATCAATTTTCTATTATTCAGAAATATATTAAATGCCTCTTGTGACAATCTCAACCACGTCCAAAAATTATCAACATAGAATAACAAACAAACTTAAATCTTTAAATATTCATATATTTAAATATTATTTAAATTAGGAATAATTTAGGCGAGTGTTAAAGTATAGAAAACTTATAATTTGTGTTTATCTTAATCGCGTATAACAATTTAATGTTTTATTTAAAATTTATATTAAACATTAGCAAGATCTTCACATTTGATTAAGTGCTGAACCGTATTAATGGAAAACAACATGCGAGACCAATTGATTGCCGAATTATAAAACGAATCTTCATTAAAATTATTTTTAAATCGAATCATATAAAACATTTATTCTATTTTGTTATAAAAACATTAATACATGGGAGAATAGATTAAACTGAACAAATTTTATTTCATTTTATACAAATCTATTGCTAATAATATTGATTTCTGTGCAAACAAGTAGAACAGTAACAATTTAAAAGTTTCAAGAGGTTAAAATACTCTACAGATTTATTTTGACAGTCGTGTTATAAAGAAACTTTGCGAGAAGTAAAATCAATAAATAAATAAATGAATAGCGAAGAGGAAATGATTTGAAAACATTTTTAATTCGAATAGAAATTAAGAGGCTTTTTAAATTTGGTACATAAATATATTATTTCAATCAAAAATATAACAAGAATTCAAATAATCTCATGTTTTAAAATAATTATAATTAGCCATATATATATATATATATTTCATTCACAACTAGTTACAAAAGCTGATTTGTCACCACATTACAAAATAAAAATATTTTTTTCTATTATTAATAGTTCTAAACTGCCAGACAAACTGTTACGGTGTGTATACTTTATCAGGTCCGTGACAAAAATATGTTATTTTTAAACAGAAAAATAGCACGCTTATATGTTTTATACATATTTGCTATTTTTAATATAATCTACTGAATATTTGATTCGATATTAAAATATTTTAAATAATAATAACTTTTTGAAACAAACAGAACAACATTCAGCCTCAATATTATTTATATTCTAGTTATCATCGATTTAAACAAATTATTATTATTCAGAATAATTAAATAATATTTGACTGATATAAAAATATTTTAATATTAAAGAATGAATTTCATAAAGATAATAAATTGAAAATAAAACACGATATATTTTATACGAATCGAAGGACAACGATTGGTATTTTATGCACATAAATAGAAACAAATATATAAACATTTTCGTACTTAATAAAAACACACAAATATGTTTTATACATATGATTTTGTATTATTATTAAATTTATAAAGAGCACAAACTCATCTCGAATTCTTGCTATAAATAACACAGCATCTGTATTATATTTAGGTACTATATTTATATCTCGTGTATCAATTTTATAGCCAAACAGTTCACCTAACGACTCTATTATCTTATTTATTTTTATAAAAAATCGCTAATATTATAATCAATTTTTAAATGTTCTTTATAACACTTATATGTAAATTGTAATTATATATAAAAATAAATATGTTATTGAAAAAGAAATTAATCCGAAAATGTTGCAAGAATTATTTATTTTTCAGTTTGAATAAAATTTCAGAAAACTATTCACAACGTAAACAAAAATCCAATTGAGTATTATAAATCAAATCGTCGATACATAAACTCGATTTAAAAATAAAAATCCAACCATATTTCTTCAATAATATATATAGATAGGTAGATAGATACGTCATTTGTATATAAAATAAATAAATACATTATTCATTCCAAAGATTTATTGGGTTTTATTTGTTGTGGCATATCGTTGGGTTAAATTCTTAATAACACCACACCTATATAAATATAAATATATATATATATATATATGTATTATATTCAGTACACTTCTCAAATTCATTTCTGTGCTAGTGTTAATTCTCACTTGTCTTGCGTACGCGTTTCCTTCTTTTGACATCTGCCGTCACAATTTAATGTGTTTTCCTTTTGCTCAGTTTCCCTCTGAACTGAAGTGTTGCAGCTATCTTTAAAAGTAAGTAGGTTGGTACGTTATATGGTGGTTGACTGTTTGCTTGCTGGTTGCTCTGTTGAATTCGGCTCGGATGGGTTGAGTTGGTGTCTATTTTTATAGCACATCAACTTTACCACCTTACATTAAGATGTAGGCACTTGTTTTACGGAATGTCAACTGATGTGGTTATTACCGCAGAGACTGAATGTGTGATAAAGGATTTATGACATGGTAAATGTTTGCTATTTTTTTTTTATAAAGTAATTTGATTTTAACTCGTCTTTTTATTATGATCTTTCGGATTTTAAATATACATACGCAGACAATATATCAATTATACACAAATACATACATAATTTATTTCACAGCATTATATTTAAAAATATCTATTTTCTATAAAACATAATAAAATAATTTTTAACAAGATCTACATACACGAACGATAAATGTGTATACGTGTTAATAAAATCATTTAATGATATTCAAATATTTTAAAAGAACCATATAATCTTTAGAACAAGTAAAAAAAGCTGTTCGTCGAATAAAATTTATTGAAAAACATCTCACGTCTCTATTTCTTTACTTCGCCTCTTTGAATACACAGGATTGCAAAGCAGTCAATTTACAAAACATTTCAGACGTATGTATCGATTTATATCGACACTGTTACTATTTTTGGGGGGTAACTTGGAATTCAAACAAAAGTAATCAAGTTAAAAATAAAAAAGAAATGCACTGACAGAACATATATTTCAGTTGAAAATCAGCATCGAATATCGAAAACTGGAACATTGTTTCGTCAGTCAATTCCAACGTGAGTTGATTTTAATAGTTTTCAGATTCAATTCAAATAGGATTTATGTTAGAGAAACTTTAGTTTATTTGAGGATTAGATTATTTATCATCGAACGTTCCATTTCAGAAAATATTCTTTAAGATTGTCTGCCTAATAAATTTATTTATATGTTTTTAAATACTGAAATGTTTTATTTACATAAAATATCAAAGAAAATGTGTATTAGATAAACGTATCTCCTTATTAAAAATAATGAAATGAAAAATGAGACAAAATTATTTTTAATATATTTATGAAACGTTGAAGAACTTCTGTTATACAGTATTTTATTTAAAGCACATAATGGTAAAAATATGTCTGATATATGTATATTTCATGCTGATTTTCAAACTGTATTAAATCACATTCGTTACACACGCGTGCTCACGTTCGAATAATTATGAATAAATCATTACAAATAATATTCAGATACATAGCAAACATCGAATAAGAATATAAATTTAACGAAATTTATTCTTTGTTTTTTAATTTAATTCGCTTTTTTCGAATATTATCTATACTTTATATGTCATATATGTGACAAGTGATTTTGAAAAATTCCATTGGAGATACATTAATAAATATTGATTAACGATACGACTTTATATAGATTTATTCACGTTTTTTTGAAGATTTTTTCAACATTATTTTGCATTTATTTCAAACATATTTGAATTAGTTATATATGTATGTATATATAAATTATTTTGAAACGCAAAAATGCATTTGTATTAAATCATTGCAAAAATATCTACAAATATATTTAACACGAACTAGTGTCAAATATTACAAATGATTCTTTTACAATTCGAACAAGTGTAAAAAGTTAGAGAGAAATGCAAATTCAAGGTAGTGGATGCCAATTTTATATTCGTTTTATTTTCGTTTAAACATATATTCGACAAATATTTCGTGATTTCACAGTAAATGAATCATAATTTGAATATAATTATATATATATATTTATCATAAGGTGATTTACTACACGTCGTAGTAAATTTCATACTATGATTTGTAAATATTTTCAACTTAAACATTATTATTGAAGGCATTTATTATTCAAATGCAAATAATTTTCTATACTTTGTAACATTTTAACCACCAATCTAGTTAGACATGACATATAATTGAATATATATATTTCTTTAAAATATTATTAACTATTTATTGTTCTAATTACGTAATAATTATAGATCATACGATCTATATTTTTCATTCGACTTTCAGGTATAGTCTTTATGCAACAGAATTCTATTGGCACTGTTCCAATGATCTGGAACTTGTTTCAAATTTAAATTGTATCAATATATTATTTTCTCTACTTCTACTTTCTTTTAACAAGTCGATGTAAAAATGCAATCTTATACTGGCAGTTTTCCCTTTCTAATATATTTATTAATTGTATGCATGCGTGTGTGTGTGTGTGTGTATGTTATGTTCAACAATTACACGTACAACAACGATATTTTCAACTCAACGACAACTACGAGCATATGTTTTTGGTCTGTGGTCTCTAACAGTATCAAATTGTTGAAATTTCGCGATTGGGTTACAAACAGCAGTTGATTACGAGCAAAAGATGTACGAATTTTACGCATTGACGTAACATTTTTATAGTGAATTTTCACTATTGAAATGTATTATTCAAGCATGTCGTGTTCCATCACTAAAATTTTTCAAGTTTTTAATAAACAAATATTGAATAATTTGACAATTCATCAAATAATAGCAAACTTACTTCCTGAGCTCGTATTTTGACGCCTGATGTAGTATGGAAACAATATAACGATATGATAATATTTTGCAGTGAATAAAATGATATAAATATAAACGAAAAACAGTAATGAAATAATGACATTAAAAAAATAATAATCATAATGCAAAGATTAAAAATGTAAAGTTTAATTTTTAGTTCGGTAACGTAAATCACTGGTTTACACGGGATATTCCAACAGTATTTAAAACAAAACCACAATATGATTAAAAATTTTATTAGTGACAGACACGGTATACGTGAATGAAATCGATTTTAAATAAAGTTTATTTAGGCTGGTAAAACTAACGTTTGATATATATATATATATAAACACGGAAAATATTTTTTACTAAAAATATTTCCAACTTAAAATTTATAATTTATTCGTGACATAAACAATTTACAATAGTAATTTGTATTCTATTATTTTTATACTGAATTTTAAACATTGTTTATTTTTATTGAATAAATAATATTTCGATTTGATTATTTAAACATACTTGAAGTTACATACGAATTTCATTTCAAAATTATACATGTTGTTTGTATTTTCAATATATTATTTACAAAAGTTGAAAAAATATTAAAAAAAATGCCTCATTTGATTATTTCATATGAACGATGAATGCATACGTAGATATACAATGTTATAAACAGGTAGAAAAGAGCTTTCCGTTTCAAACTGTTTGTAACGCAGTTATTTGGTTATGTAGTCAAATACAATTTACTAAATTTGAAATGAGTCAGATGATATTAAAATATAATTCAAATACTAACTGACATCGATGAAAAAATGTAATCAATTTTGACATTCTGTATTACTTTATTTTTATTGTTTCAACAAACAAAGTATAAATTACGGTTTATCCTCCATGTCTATATACATTCAAAGAGAAAAAGAGATACAAGTAAATAATAGAAAATTCTAATGTAATTAGTATAATGTTATTTATTTATTCATACTAATTTTACGCAATATGTACTATTATCATTTTGCTACTGTTACAAATCTTACGACCTAGAAAACAAGAATGTTGTCTACATTTGTCGATCCTATATACACATATACAAACATATAGACGGGTAGTGAACGAATGAACTAGAAAAGGGAACAGGGTCACAATCTACGACGTTTAGCAAACCTCTAAGGATTATAGCTTCAAGTTCGGTTAATGAGCCCAATTAGAAGGTTCCACGATGCAATGTAATGTGTATTGGCAATCATTGGATGTAGTGAAATATACTAGATACATTATTCAAACTGCTCTCTTGCATACGAATTGTACCTATTTCCGATTCAATTTTATTAAGATTGATAGAGATTGTATAGGCGAAATTATTATATATAAATATATATATATATGCATAAGACTGAGTATTGTTTACAAATAGAATACTTAATAACCGAATTTATATTTGTAATTACATTAATTATAAACTGTAATTAAACTGATTAATATAAATAAATTTCTCAATAACTTAATAAATGATATTATTAACAACTATAAAGAGAATATATTATATTTTTCCCATTACTAGAGATCAATTTTTCATTTAACTACGATAATATATTTTTAATAAATCATATATATATATATTTAAATATTAAAAAGAAAAAACAATATATTTGTAAGCGAGTAGAATATTTTTATAGTAAAAGAAAGTGATGTTAAAAATAGGACATTGGAAAAAATATACAAAAACCAATTAGGGCTTTGCTTTGAGACA
The DNA here is from genome assembly GCA_029203775.1 of Neoneuromus ignobilis. Classification (NCBI taxonomy): domain Eukaryota; kingdom Metazoa; phylum Arthropoda; class Insecta; order Megaloptera; family Corydalidae; genus Neoneuromus; species Neoneuromus ignobilis. The sequence continues at coordinate 483,503 of CP092097.1, forward strand.
AACACGTCTATATGCCGAGAAAGAGATAACAACATATTTATCAGGGTGTTTGTAATGGATTAACGTTAATTCCATCTTTTTCGATGCGTTACCATCACGTTTCCATTCAGGATTAACGTGTTTTTGATGAGACAAAATAAAGGTCGCTTTCGAAACAAATTTACAATTTTTTCTTTTTTTTACGAAACGTGATTCGTTATCTTGTTATATATATATACGTAACAAATACAAATGGAATACTGTTGAAATATTTGATTTCATTTACATTTTTCTATCTGAGATATACATAGTATGTATGTATATATATATATATATATATATATATATATATATATGTAGAAATAATTTAGAAAATTATAAAATACAAAAAAAAATCACAAAATATTTTACTTTCATTATCAATTAATTAAAATTTCTAATTACCTAACAAACAAATACACAAGTACAAGCATAAAACTTATTTCTCAAATATTGTTTACAATTTAACAAGATATATTTTTTTAAAAATTTAGTATATATATATATATATATATATAATGGTGTATATTTACATAAGCATCGTGGGTTGAAATCAGAACTATCTCTGTTCGTACAAACCATACAAATTCAAAAGTATCATTTGTAAATTTATGTTTACCTTTAATTTGAATAATCTAGTAAACATTTAAATTAATGGGTAAATGTTATGTATGTGTATATGAAAGTTTGTATATTAGAACATATTTATTTTACTAATTAAAAGTTAAATAATGTATAAAAGTTCGTGTATATGAATGGAAAAGAATAACTTTTCGTTTATAAATTTATTTTAAATATAATTACAACAAAGTTTCCATTCGTGAAATATATAAAAAAAAATCTTTTCAGTATTTTTAATAATCTTTTAATTAATAATCACAGATGTCTAGTAAAAGTATTTATTCTTAATTAACATTATTTAACATAAGAAGAATATTAAACGTTAATTACAATTTCTGAAAATTATTCATTAAAATATACAAAGAAATATGATATTAAAATATTTTAATATATTACAGTATCATGAGCATTCTTTTCCTCTCTTAATACACAACGTACATACATTTCAATATATAAAACTAGCAAATGAATTTCTGATATAAAAATATTTAAATACACAAATAAACATAAAACTGATCGCATGATTTCAATTTCTTGCGGATGAAATGAATTTTTAAAAACGTGTTTAACTAGTATTCCATGTTGAGCGTATTTTTTTAATAAAACCGAGCTTTAAATACAAAATCGAATACAATACACATTGATCATCAGTTCGTCGCATTCTCAACTTGCTTACGACAATCGTAAACGTCAGCAATTAAAATATGCTGTGTACCAAAGCAAGAAATGCAAGTTTCTCTGCGTATTCGAATAAATTACTTTGAATTGTGCCATTAAAAATAATTGATATCATTTCAGTCCGTTGTATTCAAACGAAACATTGTTTCAAAGTTGTATAAATACAAATGAATCGTTGTGTCTATTAAAACTATATTGTATTTGCTCTTATTTGTTGTTTACATTATTTTTGAAATTTGAATTCCTGATAAGATATTAAACAATTTCTTAACGTTAATCGAAATGAATTAATTTTTATCACTGAAATATTTAATAGTGTCAAATAATAAACTTATCTCAAAAAAAATTAAAGTTTGATTATTTTCAAATATATACTTTATACAGTAATTTTTTATTATATGGTTTTATATAAACAATATATATTTTAAAAACACAGCTGATAACAATTAAATTATAAACAAAAATAAACATACATATATATATATATATATAGCTAGACACGTTTGTATATAACAGAATGAAATGTCATTTTTTTTCTTTTTATCTCTAGAAAACGGACGTAGTTTCGTCGTCGACTTAATAAACTTTAGAAAACGCTCATCGTCCGATTGTTTTGCTTTTTCAACCATACAATTTAGTTCTTTATCAGGGAATTTCATATCGAATAAGTTTTGTAAATTTCATTTATACTGAATAGCTTCCTGTCTATTTTCTAACACTTCAGTTTGAGAACATTCCTTTTTGTTAGTAAACTTTCACTCCAATTTGTTTGATCATATATTTTATTGATACTCTATTTTTTCGATAACAAAAACTACTTTCACGAAATCATTTTTTTTGACTGTGAAGATTTATCTATCTATCTATCTATATATACATACATACAATGTGTGTGTGTGTGTATATATATGCATTTTACAATAAAAACTTTCAGCATATTTAAGCAATTCAAATTTTTTTGTAGTTTTATAAAATGTTAAAAAGTTTTTATGTTCATTTTTAAATTAAAATTTAATAACAGTTAGGTTTCCACCGATTTAATTTCTAAATATGAATTGATGAAATAGAGAAATATATAAATCGTATCATGAGATGAAAAGTAATTTAGTATAGAAATTATTTACAAATAAACATCAGTAAAATTATTTTGAATAAATTCATTCATTACTTAAAATGTCAACAAATAGTTTTTTTAAAAAGAAAAAGTATCAAATATGAACTACATAGATCACATTCAATATTCGAAACAGATCCGTAGAACAAGAGAGTGAACGTATGTCAAAAAAGAGCAGTTAATAGCAAACCAAGTATAGTTTACGACGAAAAAAGAAAATAATTCAATAGCACTGCGCGGAAAATATTTATACAATGGCGACAGAGTTTTACTAGTATGAGTGGATGCTTTCTTGTTTGCTTACTTGCTCCAACAGCAAACGACGTTTAAAATTTACAGTTGTGAAAACAAGATGGCAATGGCGATGTCGCCACCCGTAAGATTTATTTGATGAAACTTCAGAACACTCTTGGCCAAAATGTGTACAATACGATATACAATATAGATACACACACACACGTATATATATATATATATATATATATATATATATATATAACTAGTCGTTACACGATACGCTAGGGTCACGGGTTTGATTTCTGACTGTGAAAACTTTAATCTCTATGCACACACACACACACACACACACATATAACTGCTAGTATCGTATGTTTTTTCTGTTTTGTTTTCTGATATTTCGACCGTTTTCAAGTTGACGTCTTGAAATTGGATATGCGTACAACACACAATCGGTTTACTTTATTTTTTCAGTAAGATATAAATACTTTTAACGGAAATTTTAAATATAATATTATTATATTTTTTCACAGATTTACTATATCTTGTAAAAAAACACGATATATTTTATTGGATTTTTCAGTCCGTTTATTTATTCAATAAAAATATCAATAATATATTTAGAGTTCAATATCAATTTCTTTTTGAAAAAATGAAATTATTTTTCTTCAATGTTTTATATATACATAAAATGGTCAACATAATAAATACACACACTAACCACTCTATTTTATTCATTTACAATACAAAAAGGATATGTGTACTCATATACACATGCCAGAAGTGAAACTTCTTATCAATGAAGTAATCAAAAGGTACATGGACAAGCGTATACCTAAAACTCGTAGATGAACAAATTCTTGAGAATAAAGCAAATAACAAAATGAAGAAATGTAGTAGGAAGAGAAGCGGTAAATACACGGGATAAAAATTTAAGTAGAAAATGATCAATGTTTTAATTAAATTAAATTTTTACAATTATTTCATATTAACACATCGTATGTGGACAACGCGTCTCGATGATGATCTTTCGCACTGTAGTAATAGTATGTCGTCGAGACTTTGTCCGCATACAATGTGTTAAGTAAGATTAATAATTATTTTCAAATTAAAACTTATAAAATTATGAATTATGAGAATTTCTTCGATTTCCATTGCTTTCTCCGGTAATGACTGAGTAGGTATAAACGATACAATTGGTTTTTGATAAGAAAAATTTTTGCGCAATAGACATTACCATCTTAAAACCTGTAAAAAACATTTTTTTTAATTACTATTATATTACTATTGTATAATATATAATATACAATTAGATCAATGTTTTAAAAATTAAACAATTAAAGGAAATACTCACAAATAATATATAACTGCAATGAACATCTATTTAGATACTATTTATACATAATTGATAATTTTATACCACATAAAATTCTATAAATCTTCAAAATGACACCTGAGAACAAAGAATTCATAATTATTGTGAGAATTTGTTACAAATACCGTTATAGGTTTCGATAATTTTTAAATACCGTATATTTTCAATAGTATTTCTTTTATTTGATAAATGTGTTAGTATACATGCACATAACCTCAATTTCACGTTAATTTGATCAATTTTTAAATACCATGTGGATGTATTGTAATCTTATTAAGCTTATTATTATAATATGAGATTATATAAATTAATATACTTACCAAAAATATCAATGTTATTACATTAAATAACACTCTTATTTAAACACAATTCACAGATTGGTTATCAGTGATATTACTTAGCGTGCTGTTCTATATTAACTCGACGCGCATGCGGCTTTATTACGTCTCTTTCTAATGTATTGCTTGCATCAAAATACCTTTGCTATCTAATCACATGTTAAAAGAGTGCACATTTTTCTCTCTCTACTGTAAGCATTCAATACAAATTTAAATTCAAATAACATTTTTAATCTAAATTATATATATATATATACATAAATTTTACAGTAAATGAGATAATGAGTCGATGTGGTCTGTTATATGTTAAGATATTTTACCAGTATCCAGTGAAGGTAGGTGTTTATATTTTGATATAGACCAAGAAAACATTTTTAAATAACGCGCCAAAAACGAGATAATCGCGTTGCCATGCAGCTTTCCGCCTCCGAAAAACGCCACAAGAGAAGTTCCACTTCAAAAATCTATGATTTTTATATAAAATTCAGTTAAATTATAAAAATTGATGATATTCATATTTTGTACATTTTATCTCTATACGATCTGAATTTCAAAATTAATAATGTTAAAACATAAAATTATTTTGGAATTTAATTCATTGTAAGTGTATAATTAAATATTCATGTGCAATTCTAAACATATCTATATTAAAAAATATTCATATTATATTGTGTGTATGTGTATAATATACGAGTATTCATTTTTGAAACTATGAAATATATTAAAAGGAAAATACTAAACGAGCAAAAAATGAAATAAAGTAATCCGAGACAGGAAAATCTCCTAAGAAAACACCTACTCATTTACATAATGGTATGTAATATATTTAAATGAAATAGTAAACAAATTTAATGTAACAAATTATTTACCTGTGTTGCTGCATACGAATGCTGGCACCAACAGCCACCATAAACAGCTACAACCTCTTGTAGATAATTTTCTTGTTCGTACTGTGATGGCTGCATTTGCTGCCGTTGAAACGTTATCACTATAAATTTTCTTCTGTCCAACATCAATTTGTTCACCGGAAATAAACTGTTTTCCATTCCTATGACGGAATTGTCTGCACGAAACGGCCATTTTCTTTTGATTCGACACGGCCATTTTGTTAATGTATACACGCACAAGTATACTGCAGTTATTGTATAAAAATAAAAAAGACGATTCGAATGATTTACATTGATAAAAGCCACGATGACATTTTTATATAAATTATTTGTTTATAGTAGTTTTTTTTCTGTAAATATATCAAATTTTCCCTATAATATATTTCTTTCTTTTTTACTGATATATGACAAACATTATGTGAAACTAAAAAAAACACACACAGTCATATTTAAAATGTACCAAGTACAATGTAGACGCACATCGTAGAGTGAAAGAAAAACGATGACGAAAAATATTAACTAGTCGTTCTTAAACAATTTGTGTTAAATATATATTTATGTTCACGTTAATATTATATTCTAGTATCATTGTTTCGATATTTTTAACACTGAAATAAATCATTAGAATATTAATATCGTTTACAACTTTAACACTATTTATATTTAGATATTAACTCTTACCGGTCGTTCGTTATATTTAGTGTATTAGTGCCACTGTCAAAAAAGCTCTGTTCAATTTTCAACGTTACAAACATTGATATATTGTTCTTAAAACTGTTCGTTTTTAAATGATTTGTAGTATTGAAGATTTATATGTTTAATTTAAATTTATTTTTTTACACGTATGTAAATAATGAAACATTGACAGGAACACGTATAGATTAATATATGTTTTTAATTGATTATATATAGATATAAACACAGATTTTTTTTAATTATTACTGCTCGATGAATGATTTCTATCATTTATTTTTCGACGTAATTCGTTATTTATACTGTTCTTCTGATCTTCCGACAATTATATTCTTTAATATTGAAGAGATATTATTTTACGTGAACCTGTAAAGAAAAAAATACATTAGAATTAGAATCACTTAAAAAGAAATTACAATTAAGTATTTCAAAGCAATATCAATCAGTTCATATTAGAGAATTGTAGTAGACAATCTCTCGTGTTTACGTGTATGCAAGTAATTACAATTATAATTCTAATTACATTAATATTCCATTAATTTAAATTAATTAATATTTAACATAGAATACATTAATTTAATATCAATTTGGTTGTACATTTATTAAATTAGATAATAGGATTGCGGCGTTTTAAAATCGGCTTGTGTTAAATTTCAACGCGTAATACAGGTATTTATGTCTAATTATGAACTGATATCTATATTAGCTCTAAGACATTTAACTAAATGTTGATGAAACTATTTATTTACAGCTTTATAGATTATAAACAAATATGTCGTTTCTATCGAAAATCTTGTTCAATTATATTTATATAAATAGATATATATATATATATTTATTTTAAAAAATAATTTTCAGAAAAATTGGATGGTTTAATAAAGTTTATCCCATTATTTAGTACATTATTATTATTATTATTGTTATTATGGTATTATGAATAAATCCTTATTGCACCCAAAGGAATTAGTAAGGGTGACCTTTCTATTATGATCTAGGCCAAAGATATTCAAATTGTTCCTTATAAATAAATATATAATAAAGCAACTAATTTTATACTGTAAGATATTCTATTCATTTACACAAATTGAATAAACTCAGTCTACAATATTTTAAATATACATTTTAATATTAAAAAAATCAAATGTAATTTGAAAAAGTATCATTGAAATCAATTTTTTTTTTGGTTATAGCAAATCAAATTTTAATGAAAAATATAAATATATATTTATATAAAATATCTAAAATAATCTTAATATATATCTCCAAATTTCATCAATTGGAACTTGAATAATTTATTTAAAAAATCTCTCGTAGATTTAAATTATTAGTTTCAGTCAAGTCTCTTTTAAAATCAAAATATTTTAAAAATTCTTCTGGCATACACACACACACATTTATATATATATATATATATATATATATATATATATATATATATATATATGCGTGTGTGTGATAAAAGGATATAAATCTATGTCACGTATCTATAAATAAAAAAAACTTCTAGCTCATATGCAAAATAAAAGCCGTTTTATTCGGTAGCATATAAAAAGTGAACAAATTATTTCCGAACTCAATTTTCATCATTCAAATAAAACACAATGAGCATAAAGCGGCGTTAAAACAAATTAAAATTAAATATAAATAAGGTTGTATTCTCGACTCATATCCCTACGTGCTGTTTTGTGAAAATTCGCATAGTAATCTTTCGCTGTGTTGCCGCCATGCAGACAGAAAAAGCTCGTTGGACAAACGAACAGGGGTGTGTTGAAAATATTTCCAGTTTAATTTAATAATTCACTATGGGTTCCTTAATTGGAAATTTATAGTTCAGTCAGACAATATATAAAAAAAGTAATTATTTAATTATCAAATTATAACATGGAAAGAGGAGCGGATGAGTAAATGTAAAACGTTTCAACTTGTTTAATTAGATATCGTATAAGTGATTGATAATACACCATTTATACAGCAGCTCGTGTGAAATAATTTAAAAAATAAACAGATACTTAGAACTTTAATTCGTACGTTTAAATATTTTATACGATATTAGTTAAGAGAATTTTAATCAAATAATAACTTCATGTTCTTTATATTATATAATTCAATAAATGTTATTCAAAAATTTAATAATATTTCACAAATATTACAACGAACGAATATTTGAATAGAAAATCAAATTCGATAGAAGTTTTCTAAGACGTGCCTGTCGACACGCCATCGAATGTTACTACTCTAACCAGCGAGTACTGGGTTCGTGGTGGAATAACACGAACCGTCGAAAGAACACGAAAATGAATGCCGTTTGTTAGTAGCGAACGTTTCGCCTCTTAGATTACTTGCCCTCGTGAAGAAAAAAAATAACTTCAAACGATTGAAAACAACTGAAGTGAGTCACGAATAAAATATTAAATTTGGTTCAGAGGTGGCTATCGCTAGCAAATTTAAGTAGGATCAGATGTTGATGTTTATATAATAGAAATTGAACAGCTAAAGAACTGGGTAAATGTTCTTTTGTATTAAATAAAACACCATTAGCAAATTCGAGAGAGCGAATAAATTATGATGTTCCTTCAATTTCAATTAGTTTCAAGAGAGAAAAGCAATTTATAAAAACTCAATAGCAGATAAAAATATTATTAAAGTAACTAATACATATAGAAATCAATCCGTTACAACATTTATAAAACAACAATATTTCAAACAAATCATTTTATTCAGTACGACGCTACTGATTCTTGAATACAGGCTATTATACGACGTACTGAAAATGATGATGGTTTTAATAATCGCTGCTTTTTATCAAATAATACCCATTTAAGCAACGAGTTCAAGTAAAAATTATTTAAAGAAATACTTCCAGATTCCTAATTGTGCGAGAAACAACAAGTGGAGAGGTTTTGTGCGGTTGGAGAGTGTAGTTTTTAAGTACCGCCGTTAAGAAAAAGAGAAAGTTTAAAATAAAGAAACTGATGATATTTCTTTAAACAAAAAAAAAATATTTTTATCATGACATTTATTTATAAATATATTTTTTTAAAAAATACCGATTAAACAAGCATATTTTTTTTAAAAAATAAATTGTAAAACCGGAACTATTAACTAGTAAAATATACAAATCATACAGAAATTAATATTGAATACAAAAAAGTTTATAACCTATAAATTTCAACCGTATTGAAAATAAACGTTTAATAAAAATGTTAAATCTGTCATCTCTATTATCTCATAAACATGATTATCGAATAAAACGAAAACATTTCGCATAAAATATATCTATGATGAACTGTCTAAAGATTTTTTTCTTCACGTTTCAACAATCACTCAATTCATGTTCAACAAAAAAAGATAGATCGAATAGACGAATGTGAAAGGACGACGAATAAAACGATTGTACAAATATGTAGTAGAAAGAGATAGCACTGGCAGAAATATTAAGAGGACAACGGGTGGTCTTACATCAAATTGAACGATAACTCTCAATCGTTCATTCGTTAAGAGGCTTATCTCATTTCCAATTTTTATTTATATTTTAATCCCCTGTAATATTTCTTATATATTCTTCACGTACTTCGTACACACACGTACTCATACATACCCATACAGACACACTCACAAACGTGTGTATTTATATATATATATATATATATATATATATATATATATATATATATATATATATATATATATATATTTATTCACACACACAAGTTTTATTAAACACTAGAAAACTCACTTTTTTAAAAAGACAATTTATTTTTAATTTCAAATACAATAATTTCGGCGACTCGAAGAGCTCTATATTAGAATGTTTTCACTAGAAAAATAATCTAAGAACTGAAATAATAATTTTATTTGTTCAACAAAGAAACCTCTGATTCCTGTTCGTCATTACTGAGGTTATATTTTATCTTGGAATTTAGACTTTAGTAACAGGTGCAAGATAGTTATTATTATTTAGACGGATGTACTTTGAGAACTAAATCCAATGTATAAGGGAATTATTGTTATCAACAATGATAATGTTTTATGTGGTCCATATTACTCACACACATATACTCATATAGACACACTTACAAATATATATATAACTGTAAACATTTATTTTTTTAAAAATGTTATAAAATATTTGTATTTTCTATATTTTACAATAAATTACAAAGAATAAAAAAATATCTTACACATTACATTGAAAATACCAATTTATTTGTTCAGTTTATTCTATAATATTTTAAAACATGCAAGGTCAATCATTTCTCTCTAGATACACAGATTCATAACGTAATGAGATTAACAGAAATATGTAAAACTCTTATATAAACGACTATTTCTAAAATAATCAGTAAATATATCTGAACCTAAAGAATACCAAACAAATATTCAACCAAAAGTGAATATGTAAATGATATAAAGTAGCCAAAATGATATTGAAGATTTTAGACATACATTTACTGCTTACTATCTAGTTAGACCACCCTATATATATATACATATTAGTATAAATTTATTAATGTAAAATAATACAATGCAATAATTATTATCATTTTTCATTTTAATGTTTGCTATTTATAACTGAAAACAGTGTCATTATTTTAAGTAAATTTATCGATTTTCCTATTACTGTTGCCTTTAAAACGATAATCAGCCAAAATTATCATTTCAGTAGTCCTGCTGCTATCTCAATAAATTGAACTGATTACAATACTTTATCTTTTTAATACGTTTTCCCTTTTCCGGATAATCCAATCGCAACTTTACCTCTTTCGATGTTTATTTTCAATGTGCCAGTTCGTTGGTACAATACAATTTCGCAGATTTGCATTCTTTTCTAACTCCTTATTCATATTCACCTCTCTCACTCTGTTTATATATGTTTGTGTATGTAAATAAATAAATAGATAGACGAATAAATATTGATACATAAATAAGTAGAGAAAACTTATATGTATTTCAAATCATTTTAACAATACAATACGACTTTTTGAATGGTTAATATCATTAGAAATAAAAACAATGGATCTCGATATTGATAAATAATTATGAATAGGGAATATAATTAAATAGCATGTCGTATAGAGAAACAGAGGAAATGTTCTCGGTCGAAATACGAAGAGAATCTACCAGAGGAATGTTGTTCGTATGCATTGTGGTTAAAACGTCTTGTGATTATGTGTACACAGTTTCATGACAATATCTAGTGGTTCGTTTCAAGCAGATCATTGCGTGTAACCATGCGTACTAGCATTCAGTCGACAAAGTTATTTGAAAATCGATTATTGAAGCTCCGACTTTATTAATATTCAAATCTATTTGATTACATTTTTGACAAATCTTCAAATGATAACGAATGGAAATAAATAATCCAGTTGAAAACGACTTATTTCGGAATTAAACAGAATATATGAATAAAGAACAAAATTATATTTTAAACAATATATACAGCGAATCAAAGTGAAACTCATACAGCATGATATTTTATATATAAATCATTTCATATATTGCTATATGAAAAACAACAATTAATTATTTCAATTGTGATGGAAGTATTTCTAATAAATACATAAAAGACATGAACATATTCGAATTGTGATTATTGGTGAATTTTCCACAGTAAATATCATGCCGTGTGAGTTTCATTTTGACTGACTGTATAAATTTATCAAAAGTATATGTAAAACATATTACTATTCAATTACAAGTATCTCTATAATCATAATACAGATAATAAAATAAACTTGAGGACAAGTAAACAATATTCATTTGATAATAAGTGAAGTTCGATAAAAATAAAATCCAATGTTGTCCAAATAGAAAAACCAACTCGTGATCAATGAAATTGATGAGTCGTGATCAGTGAATGTGAACAACTACGAACTAATAAAGTATATAATCAATGAAGCATGAAAGTCATGATTTCTGGTTAATAATAAAACGTTTTTACTTCTGCTACGTATTCAACTGAACATGTTTCACGTCTAAGCACTCGAGTTCGAGTTTTCTCGTGATAAAATATTGCATACATTTCTATATATCAAATGAAAGGACATATGAATAGTTTACATGATTCAATGAGAGTAATCTGTCGAAATTTATCACTGTTTTGTAAACACATAATCACTTCATATTAGGGTATAATATATAAATAAAGACACTTCCTTCTGATAATTTCCTTTTTACTCTCTATACTCAAACGTTTTAATCCCTCGCATAAACACAAACACACATTTATATATATATATATAAATTACAATTCCTTAAAATACAGCCCATGCATAAATGTAATCAGACATCGAAGGAACAACGTTGTTTGTTCAATTAGTGAAAGGTTAGTCTACCTGATAATTTAATTTCAACAACTTGCTTTTATATACTACATATGAAAAATATTCTCATTATCACTAAATAGTCATCTAATAACTTAATTTATTACCCCTTTTACAATTTTAAATGAGTTTTAGCGACAAACCCCTCAACAGAGTATAAATATATATTTCGCTATATGATTTAAAAGTCAACGTTGTACCGACATATCAATTACTGGTAAAAAGTTATATCAAAACCACATTATAATGTAATAAATTCAATTAAAGCGTGTACAACGTTTGAAAATTGTAAATAATCTCAATATTTATACGGTTTATAATTAAATATAAATTAGGTGTGTTCAGCAAAATTATTATAGGTACAGTTTCATATAAATATATTAATTTATAAAAGTGTATATTAAACACAAGCTAAAAATGTACGTTTTCCAGTAAGAATGTCAAAACTTTACTTTGACTAGAATTATGTGAATAAATATATGCAATATAACTGTGTAATAAAATTAAGAATATATTCGAAACTACATAGAGACGGTTAAAAGCTAAAACTAAAAACTTTCGTTTCTCGTATTTACTTCGAAGGATTTGTTGCGAAACTTTTTTTATAACATTAACAATCTTATTGAGTTCGAGATGCACAGTTTTTAATTCTTAATGAACACCATTCGAGTTGAGTACAAGTCGTTAGTTTTAGCCTGAGATCACCACAGTTCGAATGACTATCTATTCAACAATCTCAAAAGAATCTGGTTGTTTTTACAAGTTTTCTAAGATAACGAATGATTTGTTCTAAGTGAAGTAGTACTAGATGTTTTCTATGTAATAATATAGAGTAATGTATGTTGATTATATTATTAATGTTATTTTAATAAATACATATTCATATCAGTATTTGAATATTAATTTTCAATTTCGAACATTAATTAAATTATAATATATTGTTATGTTCAAATATTTATAATTTTACCTGTATATTAAAAAAAAACATTTTGGATGTGTTGTTCAGTCTACTGAAATTAAATTTAATATATGTAAATAATTTCTAACATGCGTCTTGAATCCATATGTCGTGAATAATTAGAATGGAAATAAATTGACGTAGAAAGGAATGGGAATTAATTTATCTGTTACATTCGTGTAAATATATTTATGTATTTACACGTATGAATATACATATATAAATATACATATTTTCATATATACATATACATATATACATATATATATATATATATATATATATATATATATATATATATATATGCGGTTATGTTTGTCGTGTGTTCAACAAGAAATAAATTCATTGTAATAGCAATATGTATGTACATATGTTTCATATATGTACATATATTTATGTACACAATAATTTAATGAAACTAAATCGTTAAATGAAAATGTCCAACGATATTTACACTTCTGTTTCGTGCAGAAAAAATTAGTAAATATATATAATGTGAATGCAAACGTGTTACTAAGTTCATTATCCAGATGTACGTTCGGCGTTGCACGTTGGCAACATTGCAAATGTTGACAAAAGGGCATTAATCACGCGTGAAGTGGACTTGCTTAACAAGCATTATGGTGATATACGGGTTACAGATTTTGACGTGCGTACAGATTTAATGAACATGATTTTATGTGGTGTGTTTGTGCAATTTTTTCAATACACACTCATACCAATACTGGTTTTCAGAAATTTACTCATATTATTTATATATATATATATATATATATATATATATATATATATATATATATGATAATTCCTGTAAAGTATAAAGTTAACAGAAATTTATCGCTCACTCTTAACAGTACAGTTTAGATTTTGATAAGCATTTCAATAAACATTCTTATTATCGTCAGAACACAAGTTATAAATTCTTAAATGGTAGTGAATTATTAAACAAAAGATTTTCAACTCATCTCTCTGACAATAATGATTTCGATGACTCGAACGTCAAAAAACAAATCAACAAGTGTTTGAGTGATTACTGAACATTTTTTTAAGTTAGTTTTTAAATGATCAAATTCAATACAATTTGTTTTGAGATACAAACTCGACTTTTGGATATTCACACAATGTTAAAATTAAATGTAAAAACTCATAAAACAATTCATTCGACTCGTAAATGTCCATTGTATGTATAGTACAGTAACCTATTAAACTATTACGAGAATATGTGTAGGGGGAAAAAAGAAGGCGTACGAACAAAGAAAGTGAACGAGATTTAGATCTAATAAATGTAACAATCGAGGGGCTGTAAATATCGCTGGTGATACACTTAAAACGTGCACCCAATTGCCGACATGAACGAATTGTCAAAAGGAGCACACGATATGTCCAAACAAAGGACCACAATATAATAATAGTTATTGAACGAAAAATTCCGTATTATGTATTTCCTGGCGAAATACCCAAATGACAGATTGTAAAATCTATAATTAGCTTTTTTGAAAGGAAGCCACGTCTCCTTAATGCCTCAAACCACATGATATATATATATATATATATATATTTATATCGACCTATGTCATTCATTTATTTCTCGGTAATTATGAAAAAGGGTAAATGTACTTTTCAATTGATTATTCTGATAATATTATAGATCGTTTATTATTACAATTAAGGTGCTTTGCAAATTAGTTGGATATAAATAAAATAACAAGAATGATTAATTATGTATGTCGAATAAAAATTATAAAAATATTACATTATATTATTAAAGAGCTTTTATATACAATGCAAATTAATAAAATTTTAATTTTCATTAAAGAGTTTATATACGCATTTAATAAATCGTTTTAAATGTTAATATTAATTTATAAAATCATTATAAATATACTTTATACGTTTCGATATTATTTCATACAAATAATTAAATATATAAGCAACAGAAAATGTATTCACACTGAAAGCCTAATGAATATTAATTAATCACGTTTTTAAATCGAAAAACTCAAAAATGATTTGCATTTTAAAATCATTTCACCTGTTTATATCAGTGGAAAATAAAAGTAGAACGAAGATTATACATACATACATTTTCTTCAGCCTCTAATTTATTGTTAAGTACGTATATGTCAGATTAAAAATATTAAACAATTTAATACTATAACATATTGAACATATTTACATACAAAGTACCGAACCATTTATAGAGATTGTCATATTGGACAAAGAGTGTAGAATTTTATTTAAACTTTAGTTCGAAAATCAATACGTTTTGTTTAAATCTATTCTAAACATTTACACATAGTTTCAATTTAATTTTTCTATTATATATATATATGGATGTTATAAATATAATAAAAACAACATACAAGATAAATAGAAAAAATCAGACGCAAAACATATTCATATATGAGATTTTTATATTTGTTTGTGACCAGAGGGCAAATGGTAGTTGGTTGAATAAAAATTTTAGGGTGTGTTATGCTTGAATTTAATATTGACTGATATTGTAAATAAAACCCAATCATTTCAAGCAAAACATTTTTGTATATTTATTTCAATACATTGTTTTATAATAATGCAAAAAATTATAAATATATATATTGAATACTTTTTATTCCATTTTTCAGCTAAACGTAAAAGTAGTTTCATATAAAATGAAATTGTCATTAATGCCAATCTTAAATGTATAATTAATAATAATGTATATAATATATATTAATTCGTACAAATAGACACATTTCCATTTTTTATATTCAAATAAAAAGGTTACAAAAAATAAATAAACGAAACGAAACGAAACGAAACGACCATATTTTTATAAAGTTATTATTACAAATGAAATTTTCAAATAAGCGTGTCAAACAGAACGTCAAAACCTTGTCCGTAACAATTTCAGTCGACTATAAAACACAGAATCGGAAACGAAATGTAAATTCACGAAAAGTACATTACGTACATTTCCTGTGAAACGTACCTCTTGAAATAACCCGTTCACCATTTATATGATAATATTTGATAATTAATTTTGAAGCATTGTAATACGTTACATTTGTTGCATTACATTTTTTATTACGACTCGCGAACTTTCTTTTGAATTTATTTCGTGCGAAATGTGTTATTCTAAAACAAATGTTCAGTTAAAAGTAACTTTTCATGAATATATCATTCGTATTTACGTTCCAAATACAAGAATCGGGATCGTATGAGATCGAAATAGAAGTTTATATCACAAGGATTTTCACAATAAGTAATACTTTTTTTATAAATGTGTTGCTTTGATAAATATTGTTCCGGAATAAAATAAATACAGTGTGTATTTTTCGAACTTGTTAAAAAAATAATTAATATCATTAAACAAATAATTCACTACTTACAAATATATTTGTTGATTTCTTTTGCATATAGCAAGCCAATTAAAATTTACAATCACAACGCACATCATGTGCTAATAAACTTAAAAGTACTCATTAATTAAACGAAAACAAAGATCGCTAGAGCATTGAAATATGTTGATTAATAACTGTCATGAATATTTCTTATTAAACTCACAGCGTTTGTTATTAAATACGTTTATTATATTCAATGTTCAATTAGAACCTAATATAAAATTCACGTTAATAGTCTATAAATAATACATCCAATTAGAAAATGTACAAAATTTATAAATTAAGGGAAATATTTCCAGACGTTTTTGTTATTTGTTTAAAAAAAATATATAAAGAATATTTTTGTTAAAATATATTCAAATATTAATATCTTCAATTAAATCACATAATATTTTTTTTAAGAAAAAGGAATTACTGAAAGAAATCAGCAATTAATTAGTTATTATCAAAGAAAAATAATCATCAGTATTATATTTGTATATATTTATTTCTAATAAAAAAATATAAATGGATATAATAAATTATTTATAAAAAATAGAATATTTCAAATTACTAAGAGAAAATCAAATATCAAGAATTGTAGTTTTTTAAGACTAAATAATTGTGTAAAAAATATAATTTCTAATTAGTATTATCACTATATGTATTTAAATATTACATCAATTATAAATGGCTTTACACAATACAGGCAATTATATATATATATATATAATCAATTATCCTTGATAAATCCTTTGTATGTTGGGAATTGAAATCTAAAATCCAAACAATCCGGATTAGCAAAATAGAAAACTTGCAATAATGAAAATTGATGAACTACGTTTTAACAATAATTTTATTTTAGTAAAAATAAATTCTATTTATACTTGATTCATAAATTTGAACAGTAAGTGAGTTTTCTTCAGATGCAAATTAAATAAACGTATGTCCCGTTTATTCCATTAGAACGACGCCACAGTATTTCAATTGGATTTTGTGTCGTTAGTTCGAAATCCAATCGGAACAGGGTTTGAACTTAAGCTACTCCAGATGTTTGCGTTAGATATCGATTCGAACATTCGCTCTTTCGTCGACGTTTTATATGTAAAGTCAGTAATTTGATGTTTTGGAATTTCGTTGTTGTTTTTAAATAGCCTATACAGATTAAGTGTTATTTATTTTACTGCGATTAGGTGAACAAAAGAAAATTATTTTACGAGTGAAATAAACGCTATTAAAACGAACAATGCTGGAAGTAAATTCTAGTATATTACTTGAAATTTAATTATCACAGAATGTTTCTAACAATAAATCTAAACATTTTTCAGTCTCTGATATTAAATCTGTTGCACTGCTGAATGATTCGATTTCAGAAACAAACAGAATATAGAAAATAATCCATTCATATCTCCACACGACATAAAAATTTATACCCAATTATACAGCAACTATAGATTGGTCGAAACGAAACAACAGCAAACCTTAGTGCATTCTATCGAAACAAGACAATATTATTGTCGTAAGAATTGTCGGTTCTGTCATTGGTTCATTGAATTCATTCGAAACAGGATAAACGTATTGGGACAAGCTGTTCTTTTCAGTTGAGACACAGTTTCATCTGAGAGAATTCGTCAATAGTCAGAACGGCTCTGAATTCGAAGTGCGGACAATCCACACACAATCCATGAAAATACTATTGCATTCAATGAAAAACCTAGTATGATGGTGGTGGCGCTGGGGAATATTGCTGTGCGCTATCGCATCAACGAATAATTGAACCACTATTTTTAGTGGACGTCGCCAATTCAGAATGATATCAGGATATTTTGATGCAGTTTGTTGCTTGCAAATGGCTTTCAACTTGGTGCGTTCAAATTGGATAATTATATATATATATATATATTTTGAAAGTGACAAAGTATTAAAAAATGAACCATTTCTAAGTGAAAAAATGTATTCTAAATTTCTATTGACAAAATATTAAGAATTTTAATAGGAGTTATAAGTGAAATGGTTAAAAATAAAAAGATCGTACATTTTTGTAACCGTACAGCTTTAACTCATTTTTCTCAAAAAGTGACTTATGCCACTTTCAAAATAAACGGCTCATATATATATATATATATATATATATATATATATATATATATATATATATATATATATGTAGTTTATGAAACAGTGATATACACGCATGCATACACATCATATACAAGGTATGTTACAGAAAAGTCCACAAATTATAGAATGTCCATGCAAAAGCACAGTATTATTTTTAGCTCGTACAGCGAATACATGATGACGTCCCGTGTGAAATATTGAAACCGTTCTGGTACGGTTCATGCTTGCGAATGAATCAGCCACGTGAATCCAAGTCAACCGGCAGAGCTAGCCAGCCAGCCATCCACCGCGAAAAAGCCCACCCCTGAGAAAACCGCCCTTAAAAAGCACACCGAATATCCCTGTATCCTCTTACCCATTCCAAAACGTTCAACGTTCGTAACCCACTTGTCTCACTCCTTCAGCCGACCCCCAACAATCACCATCTCGCCGACGACTTCAACAAAATACATGATATAGTTATATTCAGTATGTATGTTCAGTTTCAATATATGAGCCACTCATTAGCCAAATCGATTAACTTTACAAAACAAAATGTTGAGAAATTGATAAAATAATATATATTGATGTGTGTTTAATGTGTTTGTGTATGTAATAATTTTTTAAAAATATTAGTATATTAGAGTACGATTTGAATTCGTATTCATTGTGAATTTCAATTTAAAATTATAATTATCTGGTTATTGCATTGTTTTGAAACTAAACTTGGCAATGTTTATGAAATCCGTAGTAAATATTAATGTCCGGTATTAATAATACATATTAAATATTGAAAAGATTTTTGAAATTCAATGAAAATTAATAAAATATAATAATGCACATTCTTTTTTAAAATTTAAATTCAAGTAAACATTATAGAATGCATTATTACAGACGTAGCTTTTATCTAACAGTCACAGAGTCAGTGTTATTGAATTAGATTGAAATAAGTGGATTCGATATTAATTAAAAAATCAATATTTTTTCAGAAAAACGCTCATAATCGTTAAATTTTCTAAATCACAGAAGAAATTACAGTACACATTAAATCTTTATCATGCGAGCGTAGTATCATTTCAGTACTTTTAATACACCTTTCATGGTAAATATTTTCTGATAATAAAAGACGATATGGAAAGTAATAAGCGTTTTCAAAAGACTGGAAATAAGATTATCTTTTATCAAAGTATATTAATATTTTAATAAATTTTCTTTGATATTTAGCTGGAATATATTATTGGTCCATATAGCAAGTGTCATTTATGTCCGACTTATTTTCAATTATATATTAGTTATTGAAATTAAAATATTTTCTGAAAAAAATATAATATTGATTGTGAAATTGTACATTATTGATACTCGATTACAAAAAAAAGTAATGTTTGTGTATGTAAATAATACGAAATAAAAAGAGATTTTCACAACGCGAATAATTGTGAAAGTAAATAAAAAGAGAAAGATCAAAAAAGTGAAACCGAACTGACAACACAGTAGGACAATAGAAAACCGTTGTCATTAAATACTGGTGAAAGAAGTATACCTTTAAAAAGAAAATTGAAAAAGTGAAGACATTAAGAAGGCATATTTCTTAACTTTGATTTATGTACAATAAACAACAGTCAGTATTTTTGAAAAGGTTTATAAAAAGATGTTTTCTTTTTGTAAATTACGTACTCGAGTGAATATAAATAATCTCGATTCAAGAAATCAATACACACGTATTTACTACGAATGTGTATAAAAATTATTAATAATATGTTAAAATAATATTATTTTTTTATCAAATATTTTTTATATAATACAAAAAAAAAGATTCATACCTACTAAACAAATTTCAACGATAAACCAGAGAACTGTAACTCAATGACACATTGATTTATACTTATGTTCTTGTATTTCAATAAATCATAAACGAAGATTTCACCTCAAAAACCACTAATGTTTTTAGGACATTTTAATATTTTCATTGATTTATTGTTCTGCGTCATCTTGCTTATATTCTATATTGTTACGAGGATTGTGTTTCTATGAAAAGGTTCTATTTTATTCCTTTTCCTTTCGTTATATTTATTACATTACTACGTTTCTATTTATCTTATGGAAAAACATGTTTTTCTTGTCCGTTTAATAAATATTTTAAAAATATAATATGTATTTTTTTCATTTCCTGAATTAAATAATTATATTAAGATAAGGATAAGAACAACATCATTTAACAAAGCAATAATACGGTTATAAATAGGAAACATGGAATATTTTTTTCGATGAAAAAATATTTCTCTCAAAACATAAAATACCAAAAACCTTCTTAATACACAAATATATTTTTTGATGTTATGGTCAATCGTTAGCTTAATTAATTAATTATTTACTTTCACGATAAATATATGTTATTGAAATACAATTTAATGAAATTCATCTACGATAATTGTAATTAATTATTAAATCAAATAAACAAAATTACACCATATCAATTCGCTGTCAAAAAGTATAATAATAAATCATGCTTTCATATAGTGATAAAGTATGTTTTAATAACAATGTCATCAGTTTCAGAGAAAAAAACACAAAAGTATTAGATAAATAATCCAATGTTTATATTATATAATATCATATTTCATAACAAATTTGGTCTTTATAAAAATATCTATTTTTGCTCAAGAGGAGATTGTTCGAATAAGAAGAAATATTTTTCATTTTTTTAACATTTCTATAAAAATATCATTAATAAATAATATCGTAATGTTATTTTAAATAAATAAATATATATATATATATATATGTGTGTGTGTGTGTGTGTGTGTGTGTATAATAAATAAAATTAAACAAATTGACTTCTAATTTCAAACACACATAATATATGATATAATAATCAATTTAATTTCAACACATTTAATAAAGACATTATATTTGAAAAATAATGCAATTATTTCTCTTGTAGCGCACATAATTTGTGATTTCCAAAAATAAAATTCAAACATTTAGTTGGTTTAATTCCATTAATAGTTTGATTAAATATCAACTAACATTCATTTTAAATTCACTGACATGAAATTTTCGATGAAAATTAGTTACAATTATGATTTCATTTAATGTTTATAACTTGAAATTGTTTCGTACTTTTGATCATTCTAACACACTAATAATCAAAATTGAACAATTCTATTAATACAACAATTATATATGATTTCAATGTAGTTCTATTTTTGAAAATTTCAAAATTAATTAATCGCTTTTTGATCATTGGTTGCATTTGATGAATCGATGTGTTATTACAAATATAATTGTTTTCAATTTGTGTAGTAACGTAAATAAATTAATTGTTATTACAGAAAAAATTAGGAATATATATTTGAAAAATGTTTGTATTTTCAAACCAGCAGTATTAAAAATACTTTATGGTATCCGTATTAAAAAAGTATTTCTAAAAGAGTAATATTTTAACAAAACTACTGCTATTATATTGTTTAAACGAGATAAATTAAGCTATACGTTTTAATTTAAAAATCTCTCGACATAACCTGCTACAAAAATATATGTATAATTAGTATACAATTCGAAATGAAAAATTAAACAAGTTACGACATTGAACTAAACATGGGAAAAATATTTAATAGGGGACTTAATAAAAGTTCAACAAATATTAACGTTACTTTTTCATACTAAATATAAATTATTAAACAACAATACTGTACAGTTCTGTATATATATATATATATATATATATATATATATATATATATATATATATATATATATACGACTTTACCGTAAACCAAGCGTTTTAGCCACACTGGTAGCATCGCGTCGTCGAACGTTAGTAACAGCTCAAACCATCTACTACTACATTCTACCGACTACCCGTTACGAACTACCCCTAAGCGGGGGGCGTAACGTAATGCGTGATTGCCAGCGAGCATGGCAAATATACAGTCATACAGTATAAACGCGTAGAAAGGTTTTGGTGGTTACATATAAATCAAATGACTCCAACACGGGTGTTTATTACACCCTACCACTACTCACGTTCCTATGGTTCAATGGGAGTTATGAGAAGGCTCCCAACGAAGTATGAGGAATGTGGTGGGACCATATAGACTACCTTCCTAATTCCTCACTTTCGAAACCACACCCGCAATTACATTTAACACTGTATGCAGCACATGTATGTATATATAAATTCATCATATATTATATATATATATATATATTGTGCTTATATATACCAACATGTACGTGAACCCGAACGGTGAGCACTTGCTACACAGCCACAAAATGAAATATACCTTTATTTAAATACGCATATCAACAGTAGGAAATTACATAAACAGATATAGAAAAACAAGGAATAATGGACGATTCTTGATTAGTGCTGTCATGTTAAAACAGACGTTTTATAGTAAAGAAAATGTCCATAAAAATGTAATCAAATCAAATATATCAATTATTTTAAATACAGACGAATAATAAATAATTTTATTACTCAGAGAATTGTAACTACCATATATGTAAGTATGTCAATATTTGAACTAAAAAAAAAACTAGAAAACTAACAGAAAAAAATATACACAACTATATTACTCACATAAACAGTATCAAATGTGTAATTTATGCAAATACTATAACAATTTTAACTTTGTAAAAAAGTGAGTTATGTTAAAAGTCATTTTCGAAACAAAAATGTAATATTATAGAAGCAAAAAAAAATATATCAAGATTTTTAAAACGAATATTAACATTTATTCGCATATAAATAACAAAAAGGAAAAAATTATTTTCCAATAAAGAAATTCTTTTCGTTTTTAAACTTTATATAAAACGCCACGTACATTAATTAAAGAAAAAGCATACTATTAATTTTATTCAATCTTAATGACTAATTTTGTGTGACTAAACAATAATCAAATTTCCTATTAAAAATGCTATAATTATAAGAATATTATTCGGACAATTTAAATAAAATAATCATAAATCAGTACAACTCACATATTCGCACCATATGAGTGAAATTAAAAATACTTGCGTGAAAATAATCACATTACATCTGAACTATATTTATATATAAAATAACATTTTTGTTGCCGTATCGTGCTCTATTTATTTATCATATTGTACTCAAACGTTATATGAAAATTTCCATAAAAAATTACTAAAAAATATTTTTAGTAAACTATATATATTCGTTTAAATGTTACAATATACACATTATGTATATTTTATTAAACAAATATATGTAAATAACGAATAATTTTATTTCGGTTTTTTTAATAATAAATATTTTACTATTACTAAACCAACCAAACGAATCGTAAATAAGAAAATTAATAACTATCAAATAAATTCCTCTTTTAGAAAAAAATATTAACATTTTTATACTACAAAGTATACTTTTTCTAATTCTAATAAAAATATATTTATAACATTAAATTATTACTAAGAAATAATTTGAAAGAACGTAGATAATTGACAAATTAAATGAAAGAAAATTCTATTATAAATAAAAAGAACAAAAATCACATACACACACAAATATACATATACATATATATATATATATATATATATATATATATATATATACACACGTGTATTGTATAAACGTTTCTGTGAATTCATGTCAGCATGTAATGGAGATAAGTGCTGATTTAACCCTTCCAATTTATCTGATTCAGAGGGTGACTTATCTGATAATGTTGTTTGATTTTTTTATATAAAAAAAACTTGCAAAGTTAGTAATTTAAAGGCAACGTAGACAATGTTAAGCGCGATGAAAATGTTTTATTATTTTTCCAACGCAAGTAGTATTTTCATCAATATTGATATTATCAGTGTTATATATTATTTATTACTTACTAAATTATATTACAGTAAATTAGTTTTCCTTTCGAGGTGGAATGTTTCTTACTAAAAAAATAATCCCTAATATGATATGGAATTAATAGTCTTTCAATATATATATATATATATATATATATATATATATATATATATATATATAAATATAAATATAAACATTATAGTAAATGAAATATACACAACTATGAAATAAATTCAAATCCATAAACTGTCAAAATTTGAAAATGATTAAGCACAAAAATTAAATATTGTTAAAACGAAAACCTACACAAATGAAAAATATTCGTTCTATGAATTCATTTAAAAATGAATCACTTGATGAAATTAATAAAAAATCAATGTTTTTTTTTAATACAGAATAACACGAAATATATTTTAAATAGTAGTTTTACTTAATAAAATCGAATACGTTTGAATTTTATCTAGGATCGTGTTAAATATAATCCAGTGAACAACATTCTCATACATACACACATATTGCACTACACCAATTTATATACATATATAAATTTGAAAAACGATGAAAACAAATAGAAACGTCAACGAGTTAACAAAAAAAACGTCAATATTGTTTCGTTTCGATTCATTCAAAATATAAATTTGATATCTGTATATTTTGATATGTATTTCAATTCTCATTTAATATATGCATGTATATATTTATAAAAATATAATATATGAATATAAAACTAAATATATTTCAGATTTCATACTACTTTCCTAACTCTTAGCACATTTTTACAAGATGAACGATATTGTATTTGAACTACCTTGAAGATTGGATGAAATCCCATTGGGACTCGAAACCACCGAAGTGAAAACAAACGAAGAAACTAAATAGGGCAGAAACTATAACACTTATTCACCTGGACATGACTAAGAATAGATCGATGCTTATACATAAATATATTTTTAAATACAAAATGTTTCCATTAAATATTTGTTCGAGATGAATAAATATTATTCGAAAATAATAACAACGTAATTGATATGATAAATGTAAAGAAGAGAAAATAACAATAACAACGATATACATATCAAACAGTAAACAGTAAACATTATAAATAATGCATTTGAATAATAATGATTTTAATTAATTTAAAACACAGATATACATGCATATAGACGATATTCAATTTTCAATCATAATAAATCGAAATTAATGACATTTCATAAACAATTATTTAGTTTCAAAATAGTATCAATTTAATATAAATATTTTATTTGACACAAAAGTAAGCAATACATTTATATTTTGTATACAATTCTGAAATAATTAATATTCGATTTAATTTGTTTATAAAAATCTAACATTAACTATATAAAATAATTCCATTCATAGTCAAATAATAATAAAAATGTTTTTAATACGAGTATATAATACAATTGTTTATTCAATAAATAATTAAAGATTATTTTCATTTCAATGTATTTTTCTAATAATGGTTGAATATTTACAAATGGAACTATTATTTCAATCAACGATCAATATATACATCCCTACTTATACACACACATATTTATATATATATATATAAACAAAGAGGGTTTTTGTAATAAAAGTTTCCCCTGTAACAAACAATTACACGTATTAAACAACTTTTTAAAGTGGAAGCGAGATAGATAAATGCCTACAGCTAATCAAGCCGTAGAGTGTATCGTAGTGTAGAATTATTAAATTGGAACCGTTCGCATATTTACGTACATCGACCGTATTAATTTATGTGACAAAATTAGTTTAAATCATTTACACGTGAACCATGTAGTTTAATTTAACAGAACTACCATGGGATGATTGCAAAAGATGATAATTTCAATCCATTCTGAACGGTTTACATGCACAAAGATATCAAATAATATTTGTAGAAAACGTATTTAGATGAAGATATCGAAAACAACACGAATAAATATACATTCATTATATATAATTTCGATAATTTGAGTAAATTACATTCATGTTTCACAGAAATAAATATTATAAGCACTAAAAACTTAAATCATTTAATCTCTCAGATCCTTTCATGTTTCGAACAATCAATCAAATTATTCATTTCGGTTTTTGGTCGTATTCAAATGGATTTATTTTCTGAATAATTTTTTTTAAAGAATTCTTTAAGATATCAACAGTGAATTATTTACATCGAAATATTTAGACATTTCAATTAATATTAAGTGTTTCAATTTATCTGTATTTCGATATTTGAACAGTAATGATTTTTATTTGACGAATTTAGTATTTTCGAGAAAACAATTCTCTTATTTCAATATCAGATAATTTAGAAATTGTCACCGTATTATAAAATTCATTTCTCACATATTACTGCTGTAACTGAATTTGCACTAATTAAAATATAATACAAATTATACACTTTATTGCTAAATTACAAAAGTGCTGCATATAACATTTCATTCAATTAAGTACAAATATTTACATAAACCTAATAAATATTGTTATTGTTATTAATTAGTGTTAATCAATATGAACGAAAATATTAATTTAAATATATATAATAAAATATTATTTACGTCAGTGTTTGTAATAATGTGAACTATACTCAAACAGGAATTCTTAATGTGGCCGTTAATATTATACACGAATAACAAATAAAATCTGCATAAATAAATATTCCTATATATATTATTGAGAATTGTAAATATAAAGGGATGTAAATTCTACTGGTCATTTTATTTATTATAAACAGCAAGGTGCGTTTAATTCCATTTCCTAATAATATGTAAGTATGCTATTAATGGAATATATAATAATTTTCTTTTATTAAGTAGCATAAATTTATCGAAATTTATATATGCACAAACACGAACTCTACCGCATCTCATAAAAATTTATTGATTATTTATAGCAACAGTCAATTTGTAATTTTATACATTATATATATATATATATATATATGTTTATTAATTTCATGTCATTTCCAAATTTTATAAATTAAATTTCTTACTTTTTATTTAGAATATTTTAGAACTGTCAACGCCAAATAATTTATTAATATACATACATACATTTTATATATATATATATATATATATATATATATATATATATATATATGTAATATCAATTTATTATAATTAATTTTTCAATAATAAACATCTTGTTTAATTTTTCTTTTTTCATAATTGAACTAAAATCAAATTATTTTTTAATTATTAAATAATAATTTAATACCAAATGATAAATATTATAAAAATATATATATCTTCAAATGAACAAAATATTTTTTATAAATAATTAAAATTTCAATTTGTGATTTTTCATTTTTTGGAAATAAACACAAGTATTTTTTTAAACAATTTTCCTATGTAATAAAATCAAATTATTTGAATACTTTTAATAAACTGAATATTTATTTCATTAGTAATATTAATTTTAGGTATTTATACATACATACATACATTTACATATATATATATATAAATAAATATGTGTAATAATATTTTAATAAAATAAATTTATGAAAAAAAAAGTACATATATATATATATATATATATATATATATATATATATATATATATATATGAATGTGTTAGAAAAAGAGAAAATTTCATACAAGTTTATGTTTGTGTGCTCGTAATGTACACATGTGTGTTACATGTTTGTGGGTACAACAATGGTGGTGTTAGTGGACGTGTGTATTTGCCGGAATTTTCAATTTAGAAAAGCCTTGTGGCTGACTTCTGCTGCGGTACCCACGTCAAAAGCTAAGTCCAAATGAGGTAGAAACAAGTTTTGTTGAGCACTGCAAGTGGCTACAATAGCCAAAACCGGTCCGAAAGTTTCCGTACATACAATATTGGTCAGAACAGTCGATAAACTAAAATTCATGATACTTGGTATTTGGTGGATAGATGAAAAGTCTTTTTTTATTAAAGAATTCGGGGTTTTTATTTTTTAAAAAAAACGTAATTGGATTCAAAATGAAATTCAAACTTATTGATTATCAGTTAGAATGAAATTTAAGATTAAATTTTGAAATATTCGAATTAAATTATGTTTTTGTGAAAAATGAAATCGACTTGGAAAGTTTAAAAAAGAATAGTTAAAAACAATCTATTACTTACATTATATAGAACAATGTAAATATCTAAGTTTAATGTATAAAAGTTTGAAACTGGTCACAGAAAACAATTTGAACTACGTCATATTTTATGCTTGTCAGGTATTTTCACAAAAAGTACAATTTCATGATAGAAATAAATTCCTAACGTAATTCATTTTCATTTAAAATATATTAGAACAGAAATAATATTTTTATGGATTCATTTTATTATTATTTTTCTAGTTTATTTAAGAAACATATTTTTATAAGAAAAAAATAATTTAAATCGGTATTAAATATTTATATTTTTATATCATTCATTATGATATATTTTAATGACATTTATTTGGTAATAAATAAAAGAAATAACATTTTTTTCTAGCTAAATATTCAATCAATACGCTGAGTTCAAAAAAGTGAAGTAGAAATAATACCATAAGAAATACATATCAATAAAGCTAATAAAGGAGGAAAATAAAATGGAAAAAAATAAAAACAATATGTGGATTGATATATATATATATATATAAAGATAATTTCGATTTAATTGAATATATGTGACTAAACACGTACACCCACCCTGGGCTTACGTATAAAATACAGCACCGCGAAAATCGCACAAAAATCACACGCCATGCGTTTCGTACGAGATGAGTGAAAATGTTTTTTTTCGAGAGGGTTTCATGACGAGATTTGGAGTCAGGGGCAACGGAGCGGCACAGAAGAGCACAGGGACTCGTATCCAAACGGCCAGATTAAATGAAACGTTGCTGGGAGTTCTTGTACGTGTACACGTTGAGTTTTTCGCTTTATGAAAGGTGAAGGGACTGAGGTTCCGTGTGATTTTTATTAAGGTAAGGGTAGTTGCGGGGGACCGTATTGCCAACACCAGTCATAAAAGTGAACATCGCGTGATAAGAACGTGTCAGTCAGTTTGTTTCGTCCTCATTAATACAATTTGTTTTTCCCTTCAGTCATATCTGTTTTATGATGAGAATGTTCCATATTGTAATAATTACACAGAAAACATTGTATGCATTTATATATATATATATATATTAATTAAGATATCTCAGATATTTTTCTCTTACATTCATTTCATTTAAGTTTTCAACCCTCGTGTTTATTTATATAATATACAGAAAATTCCATCACAACATCTAAACAAATAAATTAGATCTGTAATAAAAAATAATAGGTGGAAAAAATCAAAGTACGATAAAAATATTTTTTAATAAAAATATTAATACCCTTCTAATGATATATATATATATATATATATATATATATATAATATCAAATATATTAATAAAAATATAAACTTATCAAAGCACAATATTTCCTAAAAGTAAAAAGGTTATGAAGTAATGATTTAATAAAAACAATTCAAATAAATACAACAATTTCTCGAGTGTACATAACAACATAAGAGACATCACTACCATGGTACCAAAAATAAATCAGTGTAGAAAAGACGTACATTAAAAAAGAATTATGATTCTTGCACATAATCATATAATATAAAAAAAGAAATTTATTCAGAGCTTCATAAAACTGTTTAAAAAATATGAAATAAAATTAACAACGCAATCTGCAGTGAGTATCTCGTGGTACCATTATTATACCCTGAAATTATAGAGAAAGCGGTTTGTAATTTGCAGCAAACAAACAGTTTTATCACCTGGTACGGTTAAAGAGAACCTCTCGCTGTAGGGGTGTACATAATCAACAATTCTTTTCTTATACTTCTCACGATTTAGATAATTAAAACAATGTTCTTGATATTTTTTGAAATTATATATATATATATATATATATATATATATATATATATATATATAACAGAACATAAATAAATTGATAAAAATATACAACTGATTTGAAATAAATTCATTTAATAAAAATTATAAATTTGTATATATTTATTTTAAAAATCAATTCATATTTTTTTACAAAATGTAATTAGGAAATAACGAAGTTAATTGTTAATCTAAATATTATTTCAATGATGAATTCATATACTTGAATATTAATTAAAATTGAATATAATTGCCGAATATTATATTAATCAATAGAAATTTTCAAACCTTGTATATGTTGTAAATTGATCTTTGTGTATAAAAATAAAAATAATTTCGTTAATGAATAATTTGTTCAACCCTTGTTTTTTTAAAAACCCAGTGCCCAGCTGTTGATGATGGTAGCGTGTCGGATACTGATTCGCAAGGTAGGCAAGAACTACCACATCAGCATAATATTTACCACGATGCTTTCGCCTAACCTCATACCACAATATAGTCGTTGGGGGTTGGTAGCTCGCATATTTCACCGGAAAACTAAAATTAACTACGGCCGGCATAAATAATGGTAAAACTTAAGTGATTACCAGGTACCTAACGCATTATTAAACGAAACTAGTCCAAATATATGTATTTTAGAGTCATGCCAGTACATGAGCTTAGCAAATGTTGGGTGTTTGTTACATGCAGGATTTGGGCTGTGCTCTTGTTACCTCTATGTCAGATTTTTCAACAGTATAAGAGATTTTCATGCTGAACGAAAATCTGTATTATAGAAGAGATAGTATTACATGATTTTATCTATGTTCAGTGGCGAACTTTGAAACATTTTGTTTGTAATATATGTTTAATAGAAAATATTGTATAGGCACAGTTGCCTCATATCTTTTCAACACGATTTAACCTAACCTACTTATATATAAATATATATGTCGTTAAAGCACATCGACCATAAATTTATTTATAATCGTTTAACATACGAGCTTAGAAAAAAAAAAGAAAAAGAAACTTGATACACAATTATCTATTTTAAATTATAAGTATAACCATCAATAAAAGTATAAAATAAAATATACATGTCGATTTTACAAATAGTACGAAAAAGTAATATAAATTTCACTTGAAAAATCAAAAAATAAAATCTTAATTATCACCATATTCTCTATTTATTGAAAAAAGTTAGTTCGCAATCAAAATCAGTCAAATCGTTGAAAATATTCAATCCCATACGTTCAAACAGCAGTACCTGAGAAATCTACAGTATGAAAAAATACACGAAACTGCTGTTCATCCAGTATTTACATATGCAATTGAAACATGGGTAACGAAAAAGACTAAATAAACAAGACTGTGGAACTTGACAGAACTGTTGAAATGAAAATATTCAGACCAATACTCGAACTAGCATTGACGAAAAACAAACATTCTGCGCGTTTTTTTTTTTTTGGTCATGTAATGTTCGTTCGAGTATTGGTTGAAATATTTCCATTTCCACAATTCTGAATTTAATTTTGATTGCGAAAAACGGTATGTTAAACATGTGACAAAAAGTGATAAAATCGTTTGAATACAAAATGAAAAATTAAGTATTAACGTACAATTATGAAATGAAGGAATTATATCGATAAATAAAATATAAATTAATGATGAAATAAAAATGTGTTAATAATTTCTACTCTTCAATTTCACTAATTTATCTTCTGTTAAAAATAATTGATCAATTATATTTTTTTTAATTTTCAACAAAATCCAATTAACTATCTTTTAACATTTAATTGATATATGTAGTAAAAATATTTCTTAAACATATAATTAAAACTAATTAATTTAACATCTAGAACATTTATTTCACTTAATGGATTTATAATTATAAAAGTAAAACTATTCAGTATATATGTGATATTTCATAGATATTACTATGATATGTTTGAAACTGTTCTTCAGTTTGACAATGTGTGCAAATTGAATTGTCAGTGAACTAAATGCTATTTTCACATTTTTTTCAATTTTTCAGCGTTAATATGCGTGAACGTATCTGTCGAACTCTTTTTTCGTTTTTTTTTTTTTTTTTTTTTTTTTAGATAATGATTCGTGCATTTATTGTTTGATTTCAATTACGTAATTGAGGTAACGCCATACAGTTAACATGTTTTTTAACTGTAATGAAGAAATCAATTTAGTCTTCTGTCATATTTATGACATTCATATTTGAATTAAAAATAATAGTTTTATAAAAATATAATAAAATATTACATATTACTATTTACAAATATTCTATACACACACACATACATACATATAATATGTATGTATATATATTTAAGAAATTAAATAATTGATGTAAAAAAATAATCATATTTAATTAATTCATTGTTGCTAAATTCAAAGATAAATATTAAATCTTTACTGACATTTCTTTTACAAAAAAATACGATAAAAGTAGAAAAGTGATAGAATGAAAGAACGAATAAAATATTTACTTACAATGAATAATGTCGTCAAGAAACTATTCTGACTATTATATTCAATTTAATTAAATGAATACTTAACGGACAATTTTAATCATACTTACATCGTGTCTGAAATCAATACTCGAATAGACTTGAAGGTGCCAGTAAAGTTTGGGATGAGTTATTTTTGTATAATACTTAGAAACTTATGGATAGATTGAGGGAAACTGTGAAAAATATCATTCGTTGTGATTGATATATCTTTTACAAACATAGTTTTATAATATATATATATATATATATATATATATATATATATAAATATGTGTATGTGTGTTTGTAATATATTTTTAACAAACATAAATTGTTCTAAGTTTGTGTTAATATCTTATATTCTCAACTACACTCATTTAAACTGAACAAAAATAATATTGTTGTTTAAAACGTCATGAAATTAAATTATTTACAATTTAAACTTTTATAAAACGTGTATGTTTAATAGTCGAAAGATATTTTTAATATATACATACATATTTATGTATATAATTACGCATTTATAAAATATACACTACATGTTAATTATTTGAATATTTTAATAAAAAATATAAAATCTTATTTCCATATCTTTAATGGCTCGTGACCTCTAAAAGAAAATTATATTATTTTTGACGAAATTAGATTGCATCTAAAACCTTCGAGCTTAGTAAAAATTACTTATATATTTAAACAACATATATATATATATATATATATATATATATATATATATATATATATATTCTATTTATATCAAACACGTGCAAACTTTTAACAGGGCCCTTCAATTATAGCGATTTTTTTATGTGATACATTTTAGTTTTGCCTTTATTCTGTCAATTGCAAAACATAAAAAGCGAGTTGAATTATAAATACACTTTGTTAAACAGTTCGTAATTTTTCAAGCTTACTATATAATTATATACTGTATGTTATATACATACATAATGTAAAATTTATTAAGTTATTCAGTTTTAAAATACATTGAAAAAAATATGAAAACAAACAATTTCTTCAAATAATATTTATAACCAAATACGAATTAATCAACATATCCATAACTGAGAAGATGAAATGAGAGAAAATTTTATAAATAAATATGAATGAAATACAGCAACAGATAATGATCTATAGGTATTCAACAAGCACACGAACTTAAATGGCAATAAACCAGTGATTGAATAAGTAATGTTCGTGAAATAAACAGAATACGCGATTGGAAATTTAGAGACGTAAAAACGACGAAGATCAATGCCTACGTTAAGAAATTCAAGTTACGTGAAAAGTAGATGTTGATAAAATGAAATACGGATACATCGAGAATTGATTTTCATAAAATGAGTAATTAACACATTCACACACATACCTATATATTCATATTTGATTGAATATCCTTTTAATAATTTCGACTTAACTATTTCATTCTATTGAAATTTAATTGAATTTCATTGATAACAATCGAAGTCTCATATATTCTTTATGCAAACACATCCTCTATATTGTATTCTGTACGGAATATGGCTTCAAATGTAATCGTTGTATTCAAATTTATTCTTTTTATTCGAAAAAAACAACCACACATATTCTTCAAATCAAATCTGTTTCCGCTACCAGGCAAGCTTTTAAACTCAATACTTTTATAAACATACAATATATATATATATATATATATATATATATATATATATATATATATATATATATAATGTGTGTGTGTTATGTATATATATATAGCTGATATATACTGGCTAACGAGTTCAATAGCACACGGTGTATAATATATTTGAATTGTTTGAAAAAACTCGTAACGAAATTAAATTTTACATGATTGAGCGCATATATTCATAACTTCAATAAATCATTCAATTTATTTAAACCAATGTAAAAGAATCTCTTTTTTTCGACCAATCCAATTAATAACAAAATAGATGATATTCATTCATATTAAAAAAATGTATATTAGAACAAAATTCGTATAAAAAAATATTCATATGCTAAACATTAATCATTAGCATACATACGTACGTCTCAATTGATATCGATGTAATTAAAATTTTACAAATGTTCAATAATACACTGAAACCAAATACAGAGTTTGAATGTCCTTCGAGCAACATAGATAAGCGAGTACTGTAAATATTAAAAAAATAAAAAATAAACAGAACATTTTATATAGAGAAAGATAGAAGAAAGACCATGACCAAACGACTGACAATTCCAATCAAAGCAAAGGCTTGACAAAATACGTTTAATTAAAACGTAAACATTAGCGGCGAGTTGAATCAATGTGATCTAGGTTCAATTCTTGATGGAGATATTTTAATTAAGTATCAACGGTAACACAGTATCTTTCATTTCCTTAAGTTTACAGACACAGTTAACCCACACCAACTGGATTTATTATAAATGTAGTCCTCTGTAGATATTTGCATACCATTTATAATTTGTTTCTTACTGTATATATAAACTGTACTTTATTGAAGGATAAAATCTATTCATATTTTTCATTCATTTTATATACATACATCATATTGAAATAATAAAATATTAAATTGAAATTTTAATATTTATTCAGTCATTTTCTAAAATACAATTAGTAGAAATACAAATATATATATATATATTTATATATATATACAGAGAGAAGAAAGTAGAAAAGAAAAAGAATAAAAATGTGTATGTGTACAACATTTTTAGATTAATAAAAAAGATTGTCAACGTTGAATCTTATTAAGCATTCAAGAGAAGTAATGAAAGATAACAAACATTCCAAGAACAAAATTGAATTCTCAGTTTATTGTTTTTTAGACAACTGTATAAATTTAATTCTACGAATCTTTTTTATTACAAATATGTGAAAAGATTAAATCTAGTCAATTTCAATAAAAATTCATTCGCACATTAAAATACTTTACAAATAAACAAAATATATTATTAATATATAAAGAAGAAAAACATCAAAGTGAACTTTTTACTCACTCCTTTCAGCGAGCGGCAAATTACGTAATTTTTTTTAAAGTCGGTATAAAATGAAAGCCTTAATAGAAAACAATGGCCACGGGATGCTCGGGCAAAACGATGCTTTAGTCCCTTAACTCGATGATGTACATCCGCATTTTCTGCCTTGTTAGGTAAATATTGAATAAAAGTCGGCCATAAGCCCACAGGAGTCGCTAATCAGGGTAATGGCAGGAGAGGGAATGGAAAAGAGAATTGATTACATTGTTGCTCATGCACTGAAGCTGCGTCTATTTTGTTTAAATTGGTCTTTTTCTATACACACCACACAAACATATATATACACA
This sequence comes from Neoneuromus ignobilis, assembly GCA_029203775.1. NCBI lineage: Eukaryota > Metazoa > Arthropoda > Insecta > Megaloptera > Corydalidae > Neoneuromus > Neoneuromus ignobilis. The sequence continues at coordinate 519,712 of CP092097.1, forward strand.
CACACAAATATATATTTATATATAAATATATATATATATATATATATATATATATATATATATATATCCTTGCTTGAATTTTCTGAATGATTATAATATACGACATAAAAAACCTCCTTTATAATAAAAACAAGTATTACTATAAAATTTAATACGTGATGAAACCTGTAATAAAATCAATATTTTCTTTTAAAACGATGGAAAAATGTTTTACGATATTTATTTTATCACTTAAAAGGAACGTTTTTATGAAAAGTTCAAAATGAAATTCGAGAGTATTTAATTCAAGTATTAACAATAGTATCTGTGCTATAATAACGATAATAAATTTAAATAATTTATGAACTGATATAATAAATAATAAGAAATATTAGACTGTACTGATATGATTGTTATTTTTTTCAAATACGTCGTATTAAATTTCAACTATTGTAGACTAAATATAAAGAGAACTAGAGTTGAAAGATAAAAATTTCTGCTTAAGAAGCTGTCGAACACAGCACGAGTGTATCAGTAAGACGCTTATCATGTGAACTCTGTTCACCTCTAGTCAGTGTCAATAAAATTTTACGATTTCATCATTTCATTCGCAGATATCATTTTTAAGTCATACTTTATAGAAAACAGAACATGTCGGTCCATATGTTCAAAATTTGATAATCATTGTTGTCAGTTGATTCATACAATAAACAATTTAAATATATTTTAATTTATTTATTAGTTGTTTTATTATTGAATAATAAATATTGTCAAAAAATGTAGTCTATCAAGATGTAATTAGATTTGTTGTTGAATACAAATATCCCATCTTTTCATTAATATCAATGACAAATTTGACAAAACGTTAAAGATAATTATATGCTAATGAAAAATGATACGTGTGTGAAATAATAGATTCGTATTTGATTTGTTTGTTTATCGCGTGATAATAGTTTCTTTCATATTTATGAGTGAACAAGTAGTAGTTTTAAATGTAAGAAAATACAATTTCTTAATTATACTCTGTTATTGATTTTCTATTAATTAAAATTGTTCAAAGTAATTTTTAAAGTAACTAATATCTCCAAAAAAGAAACATCACTCATTCAAATAGTCTAGTTTCAATTAATGTTAATTATCAAAAGTTTTTGAGCACGGAATTATGAAAATCATTGAAAGACGACAAAAAGTAGTAGAACAAAAGAGACAATACATTATTGAATAAAATTATTTCATTCCATGAATAAATCGTTTTTCATTTACTTTAAAAAAACAACCAATAATTATTAATTTGCCAAGTGAATAGTTTAATAATAAATAAAACAATATTACTGATTTCATGTAACGAATTAACGAGTAACGATGAGTTCGTTATGTTAAGATCTGATTCCAATGTTTCTAGAAAATGAGCCCGTCCCACTTTTTACATTATTAACAATCGAATTTATCGCCTTTGTTATAAAGTATGAAACGTATCGAATGATTCTACAATGAACGCTTACGGTGCAGGCAAAATCGCTCAATTCATTATAATTATAGACAGGCGTGCATCGAGAAACTGTTGAAATTTACTCGCTGCTCACACGCCACAATATCACTAAATAGAACTTGTTCGAAAACGTTCGTCACTCTTCTAGCCTAGTCTAACGTCATATAAAAATATAATCAGTCTTTCTACACTATGTTCAAACATGTCAACGTTAATATCACAAAGTACAACATTGCGGTTTTGATTTTATACGCAGAACGTGTGAAAAAAAATACTTTCTCGATTTATATATGTACATATTGTCAAATATATTACATAAATCAATTTCGATGGCAGAACATAGAGAAAACTTGAAAAATAATACAAGTGAAAATATTTTAATTATATGTAGTCGAATAAATAACTATACTTAAAGTTTGGAAATGTTCCATGTATAAGCCATTTATTTAATTTTTTTTTGTTTATTTACTGTAGACGAATGTAAAATGTTCATTTTTTATTTATTTTCCTTTCATATCGTGTCAATAAATATTTCAATTCGCTATTCGTATTCTTCCTAAACTTAAACTCCTATTAAAAACCTATTAGTCAACAGAACGTCTTGCTCTGACAGTTTTAGTAAAGTTCTTGTTTGATTTCCTGAACTCTGTGTGGTTTGCTTGTAAAGTAATATTCTGAATAAAACATCATAAACAAGTCACAAAGATTTAAATTTGCAAATTACAGTTTAATTTATCAGTAACTTAATTTGTTAGAAACTTTTAAATAAATTATAATCGATTCATAATCAAATAAGATTTTTTTTATGTGATTAATTTATGAAAAAATATACATAGTTTTTAATAAGCTTTATGATTTTTACGTTGTATTTTATAAACAGAACAGGATATAAAAATGAAATAATAGTCGTTTAAATTTTTTCATCTATTGAGATAATTGAATTAAATGTGAATAACTGAATAAAAATAAACAAAACTAAATAAAATAACTATTCTATTCTTTATTTATTATGGCTTATTTTTATATAAACTCCTACATTTTCTCTACAACTAGATCGGATTATTTTAAATGTTTAGTCTAGTTTTATCTTATTTTAAGATTTGTAAAGTTTTGTTCAACCTATTTATATACAAATCCTATCTTAGATTGACTAACATTGTTTCTTCAATGCTTTTCCCATTAAACATTTAGTATTTCTATAAAGTTTATACTTTCAATTAAGCCAAATATAAATACATTTAAAAACTGTTCGAAATATAAATATTTGGAATAAACTATTGCAATTTTCATTTTTAATTGAAATCAACAAAACAAACATCTAATAGAATTTTATATTATATAATAATATATATTTATTATTTTTAAATATAACTACTTGATTTACATTTTTATATACATTTTTAAATTTTTCCTAACTTATTTTCGTTTAAATTTCAATAAACATTTTTATATTTATATATATATATATATGTATATAAATTTTCTGCTATCTAGAAATATAAAGACGATATAATCGGATTAGAAAATTTCACTCCGAGTAAGAAGAATTATATCAAAAATTATTTCGTTCACTAAAAACTGTTTAACTTGAAGGAAACAATGAATTTATTATCTGAACACATAAACAAGGATTAAAACATTATGTGTCAAGTACAGAGTGTGAGGTGTTAAATGGCAAACTCTCGTATACTTGTACCTGCCCTTTGGATTTATTTGTTTACTCTGCTTATATTATCATATAATTTGAAGAAAATTCAAAGATATATGTGCACATATTCATATTACGTATACACGACAAATTGTGTTCATTGCTTGATAAGCTTGTCGAAGAATTTACATGAAAATTTTTATTACCAATTGCATGCCATTTATGTATAAACCATTATCTGCTCTCACAGCTTTTATATTAACGTTCTATTGATAATTTAATGTTTATAGTCGTGTTTTCATTTACTTAGTGGAAATGTAATTATCATTTAAACCATACTTGTTCAATTACTTAAGTATTTAATATATTGTCATTTCTTTTAATTTGTTTTAAACACTTATTTACTCATTATATATATATGAATAAATACATATTTGTAACAAAATTTATTTGAGTATTCAAATTGAATGCTAGAAATCAAAACCAAATTCATTATTTCTGAATACTGTTTTTTTTTAAAAAAAAAAAATGGAACTTCCTACTCTCTAAATATTCTTCAATATTGCATTTGGAATAAAATCAAAAGAGAAATAAAAATATACAAATTATATATATATATATATATATATATATATATATATATATATATATATATATATTATGAGACCAACATCTCCAATATGCCACTTCGTATTAAACTCACTAACTGTCAATCGTGATGTGATTGAATTTATTTACCAATTTTGTGATGATTTCCTCTTTTCCTTGTATAGTCAATTTTAATATGGAATAACGTAACGCTTTTGCTTGCTTCTTGGCACATATCTCATTGTTGACACTAGCTGAATCAGACTTGTTATAAGTCAATTTTTTTACGTCAAATACTGAAAACGTAGTAAAAGATATATCTGCTGCGTAAAAATGATAATATCTACACTTCTGTTACAGTGGCGTGGATATAAAAATATTTTTTATTTACATTTCGTTTAGTTTCGAAATTGATTTCGTTAACGATACACAATTTATTTGATCATTTAATAATGTAAAATTATTTTTGTTAAAAAAAATATTATTCACATTATATTATATTATATTATATTATAGTCGCAATTTTCCAATATAATTTCAATTAAAACGCGAAGTTTAAAAAATATATTTTATATCTTGTTAAAAAAGGGTAAATAAAATAAGCAAGAATATTAAATCGATATATTATTTCAAAAAACAATAGCCATTTATTATAAACCTATTTAAACTTCCACATCAAAGAATGTATTGTAGCAGAACGTAAACAAATATGAACATAAAAAAGAAAATATATATGCATATACTGTGTATGAGAAGCACGTACAATCTATTATTATTAATTACAGCCCTGTCTGTAGGGGGTGACACCTCGGTACTGAGTAATTTTTAATCTATTTACTGGAACAAACAGACGGAATACTTCAAATTGCATACCCGTCGCGTCATTCATTTGTACGCCGAAAAAAAAACGTAAATTGAATTGCAACAATTAATTGTACATTTCTTGATTATAATGAATGTCCCTAAAATATAAATAAACCTTTTATGTGTTTTACGTTCAAACATACGTTGTTGTTTTTTATAAACGTTTCATATGCATATACCTATATGTATATACATTCCTCTTTGTTGAATGAATATTGTACATTTTTATACGTATATATATTTTTAGTTTCCCCATTATACAGTTAACAAACATTTATATTTTATTGATTCAATACACTAATGAGAAATATTTGAACATTTGTAGATCATTATCGATGGTGTTGTAATGGAGGAGTCAATTTGAGGTCGCCATAAATAATTAAATAGACTAGTTAAATATTGTAATGTGAAAGTGTTAATTTTTCCAATTGTATTACGGTTATGTTTGTAAAAGGATACGTGTTATGTTGAAACAAATTAAACACACACACAATTGAAGTTTGTACATAGTAATTTCACAGAATTAGTCGCCTTACTGGTATAATATTATAATGTAAATTGAACCTTTCAGTAATCGATGTTTAGATCAGCAAATTACAAACATTTTCAATTATTTACATTAGCCAATTAAATTTTAATATTTTCATCTTTCATACTTAATAATACATAAATTCATACAGAGTGATATTAAAAAAATGTGATAATGTTTTTAAATATTTTTTGGAAAATTTACAATATCTTTTTATTTTAAATTTCAATTCTAATGGTACTATTAACAATTTAAATGATGGTTAATAAATATATATATATATATAAATATATATAATTTTATTTTAGGGCTTCATCCCCATAACAAAAACGTGCTAGAATTCACTTAACTACCAAGTGGTGTAATTACATATAACGTGAATATAGAATAAATTATCATATAAGCACTTATAACATTATTCTGATGTTGAGAGATACGTGCTCGACTTTAACCTATTTCTAACTGAAAAAAACAACATTTAATAGATTTCAAAAATAACTATTATAAATACATATGTAAATTTTTACAAATCAAGATATAATCTTTTATATATTTAAACATAATATTAAAAAAATGAGAAATAAAATATGTATGAAGATAGTAAAAGGAAACGAATTTAATATTTTTTTAATACCACAACTTTTGACTTTTAGGCATTTTAATACTTCTAAATAAGTTAGGAAAATTATATATATGTATATATAAATATATAAAATTAAAAATATAAATTGCAAAGTTAAAAAAGGTAAAAATATATACAAAAACGTGCTTTACATAAAGTTTTAGTGTGGTTATATAACAATATACAAGGTCACAGTGCTATTGTTTCACTCATTTAACTGTATAATTTTACGAGACAGACAAAATAAATTTAGCTGACACAAAACAAAACTTGAATCGGATACAAAGAAAGAAAACGCCATCTTTATTCTTATTTCAAAACAACCCCGAACAAAAGACTGCGAAATTAACCCCTCTCTAAACGATGAATCATATTTCAAATTACTCACACCGCTGGTGCAAATTTAACAATCGTAATGGGTGGTGTGTGTTTGCCAGCTAGAAATAATAGATATATCATGTTTAACAAAGTATTGAATTTTCAGGTGAACACAATACATTTGTTAATCAATTTACGGTTTTATATTTTTCGGAAATATACATTTGTTTGAAACAAGGGCGGTAATGTCAATTCCATTTCTATGTTTTGCAAATTGTATATGTATATCTATCTATCTATCTATCTATATATCTATCTATATATATATATATATATATATATATATATATATATATATATATATATATCTATATATATATATATATATATATATATAATTTTCTTTTTCCTTAAAAATTAAAAATACTATTAATAACAAAAATAATTACATTAATCAATACTTATATTTATATTCATAATACATCTAGGAAAAACGATTCTATAAATAAATATAATACTTTATATATATATATATATATATATATATATATATATATATATATATATATATATATATATATATATATTTATATTAAAAATCATCAATTTAAAGTCTTTCATTATTATACCCAACAACCAAAATGTTTATATATTATGAATTTAGTGAAACATATAAAAATATTGGAAAATACATAAAAGAAAATTAAATAATTTCTCATTAAAAACCGGAAACATAAAAAGAAACAATTTTATTAAATATCATAAAATCGATTAGTCGACATTTCGTACGTAAAGTATGTCACTGGAATTGAAACGTAAATAAAAATTAAATCTTTATCAAATACTGATATATCGTATAACCAATTACAGGAGGAGAAATTAAACTCTCTTGGAATTATACAAATAAAATGTATTTGCGTATTTATATTTCCATTGGATTTTTTTGTTTGTTTCGATTTGATAAATGATTTTCCTTAATTCAATATATATGTTTGAAGTTTTATTTTGTATAACGTTTGTATCCATCCATACATACATACATATATTGAATTTAAAATTATTTAATAATGGAAATGTATTCACAAACAAAAATGATTTTCAGTGAATGGTAAATTCAATAAGGTTTTTGCCCAACAGTGGGTTTATATATACTGATATGATGATGATATATAAATTAGAAAAATCGAAAATACAGTATACATTATTTAATCGACATTTTGTATCAATGTTTAATAAAAAATATTTAAACAATTACAAATATATAAAGAATAAAAACTGTTACCACCCCATCCCCTTCTTATTACTAAATCAATTAAATTTAATCCTTTTTTTATAAACATTTTCTATAAAAAAAAGTTATTTCTTATTATATTTTCTAAATAGAACATAATTAAATATTATAGTATTTTTCAATCAAGACAATTTATGTTATTTCATTCACAACAAATATAAAATGTTTCCTGAAATTCTGTATATTTATTTGCCCCTCTTACCAATCAAGAATATACGATCTCTATTTATTATCTTTTTTTAAACACCTTCTTTATTATGATTATGTGTTACCAATTTTGATTTATTTGTCCTATGGGATATGAATGGAATGACAGAGTTGTAAAATCATAAAATCTTCCACATATATAAAAGCCATAACAATTTTATAGCTCAATTAAGTCATTTAGGACGTTTTATATAGTATTTCGTTATAAATAGCTTGTATTTATATTGAAAATATCGTATAAAATCTGCAATAATTTTTTAATCGCACTCACTAAGTAATAAATAAATACATTATTAATAAATAAATTAACCTCATATATGTATACAATTTTTCCATAATTAATTTTATAAACTTCTCTTTATAAATGGAAAAATAAACGATAATATATAAAATAATTATTCTCAATGCATAACAAATAATGTTTTTTTCAATGTTTAATCAACGGTTCATACAACAAATTTTAATTAAACCATAATAATACTTGTTCGTTATTTTTGAATTACGGATATTCAAAAAAGTGTAAAATATTTTCATGGGAAAATTTTGTAATGAAAATTTTATTTTTAATTAACGAACCATATTTATTTTACCATTTTGTGATAATAAGCAGTTTTTATTTTTGAAAAATCAAACTTGAAAGATAAAAATGGATACATTTGAAAATACGAATAAATGCATTAAGAGTTTTAATATAAACCAGGTCAACTTGACATATTTCATAATAAAGTATTTACAAATGTGTTATTTTTATACAGTACAAGATTACTCCCGGCCATTAGCATTCAACATTCTATTAATGGATTCCATCGTACTTTAAGAAGTACCCTTAACAAAATGGATAATACCAAGCTGATGTAATCAGTTAAAGTAGCCGTTTACAATCGAAAGGTCGTGAGCTCAAATAGTAAAGTACTGAGAATCTTGAATATATTTCTTTTGAAGATATTAAGAGAGAAGTTTTTAACTCGAACAAAATTTCAACCTTTATTCTTTGTGATTTGTTTTATCATACACAAATACAATATTATTTATTTGTGTGTATCTGCGTGCACGTGTAATTTCACAAATATCTATATATTTTTAAACATGTATTTTAATTTCAATAACTAAAAAATGTAAAAATTAATGAAATATTGACATCGTTTTGAATGAAAATAATTATATTCTGTATAATTCTTAAAAAAAATATATAAACATATATATATATATATATATATATATGATACATTTTACTTGTTTTTGAAGTATATTAATTGTAAAATGATAAAAAAGTACATTTGTCACAGCAAACAAACTACAAATCAATGTAATAAATGAGCTTATTTGTATTTTCCTGAATACACTAGTAATCATTATAGATATGAGGACACATTATTCATCTAAATCATGTTTGTCGTCTATAAATAAAGTTTCAGTAATAAGCGTTCTTAAATAAAGCATTCAATTTAAAAATATATCTGCGGCGATGACAGTACCTTTTTTTACCAAACACGTTGGATACAACACGGATAAAAAATATAGTTTGTGACGTTCGGACTAATTTATTGTGGCACACACATTAGCGAGCAAAGATATATTTTTTTTAAGTTATTTACAGTGCCAAGAGATTTCTTTAATCCCTTGTTGTTTGACGACATTTATTTTTATTTATATAATATTAAATTATATATTTAAATATTAATTTCTATTCACGTTCAAACGTTCACTTTTATCAAAAGATTAAAATTAATTTCTTGTTCGTTTATTTATTTACTTTGCTAATGTACTGAAGCTTTAGCAGTTCTCTGAGTCTAATATAAATATGCATGTGTGTATATATATATATATATATATATATATATATACATAAGTGTGTGTGTGTGTATATATAAACTTTTCTAAAAAGATAAATAACATTGAAGTATTTGAAGACATATCCGTATAAGTATGATGTATAAGGATAAAAAATGACAGTTACAACATTGATAACAAGCATATGGATATTAGAATGACAGCTATCTATCATAGACAAGCAGAATGGGTTGAGTTAAAAAGATTTCGACCCAAAAACAAAAGTTCGTATAACCTCAAACTTTTTAACTATATAGTAGAGACATAGTTTGCATACACCTGGTATGCGATATTACTCTTTGTCTCTTTAGAGAAAGCTTCCATAATTTATACTGTCATTAATACATACATACATATATATATATGTGTATGTACATCTGTAATATTTTTTTCTTTTTATTATTAATAATAACATAATAAACGTTTGAATTGTCAATATAATCAGATTAAAATATAATGACAAGATCTTTAAGAGGTTGGAGAATGAAAGAAAAGATTACATTGTACTGATGATTTAAAGATGCGAATTACGAAAATGCTAAATATTTTTTTTTTGAAAAAAAGAATAAAAAAGTTACTAACCAAAAGTAATGAACAGAACGAGCTTTGATAATTATAACTGACACCGGCATTTTCAAAAAATAGAATTGATCATTTTCTTAATCATTTCAGTACTTCATAATGAAATAGAGGAAATTTCTTCAAACAATTCATATTTCTGTATAAATATTTAATGAAGTTTATATATGTTAATATAACCTTGTTCTAATCAGACTGTATTATATCTTTTGATATACAAACAATAGTGAATGTAAATAAAGATCAAAAGAAAATATAATTACACTACACCACGTTTAAATAATCAAAAACGTTTAATATCAATAATGATAAAATGATTCAATGAAATTTCAAAACGACAAAACGTATTTTAAATACGTAACTAAATATTCTTTTGATCTTACATAGAATGTAAGATATTTGGAATTCGCATAGTAATATGGTGCATTGTTAATGAATGAAAAAATGTAACGAAGTCATGTACACGGATTTGTTTAGACATTTTTTATAGAAAATATTTCATTACAAAAATAATTTTTCGAATTTTTGATATACATAAATTACATACATACTATATATATGTAGTATTCATGTAATGTTCGAGTTAAATGTTGACAATACATGTATATTTAATTGAAATAAGAGTTCAAGCCTTTTGATACTTAGCCAAAATGCACCTGCTATTTTCTGTTGATAATAAATAGTTATAGTAATGAAAGGGGACTGGCTGCCAAACGATGTTATTTTATAGTAATTTCTTCCGATTTTGACACGATCGTTCATCATACTCTGCCCGTTTTCATTGAATTTAACACGGATTTCACTCGCTCACTAAATTAATCAGCTACTCATTTGTAATTGATATTAATTACACGGAAAGGTGCCTCCTTCAAGTATTTAATTCGTTTTTGTTGTTTATAACGACTCAATTAACACAGTTTCCAAGATATTAACAAATTGTTTCTAGGAATTTATTTTATATCACGAAAAATAGAAATTCATACTAATTACAAATACATCGACGTTGACTTAATCAAATCAAAATCGAACCAATATTTTTTTCTTTGGAAACATCAATTAACTGTGTATGTAAAATTAACTTTACTAATAACACGTAAATATTCTAATAAATCATTCTTAATCTACAAATCGTAATATAGTTAATTCATTTCTTTAACAAAAAAATAAAAAAGTGTCAAAACATAAAATAGAAGTGAATACATACACAGACACAAACAAACATATATATATATATATATACACACATACATTATTTTAAATTAAACACTTGACAAAGACATCCCTTTAATAATAATTAAGAAATTACTTTTGAAATATTTAACGGAAGACCCTTATAAATTAAATGAGCTATTATTCGTAAATGATCACGAGCAAAGATGAAAATATAACTTTGATATTAAAATATAAAACAGCGAAATTTTTAATTACTAAAATGAACTAATTTTGAAAATTAATATCTAAATTACAAAATGTACAACATCCGTCATATAAATATTTATATAAAACAGGATAACGAAAAAAAGTGAAATGTAAACTTATTTACAGTTTAAGAAATTCAATCTGAATAAGTGAAATTCGTTTTGAACAAAAACATTTTCAATTTGGTTAAAGTATGAAAAGAACTTACACAAAAACTGAAATGACATTCGAAACGCATAAAATTTAATTGTGTTACTTAAAAGTTTTATTTAGAGGTCAGACAAGAGGAGATCGATCGATATAAGACAAAAAGCAATGAAACGAATGTTTTCGTTGCACCGTTTATGAACAATGAGTCAAAAATGATTATTGTTGTCATATTGTATGCATAGCTATTTCAAATTTCGTGTACAATACGCGCCACACAATAAGTATATTAAGAAACAATCTATATAAATATATATACGCAAAATTTATTCACCAAATTTATCACAATATGAAATGTAAATAATACACAGAACGGTTACTGGCTGTTTTATTCGTTTTTGTGCTGGAAATTTCGTGATTATTTTTCAGGGTTGTTACTGCGGTAATGATGATAATGATAATAATGGAAGAAAAGATAAAAGGAATTCGGAGGAACTGCAATGAAAAGCAACAACTTGTTTTGAGAACAAGTTGTATTTCGGTTACTGGAACAGAAACGTTAAACACGATTCATAATTATAGAATAACAATAGACCATCTCGAGTTTATTAAGTAAACACGCCGTTTTAAGAATTTTCAATTATTTATACATTCGTAATAATTACAATAACATTTTCAAACATGAGTATTGAAAATGTTTGATTTCGAAATGTCATTAATGTTGATTACATTTCATTGTTCAACAATGTATTTGAAATTCAGCATAAATTTATGAAGTATCGAGCTTGAAAAGATGTTCATCGAGAACAACAATCACAATAATTACTGAATAATAATTTCAAACCGATATTTATTAACTAGAAACAAATTTCGTGGTATTAAACATTAATCAACGTCATAAACACGAAACTATACGATTAATATATAAATATATTATTTTTTTTATCGAAATAAAACATTGTACGTAACATACATTTTTTTTAATGAAAAACAAAGATAAAACATAACCAACAAACATTTATGACCTGTCAACCTTACAAGAATTTAAGTATAATGTTACAGATTTTTTCTTATTTTTAATAAACGTATATAGTATTTGAATCATTGATTAAATACAAAAAATCAACAAACAATCTAAATATAATACTTTTAATCGTTTCATTTTTTAAACTAATTAATACAAATCTGCTGTTTTACATGAACACTACAATTATAAATGAATAATCATAAATAATTTCCAATAAAGTTATTTTTAATATGTTAAATATTATTTTCATAAAAACATAATAAAACACAAAAATCACTTTTAATAAAAAAAGAAACAGTCTCGATGATAAAATGAACAAGTAAATAAGCCAAGGACTAACAAGAAACTTTATTAAATAAATAAATGTATACACTCATAAAATTGTAATTATAAATAAACACGAGCAATTTGACTTTTACGTATTTCGAATACGTGGTCCTACAAACAATATTTTATAAAATTGAATTCGAATTCATTAACACACTAATAACTTATTGTGGTTGTATGTACAAACGCTTCTATTATTCATAAATTACTGAATTGAAAATAATCATTCATCAAATTGGAAAGATAATTACCCATACAATATTCAAACTCTTCATCTAGATAATGTTAAATATTTCACCAGTAAAGTAAAGAAATAAATTCATATATATATATATATACTCATCAATCAATGTTCATAAATAAAAAAAAAAATATATTGCATGATATTCTTCACCAATTAAGCTAAATTGTATATTTCTACTAGAAAAAAATTCAACTTAGACCTATTAATTACTATTCAAAAGCTCTACCAATTGATCATCTAGTTCTTATACACGTTACAATATACTCGTACGTTTATGTAGTATATAAAATTTATGTTATAAAATATTCACAAAAGAAATATATATTTTTTAGTATTAAAAAGCATAAACCTAAAAACAGTTTCTTTTTCATATTTTACTTAATACTGAAACATTTTTGGAATAACGTAGACAATATTTCCCTTGAGAAAAATGTTATATTTAAAGATAATTTACGGAAATGAAGAGCAGTCTTTTCTTATAAATATGTATATATGAGTGTATATATATATATATATATATTTATGTATGTATATACGTCAATTATAACATCAACTCAAATATATTAACTTTTTTGTCTGTTTGTTGAAAGAACAATATAAATATTTTTATATTATATACATAAATTAAAGTGATGTATACTGAAGAAATAGAATAAAATAATAAAAAAACATCATCGTAAATAAAAATGAATCTAATACAAATTTATAAACATTTTAAAACGTTTATAACATAAATTCTAATTTATAAACATAACATTGTATATATAGTATATATATTAACAAATAAAAAAATTTTATAATCAGAAAATTGTTTATATATAACTTAATTATCCAAACAATTTTATCAAATAAATGCATTAATATCAAACCACATTATTTATTAAAATGAATTATTTGTTATTAAACTCGTTAATTTGATTAATGTAATTTGAAGAAATTTATTTTTAATGTCTATAAACAAATAAAAGATATTAATGTTATAATTGATTATATTTTTATCAAAAATGAATAATATGTTTTATAAACATTGTAAATAAATAAAAAAACAAATGTATTACATTTAAGAAATGAAAATATGATTGTAAATTTAATATCAAAGTCCAGAACAATACAAACAAATTGAATAGACAAATAAATAAAACGTAACCAGAACGAAATCCAACATGCAACAGTCATTCTTTTTGCTTCAGTAATTATTTAGAACACACATACTTATCACTAACAACGTTTATAGATTTGAAAATAGCACGCATCCCTTTATACCTGTTGATTGCAAACAAATGTATCATTGTATTATTTAATGTTTCCTCAACTTTAAAGTAATTTTATTCATTACTTTTGTTCATAATTTGCTTGCACATTGTTTTCAATGTTTATAATAAAGAATAAAATTTCAAATTTATTTTGCTTAGTCAAATATTTGACTGAAAACTGGTCGACAAACAGTGGTAACAGAAAGAAAATTAAGTACTTTCACAAGCATACATTTATTAAATTTTTGTAATTGTTTTGTAACTTGATAACATTTCATAAATAAAGCAAAAATACGAATTACATATTTCAATTTTATTTTTTTTTAATTAACTTTATATATATATATATATATATATATATATATATATATATATATATATATGTATAGAGTGATCTCAAAAATTTAATTAAAAAGAGAAAAACTACTGATGGATTATTTGAAGAAACACAATTTCTTAATTAGATTTTTTTAATTTATTTTTTTTTTTTTTTGAAATAGTAATTGCATGAATTGTTAAGCCGATATTAGAACTTTTTTAACAAGATAAATAACATTAAAGATATTTAAATTGCTTTGTACGTTTAATTAACTTTCACATCTTATAACTGTTAATATATTTAATTAAATTATTAAGTACACGTGTTCTAATCATTGTTAATAAAACGTGAAATAAATTGAACATAAAAACGTTTAATTCAAAAATTGTATAAAACAACTGTGCTTTAATGCAAACAATTAACTACCACAAATGTTTATAATACGGAAAATGCTTCCGCTTTAATTTAACACGATAAAATATTACCTTATGAGAAATAAAATAAACTAATTAAAATAGCGCATTTTTTCCATTTACTTTAAAGTTAGTTTTACACAAGAGAACGTGATATAAAAACGACAAGATGGAGGTATATAAAAGAAAGGCCACAAGTGAAACATACTACAACGGCCATCACAATTAATGAGAGCATGTTTTTACTTAAACACTAACTTAACTAATTAGTGAAGAGTGTTGCCTGCCCTGCACGCACCCCCGCATAATACAACCACCTAAACGCTCATCCCTCTTCATTGTAAAACAGTGTCATACCTTGATGTGACTGGCTTCTGAGGCCTGTTCAAACGGATAAGTTTTTAGTGAAAATATGTGTATAGACCAATGAATAATTATTCCGTTTTTATATTTATTTCGAGCTGTAACAAGGGTTTACATAAACGTTTTTTGTATAAATTTCAGAGTAAAATGTTGACTTTGAAATAGCTTGAAATTTATTTTCGTCTAAATAGGAATTTCTTTATATTGAAATTTTATTTTATATCATTTTTTAGATTCAAAAGAAAACAAATAATGAAAAAAGACGTATTTCATATTACATATACATTTTTTAACTTAATTAAAATAATTTAATGTTGTATGAATTTTGAATTTCATTCTCATTAAAAAGAACATAATAAAATATTAATTTATAAAAGAATATTTGTAAAAATCTAGTACTTTGATATTATTCGACTTTAATTATTAGAAATATTCTATATTTAGTATCAACAGAGAAACTGATTTAAAATCGAAAAATAAGCTCACAAATAGCTCCACTGATATTTAATTTTTAATTAAAATCACTAATGGTAAATTTAGCAGCAATATTCATTTTAAACATTATTATTTTATCGAAACATTACAAATAAACAGAATAGGAAATTCTGTATTAATTAAAATTCATTAATAAAAGAATTACAAAATGTGTCTACTTTTAAACAAATAAAATATTAATAATAATGTTGTTACTATCATATATGAAAGTTTTATGTAGATGTTCATTTTTAGTTTTTGTATAAATTAATTTCAGTTATTATAATTATTTCACAAATAATTAGATTTTTTTTCATCGATGAACTATACTATATAATATTATATATAGAATAATTATTGAAACATTTAAAGTATGAAAGTATATAAAATATTTCTGAATTTAACTTAAATTCACTTATAGCATGTCCATCTTCATAAATGAAGTATTCAAGTAAATCGAAATAATAGGTCCTAAAACAATGTTTAAGTGGTCATTACGTGTTATTCGAATAAAAAACAAACAATAACCAAATAACACGCTGTCTATTCTGACAGCTCCATCAGTTGCATTTCAAATACCATTTTACAAATGTACGTTGGATAGTATTCTACTCTGGTGGTCCACGGTACAATAACTAACATGTTAACGTTATAAGTATTTATTTTATTTTATTTTTGTGTTTCAAACATTTTTCATATGGTATGGCAGTGTTTCAAATATTTGAGTATTACATTACATGGGCTATATTAGATCCAATAATACAGACGATAAAATATTATCATTTTTTCGAATTTTACATATTAGAGATGTTTTTAATAAGAAAATGATTATTAATAAAAAATAAATAGAGTGTAACGCAAATGGGAAAAATAATAATAATCGATATATTTGTTTCCTGCATTATGTCTCACTATCAAGTAACTAAATCATTAATCACAAATGGGTAACACAAAACAAGTAACATAGAAATAATCGTTCTGATAAAATTTGATACGTCAAAATATTATACTTAAACATAATCTATGACTTTTCCTCGACAAGGAATATTCAAACTACTGGTTTAAGTACTCTCATAAACAGTAATTACTATATCTAATCTTTATTGTACTTTAATCTATATTAAAATCTAATCTTTATTACATACGATCGTTGAGAATAATTTGCTACCCTAATATTATACTAAGCTCGCAATAGAAATTCAATATTTTAAATATCAAATTCAGTTTCACTATTAACGTAATGTGTGCGTCACGATATTACACGCTTAAAGATATGTTTTAAAATAATAGCTTGCAGGCCTAGTGTGTGAATATTTTGTACCATTTATGTTTGGATTGTCACCCTACTATAGTGACCTACGTTGTAATAAAAATTCATTAGGTTCAATCAAATTAATTTTTCAATTGGAACGATGAAATTTTCAACAACGAGGGAGACCATAAAACTAGCATAAAATAAACACACGGTTCTGACTTTAAACTGACAATAAATATTCAATACTGACTGAATTATCAACTTGAATTATATATTTATTTTATTAAGGTGTTCATTGCATTTACCCGTTTATTACAAACACATGACATTATTAAATTTAAATTATTGTTAAATCAATAAAGTATATATGAAATAATACAAAAATAGTACTAGTTACAAAAACATCCGATTCATATAATATAAGAAGAAACTAAAGCGATTATTAGAAATCTTTTATTAGGTCCTTCTGTAGTAATTCTAAAAAGAAAGTCATAAAAAAAATAAAAATAGATATAGATATACGTATCATATTAGACTCAACAATAATCTAATTAAGTTCAGAATTTTAAAACGAATTTTGTTCTATTGAGTTTGCAAAAAAAGTCGATATATTTCACGTCTATATAACATTTCTCATTTAATTCTAAATTTAATAACAGAACTAACCAGAATTAGTGTTTTTGTAACTCGACCATTAAAATGAGTTAAGACCACACACGTAGAAAATTACAAATGAAAATATTTTTAATATTATATATACATGACTGACAACAATTGCCATGAATGATTATACCATTTGCACTGAAATAAAAAATGAGAACAAACTAAAACTAAACTTTAATCTTTTAAATGAAAAAGAATTAAGAAAATGTAAACATTGTTAACAGTTGCCTAAATTACTCAAAACATTAAACGGCATAAAAAATCAAAAATATAAAATTATAAACACGATCGGCACATTATTGTACAGTAACATCCACATCAGAAACTTCAGAACAATGGCATGTTACCGCAACATTAGTGTCGTAAATGGAACATCTAAAGATATGTAAAATACATATTTACATACAAACAATATATATATATATATATATACTTGTATGTGTGTGTATGTATAGATACATCTTGAGACAAAAGTGGTCAGTCATTGACCGAAAAGATTGATTTACAAAGAAAAACTACTTCTCACGCTTTTACATTCTGAAAAACTTAGTAGGCCCACCTACACAATTCTATTCATAAATAAAATTGTTTCAAGAAACACGCCAAAAATGTGACGAAATAGTACGTCTTTCTTTTTCTTTATTTTCATTTTTTTATATTTTGTATATAAATTATATATATATGTGTGTGTGTGCGTGTGTGTGTGTGTGTGTGTGTGTGTGTTTTGTGTAAAATAATAACAATAATATCATCGAGTAGTATTACATAAAAATATTTAATTTAAATGATTGTAACAATTACTGTTCGAAAAAACAATTAATTAATTCAAACGTCATTTTGTTGTCTTCAGAATACGACTATTTGTTCCATATAATTTATTTGATGAATGGTAACCTCTTTCCCGTAATGCAATTCAAACCCACAACATACCCAAGCACAAACTCGTAAAAACCATTGATCTTATACGGTTGGCTACGATGCCAGCTAGTAACTATCTAATTACCGACAATAAACTCCACAAGAAGACATTATCCATGAATGAATTCTCACAAAACATCCGGTATTTCATTCGCAATATGTACTGGAAACCTAAAAGTACAATTGCTGTAGAAATTAATAGTTTCCATAAAGCTACTCTCAATAAAGAAATAGTCGAAATTCGATTACACTCAAAAAAATACTTACTGTCAGACTATTGACATTTAGATGAATTTCAAAATATATTACAAATTTATTTCTTTTAAAAATAATAAGTTTTAAATAATTTATAACAATATACGAAAATAACATTTACGGTTGAATAAATGATCTATTTTAAATAATCGAACATTCTAAATAGATGTGTGTAAATTTGACAGATAATACGAGTTCTCCTATTAAAACTTAATTATATAGAACAATATGTAATTATCATCTTACAATGATAGTTTTATTATTAAATTTGAAACTCTGTGAAATGCAGAAATAATTGTGGTTTCACTTTGAAACCACTGGAGTAAAAGCAATCAAACCCATTGTGTATAAACTGCTTTGATGTATTGATTTCTCGTATTAGAGAATGATTTAAATACAAACATTAAATGAGTGTTTAAGTATATATATATATATATATATATATATATATATATATATATATATATATATATATTGATATTGATATAAATAATGAAATATAACACATTATATATTAAATAGTTAAAATTATTATTTTTTTAAATACACAACATTTAAAAATATTTAATAATCTATATTTTGTACTTGTATACATATTTTGATTATTTTTATCGATTGAATATTTATTTTTAAACATACTACAAGTAAAAATATTTGAAATATTTTTTAATATTAAATATCATATTTCTTTTATGTTTAAAAAGGATAATATTTATTTAGATTAGATAGACAAAAAACAAATTATATTATTGATATATATATAATAAATATTATATTTAGAAAAAAAGAAATACATATAAAAATAAATTGAAAATATTTAAATTCTTTTTTTTTAGAAAAACACAATATAAATAAAAACCATAAAACTGTTGAAAATAATCAAATAAAGACGTTCAATGAAATATTTGAATTTTCTAGTAAACCATGACCCAGTTACTATTACACTGGTTGATAGTTCATTTTAGGTCAACTAAACCACGGATGGAATTTATTGTGCTGAATTCCACTTCAGTCAAAAATACATGACATATCGTTTTAAAAGTACTTTGGATTTTTTTCACTTCATACTCTCTATTGAAATATAATACTTAAATATGCATACGAAATTTATAGTATATTTTTTAGTGATTAACATTTATGTATAATTATTATGAAATCTTTTATATTTTTTTTCATAAACACTAAATACTGTATTAGAAAAAATTATAAAATAAAGTATACACATTATACTCGAAGAAAATACAAATTCGCCACGATATATGTAACCATCTCTCCCTTTATTAATGTTTGGTGTTTGATATCTTTTCAAATATTCAATGAAATTTAATGCCATAAAATAATTTCGATTTCAATTATAGACAGTAATAAGCCAATATAATATTGAAATAAAAAATCTAATTTTAAACTAGTGGAATTTCAATATAAAAATTTAATTTTAAATGCAAAATATATTTTACCTGGATACTTAAGAAATCACTTGTTGTTTCAGTAATCAAACGAGGACCAGATTTTAAACACGTTTTCTCCCGAAAGATAAGCAGTTCTTTTATAGATTCAAACCTAGATATCCTAAAAGATACAGAACTATTAGAAAAAACAATCAGTTAATTTTAACACAAATGAATCACTCACTCTAGCATTAACAAGACTGTAAAAGTATTCAATAATCATTTACTATTCACTCGGATTAACTGTTAAGCAATTCAATGGCTCTGTTCATCATCAGAATGCTGTATTATATAAAATTTATACTGCTTTGGTTCTAACTTATTTACATAATTATTTATTTTAGTTATCGATATTTAACTGATAACCTTTTTTCATTGTATGCACGTGTATATATATATATTATTAATTATAAATAAAGGATATTTGTTAGAAAACATGTTTATATTTTGACGATGTCAAACCTCATTTGGAAATCTGTTAAAGTTTAATGTTTTTTTTTTTATTATTTTGACATTTTCGATGCTCTCGCGACAATGAAAATATGTATATTTAATATTTGTTTAATTAAATAAACTTTTTTTAAATTGTGATCATTTTTAAGCATAATATGATTATTGAATACTTTTGTAAAGTATTATATTGAGTAATTCATTTGTGTTTAGATAAATTTACCACAGTACCAAAACATATAGTAATATAATTAAATGTTTAACAATTTTTTTTATTTTAAACTAAATGTAAATAATTAAATTTAAAAAAAAACGATAAAAAAACTTATAAACAGAAAAATATATGAAATATTAACAAGTGGAACTGTAACGAAATTTTGAATAAACATTTACATGCAATTAAGAAACTAAAATAAATTTATTTATAGAAGGATTATTTGTTTTTTTTTAAAAAAAAGGGTTACACATGTTCAGTTTTAGTTCAATTTTTGAATTATTAGATTTTTTTAGCGTTTGAAAAATAATATTTTATTATCATTTTATACTTTCGTACACGTCGATTTATCAAGTCTTAATATCATTTGATATCCATACTGTCATCCAATCAGATTTCCAACATTAATGACTCGTGAAAATAGGTCACAAGTTAAGATTATAAATCACTATTTTATATAAACGTAATACGTTAAATTCACACTTTTACGAAAATCTACATACTTTTATGAAAATATTTAACATTATATAAAGAACTGTAATTTTTATATTATATATTATATATATATATATATATATATATATATATATATATATATATATATATATGTATATATTTGCAAAATATTAAGTTCGTTTATCTATCTTTATATTAATTAAATTAATGTCATTATGTTTGTGTTATATAGTACTAAGGATTTAATTTTCATAAAAGTAAAAAATCGAAAAAATATCATATTTGATTTAATAAAACCGTAATTAACCCTATAAATAAATTCAGATAAATTAAAATTTATGATTGTTGTTTATAATAAAAATATTTATAATTCAAATAAAAATTTTATTTTAATATCTTATAACAAAGCAGATCCTGATTTGTTTATTAATTTCTATGTATAAAATCTTTTTCAGTCTGTATAAAGTTATAAAAACATATTTTAAAATTTTTAGAAATATTTTTCTATTTATTAGTTTATGTGTAATTGATTGAAAATGTCAATAATTTTACAATTATTTTGTAAATATACATATTTATTTTATAAAACATTTTATAATTGTTTTTTTTAGTGTAAAAGCTGTTAATTTATTTTTATTTTATATATTTTAACATTGTCTTCACATAAATTATTAATCACTGAATTTAATGTCTTATTTAAGTAATAAAATTTAATTACACTTTGTTATTATCGCCAATATTATACATTTGTATTTAATTGCAATAAAAATATGTTATTTTTTCGAATATCGTATAAATATTTTAATTGAAAAAATAAACTAAACCATAAAAACTCAAATAAAATTAAAATGTTATAGCACACTATTCACTAAACTTCAATAAAAAAATAGCCTCAACTTGAAAATATAAAATAATTCAATTAATAATGAAATAAATATTAATTTAGAATTTATTGGTTTTTATTTTTAAACTCCTCTATGCATGAAAATAATATCATAGCTTTAATCATTTCATTTTTATTGAGCTGTATATATAAGATTACAATTTAACGTTCTGTAAAATATTTTTAGCTCAAATATTTTTGTTGTATTTTATTTTAACAATTCAAATATTAATTTGAACAGTAAACATATTTATATTTCTATTCTTTCTGTCAATGTATTTGAATAATTTAATCATTTTATTTATTTCATTGTTAATTAGTGTATTATTTGTTGAAAAAACGCGTACAATCGTAATAAATGACACATTAATTATATCAGTAAAAATAAATCAAAATTCTTATTTTAAAAATAAAAATCAACAATGATACCACTATATATATATATATATATATATATATATATATATATATATATATATATATAAACACTTTATTGATACGAATGTCCATTCTATAAATTTATTTATGAAAATATTAAGTATGTTTATGTAAAAAACACAAATACAGATGTACTTAAAAGCTTTATTTTTATACTCGGCTATATAACTGAAATCATAATTTGATTTTATAATTAATTATATCTTAAAAGTATATTAATAGACGAACATTTTTACACGATGATAATATTAATTGTTTAGTGAAACGTGCTGTACATTTTAATCAATAATTAGTTCAATTAAAAAATTCATACATCAATTTTTTGCCTGTTTGCTAGTAACAAGTAACATTTCAACACTAGCCAAACAGAACGTTTGCGTGAATCGTAAAAAATGGTAATATGATTATTTAATTAATCAGGTTTTATTCGAAATTCCACTTTCACATCACGATTTTCCAATACTCGGTTTTGATGAAACGCTTGTCATTACAATTTCGCGTCAAATCTTTCGATGAAATACCTTTTCAAATATGTTTGTTATTTTTCTGTCGTATATAGCGAATACTGATCACTGAAATTTTTCAATCATTTGCGA
The DNA here is from genome assembly GCA_029203775.1 of Neoneuromus ignobilis. Classification (NCBI taxonomy): domain Eukaryota; kingdom Metazoa; phylum Arthropoda; class Insecta; order Megaloptera; family Corydalidae; genus Neoneuromus; species Neoneuromus ignobilis. Next base: position 543,218 of record CP092097.1, read on the forward strand.
ATTTGTTATTCAAGACATTTATTTATACTTTATTATACATATATATATATATATATATATATATATATATATATATATATATAATACAGTTTGTTTTAAATGGTCGAAAAGATTACATCATTCGTTCAAAAATAATAAACACAAACGTCATAATTAATCTACAAATGCCAAATTAAGGAACATAAGGAATGAAAATATAAAAACTGTTTTACACTGTCTCGTTTTTCTTACATGTTTTTTTAATAATACATCTAAAACATAAATATCTTCACACACATAAATCACATACAACATATATACATATACATATATATATATATATATATATATATATATATATATATATATATATATATATATATTATTAATAAATAAATACTGAACAAATATACAAATATTCTTAAAAGGACACAAATATACATTTACACACATATATATATATATATATATATATATATATATATATATATATATATATATATATATATATATATATATATACACACATAAGTTTATTTGTATATATGTATGTATGTACACATATCTTCAACACCTTGGTAAAATTAGTTTTGAGATATGTCAAAAACTACTCTAAAACATAAATTGAAATTATTTTAATGTGATATATTATAAACTCACTAGAACAAAAATACACATATATCATGTGTATGAACGTGTATGTGCATATATATATATATATATATATATATATATATATATATATATATATATATATATATATATAACATAATATTACAAGAATTAAAACAGGAAAGTACTGTTAAAAACAACCCATTTTTTACGAGGGTCATTTGATAAGTATGGTAAAAAAGTAAAATAAACGAAATTGAAAAATTTAATTAAATTAAACAATAAATAAATTTGCCACACTTATCAAACAACCCTCGTATATTCTCAAATTGCATATTAATAAACTAATTATAATACAATTACTAACACAATTGATTACCAATATCTTTGTTTAAATTTAAATTATTATCAAATTTGCTCTAATCTTCCATTAATTCCGTTCATTGTTAATATATTCGCATATTTGTTAGTGTTTTTTGTTGTTTATTTTACAGTATTCATTTTTCGAATAGTTTCATTTTTAAACAGAGCAGTATTTATTATAAATCATTTATATATATATATATATATATATATATATATATATATATATATATATATATATATATATATAAAACACAAAATTAAGTCGTCCTTTTATGTTTTCGTTATAAACAACGAATACAAATATGTAAATTTATTTTAATATCATAAAAACAGTCAGCAAATAAACAGCAAAAATCATTGTCACCGCACTAAAAACATTACATATTCTACCCACATCTTTAAAAGATATTATTGTCACGTTGTACATTAACATTTTAGGTGCCACAAAATTTACAGTAAAAAAATATACATCTATTTATCTATACACATACAATTATCTTATATGTGTATACATATGCATATACATATATGTATGTAAACAAATGTGTGTGTAAATGCTTAAACATTAAAAGGGAGAAAAGTACAAGAATGTGTGTACTACTTAATACAACAAGAAAGCATGTAAAATAAAAAATGTTTTTATTTTAAAATAAATAATTATGAGTAATTTAAAAGAATTGACATCCAATAACAATTAGTATATTTCCAGCGAAAATTAAATTAATATAAACTTAAAAAAACGAACTACTAGCTACACATATACTTTGCAAAATTACAAAAATAAGGATACATACATAAATAACATACATACATACACTTATATATGTATGAATGTATATACATATACATGTATATGTAAGGTTATAAGCATTTTTGTGTTTAGATGTGTAGAAAAAAAATAATTTATACATTTTCAGTGCCTAATCATGTAATTCTCTATTTTTTTTTTATTATAAAATAAGTATGTACTCTGGTAAAAGGCAACAATATAATATAGTAGAAAATTTGACAATTTGTTTACAATGAACACATACACTAAATTATTTGATTGTAAATGATATTACGATATTTTTACATACTTGTTATATATAAACGTGTGCGTATATATATAAATTCATAAAATACTCATAAAACACTTATTCACAACAATTTTGACACATGGGACTGTTATTGTTTTATACACACATTCGCCGATTAAAAATAAAAAGCCGGGTTGAAATAACAATTTAAAATTATAACTAATTACACTCACTGAACATAACGTGATATTGTTACACTTTTATTGGTAAAATATTGGATAAAACCAATATTTTAACACACAATGCACATTTACTAAATCACAATATTTCAAAGACAAAAACAACAAACACTTTACCAAAGCTCAATTTGGTATTCTTGAATTGAAATGTCGATACGTGTATCGTACAGGTATTAATAATGTTCTTTTTATATACGATATATTAACGTTTATACTGCAATTGAATATAATAACACACACCGCATAAAATTATTCGTCGAACACTACCTACAGCGTATCTTAACAGAACGCATACTGCTTATGCTCGTAGATTGGACACAATTTTCACTGTTACTAAAACATGCCAACAGAGAAAATTTCAGAAGGAATTTTAGAAAAACAAAGTGCGAAAGATCAACAGCAACGGTGAAAATGTACGATATCTCTGTTTTATTCGCATCCGTTATATTTCCGTACACCGTTACAACGAAAATGTGTACATTGCTGTTAAAAACAGGGATGGCGGATTTCATTCCCGTAACATATTGTATATCTATCCTATTTTATTAACAAGATTAACGCTTCGAATGCTTTGATGCTCCACGAACAGCACCGGGATCGGCGTCGACCAACCTACACCGGCGTCTAAATTTGCAACGACGCTCACAACGGCGCCACATTTCAGTCGTATTTAGTATACAGCTTTAGGATGTTTATGAAAAGCAGGTTTGAATCCATAATAGATTCTATATTATAAAAAATAATTTGCAATACTGTCGAAAATCATTAACGTCCACTTAATAAATACCTCTTTACCAAAATAACACCAACCATACTTTTAAATAAAAATAACATGTAAATTCAAATAAACTTATTTTTATCGTTATGTTATTAATGTCATATTTAAATAGATTCGCAACAGAACGTTATCGCCATTTTATGTTGAGATTCGTTCCAAATAATATAAATGGAAATTTGTAAAGTAAAACTAATTCAAATCATAATATGCAACCATATCCATTATAAAATAAATCAACATAGGATAAAAAAAAACAGTCACTCGTAAATAAATATTTCGTTATTTATTTATTTTGTTTATCCTAAAAAAATATTCCATATTTACAACATCTATTCAAATTGTTTACAAAAAAAATGTTTTTAACTGTTTATTTCAAAACCATTTTTAAGTACATGATGTCCGATATGATCGTAGCCTCTTTGGCCTATCTTAACACCAGATACTTTACATGCGAAATTAAGACAGTCATTCAAACGCATTTTATTCATCATACTATATATAATCGATGCACAAAACGTATCACCTGCACCGAGAGTATCGTTTATTTCCGAAGGTGGAAAAGGAGGACAATCGAATAAAGTACCATCCGGTGTTCTGCCCATCGCTCCCTTATCGCCCCAAGTAGCAATTACAATAGCGCTAAAAATATACACAATATATACATAGTTTTTGTATAAATATAAACAATATATGCGTTTATATTGTTGAAAAACACTCGAACATAATAAGAAAAAATCTCAATTTTTAAATAATAAAATATGATATTATTCACAATTCCACGAGTATATTATCAAATTTTTTTAAAAAATACTTTTCAGTACTTGAACTATCTTATTGTGTGTACATTAAAAACAGTTCGAAACTGTTTATCATCAAATAATTATCATAAATATATTCTACAGTATTATACATAATCATCTTTATACTTTATTATTACAAACTAGAGCATTGTTAATACCATTAATAATATTCTTATAAAAACAATAAGTTACATTTTACTGTAAAAATTATAATATTGAATAATCTTAAATGTAATTATAAATAAACAAACAATATAAGTTCTTAAAGATATAACTCATACCATTTAAAAATATTAAATTTGAACGTATAATTTATAATAAAAAAAAATTATATATATACCTTAATTTTGTAACTTGGGCCATATTTTCTAATGTTTCTTTCATAGAATGATAACCACGGTGAAACGAAAAATCTTTGCCTATTATGATAACATCAGCAAACGAAACTAAATCCAACAATTGATCTCTTTGTTTTTCTAATTCCAATGAAATTTTAATAGGCGTTTGGCCTTTTTCCAGATTTTTATTAAATTTCAATACATGCTGCATCATTAACCTAACTTCTGAACAATTTCTACCCTAAAATATAATTAGAAATCAGAAAACCTATCGAAATAAATTTAAATACAATTAAACATATTTATTAGTATTTAACTCATGACTAGTACTCGATCATTATGTGAATAAATATAAATATTGAAATACAAAGTGACGAAATAATATGTTACAAATATTTTTTATCAGTGAATAAAAGAAACAATTTGACACAGTATCATATGGTACCCCCTATTTGATACACGCGAAATGCCATTCATTAATTGAATCAGACCGATTTATATCCATTTATGTTATTTAATTCGTAATAGACTGAAAATAAAGTACAAAACAATCGAAGAACTTAAGTCATCTGCCAAAAGTACTATGAACAAATATGATTTTTTTTATTTTGCTCATTTAAACATAACAAATTCTATATTAAAAGTTATTACACTTGATCAATGTGTATATAAAATTGTACATTCCATATATGTAAACATTTATACACATTAGAAATAAAAACAATATCATTTTATTAATACTTGATTTTATATGATATTACGAATATTATTCTTTTTATCAATATTTAAATAAATACAACACAAAAAAAAAAGATTCGTTTAATAACAGCATACCTCAAAATGCACCCATGCATACTCGTTTAAATTCAGTTTTTTAAAATCATCTATTGTAATTTCTGGTAATCCTGGATTATGATGGAATATTGTTCGCGATCCAGTTGATTTACTGAGAATAATTAATGAAAGCGGGGATTCAATTCCACTATGAAATACGCAGTGGCTTATGTCTATATTGCGTTTATGAAAATCATCTGTAAGAAATCTAAAAAAAATCTAATTAATTTAGTACTTTTATAAAATATAAACAATGTAACGTTTTTTATCATTTTATTAAACTTTCTACTTTTATAACGAAACATAAGCAACTGAATAATCTTAAAGTCAATAAAGTATTTTAAATATTTAAGTGAAAACAAAATAATACATTACTAATTTTTATTCATAAATAAATTGTAAGTGAATTTCGATTAATACACATTATAAACAAACAAAATATTTATATAGTATCATTTAACTAATCGTAATATTTTACCTCACCACATGCAGAGAAATTAAATTAAATATTACGAATTATACATTTGTGCAAAAGAATCCAATAATAAAAACTGTTATATCAACATTAAAGGAATATCTAATCATTCTCGTATAAACTCTCTGGTAAAAAACGATAAAAATAATACCCATAAATATTAAAACCTGTATTTACTTCAGATGCGTTTCTTTACTCAACGATCCAAGAAATTCACATGATACACCCAGTTGTGATAAAACAGTACAAATATTTGACGCATTTCCACCTCGTTGATACCATAAATCTCGACATCTGTAATTATCGAAGTATTAATTATATTCGTTCATTATTTATCATTATATTATAAAGATAAATACATTATTTTATTGTATGTATAGTACAAAAAAGTATAGTTAATGTAAATTAAATAATGTAATAGATGTACCATCTGAATACAAATAAGAGTTAAATGAAATTATTTTTAATATTTTTGTTTAAGAAAAAATAAACAAGTTATATTAAAAATATTGTGGAATGCAGATCATCATTGACCTGTTAAATATACAAAAACATATATCGAACCTGAAAGTTCGTCATTGTATTTTATTAAAAATAAGTACAAAAAATACACTTATATATTTACAAATACCTCGAAATATATAATTACTTTAAACTAGTTTCGTTGAGTTTTTTTATTGTATTAATTTTGCATCATAATATCTGCATGTTCAATGTTAAAAAACAAACATATGAACAAATTAATTTTTACGTCACTGTGGAATTTATTTACAATAATTAAATTTATAGAAAATAATACTGTATTGTTTTAAAAAACGAATTAATTGATTATTAGTTTTCAAAATAATCTATTGTTTTATTTACTAAAATTCTATTAAATTAGGCCGTCTAATTATTTTTAAATTAGCATTTGTTAACTTCCAATATATTTATTAATGATATTAAAATAATTGACATATATATATATATATATATATATATATATATATATATATATACACACACACATATGTTATCATAAAATTATTCTTCTAATTTCTTTTTTTGCACAAGATAAGCCAGTTTATAAATATACAATAAGAATTAATCATATTTTATTCTCATGCACTCACAACCAAGATAATATTTATCGTGTTTTATATTAACAATGCATTAATTTTATCCGGCCATATATAAAAATAATAAAAAACAATATGTAATAAAGAATTTCAACTGATAATAAAGAACATTCTATTTTTAATTCGCATCAATGACACAGTAGTGTTGATATTTTTTCTTTCCTATGAATGTTGTCTTAAATATTTTTACATAAATAAATGATCACCCTCAAAAGTACAAGATATTAAATATATAAATCATTCGTGTGAAAATAAATTTGTCCCAGTTTCAAGGGAAATAATATTGACATAAGTATTATAAGTTATTCGTATATCTAGATAACAATAAATGTGTAAAATAAATAACTAATAACATTCAAGTGTTTAATTAGTCCCAGTTCTATTTTTGTGATTAATAATTGAAAACGTCATACAATATTTCCTATATTTATTTATTTTTTAATTAATAAATTTAAGTTTTACGAATATAAGTTTCTATCCGTTTAATTGCAAATAAAATATGCATATATTATTCTTATTTTATTACATGTACTGTCGAAATAGGTACTATATAAAATATTTAACGTTATATTAAGATTAATTATAATATATTAATGATGATTTATACTGAATGAACAACTTGATTTCTAAAATGAATGCATAGCTAAAACGATATAGTTAACATTATTGTTTAGTTGCACTATCAATTCAATGCCAACGTCAATATAAAATAAAACTATTAAATCCGATAATTGTTTTTTAATTAACACAAAACGATGAACGACCAAATATAAAATTATTCTAATGACGATATTTGAAATGTGCATAATGATTGCAGTTTATTAAATTGGCGACAATTCAAAGATTATTATCAAAAACAATTCAACACATTTTAATTTTACCGTTTAAATTATTTTTTCCCTAAAAAATATTGTAAGTAAAAATGAAAAAATAATTTTATTAATAAAAAAATACACTCAAAAATTATTTTAAAAAATTATTTATACAAAAATAACAGCAATTGTTATAAAATTACTATAAACAATATGTACATTTACTGAAATTATAGCACTGGTTGTCCTTCTACAAATCACAAGTATTCATAAAAAATATAGATTAAGTTCACGACGTTACGAACATTAAATGTATGGTTTATACGACATAATTAATTCTGTTGCGTAATAAAATGAGTCGATCATTTGTCTTTGGTTGCAGGCTACATTTCCCGGACTTTACTGATTATCCCAGGATTAAAAAACACTTGATTTTATCCAGATTTAATTTTAAACAACGTTAACATCACAATAATTTAGATTATTCAAATATAATGTCATTTTGTCTTAAAAGTTAACATGCATACACACACACGCATATATATATGTATATATATATATATATATATATATATATATATATATATATATATATATATATACAAAACATTTTTGAGATATCTTAATATTTATATATGAATAATATATGTACGTTTATCCAAAATTAGAAAATAATCTATCTATTACTTACTAATCCAATAATAAAATTTAAATTTCTACATATTTTACAAGCGTAAATGAATAAAGAACATTTAAAATTAATTGTTGATAATAATTTTATTAAATAATCAAGGAATATATATATTACAGAAAAATGCATGATCTCTAATTTGTTAATAATTTAGTTTTATAAGTAAAATTCTGCTTAGAACTATTATAAAACCACAAAAAATAAACGCTTTCTAATTATGTTACAATTAATTTCAAATGGTAGTTTTGCACAATTCAAATACGTACATTAACAATTAAAATTTAAATTTTCCGATTGTTATATATTTATTATATACCAACTAATGTTGTACCTTAAAAAGTCTATTTTGAAAAAATAATGTATTAAAAGAAATAGCTATCATATGTTTAACTACAAAGCAATGTTTGCGCAGTTAAGAATTTTTAAAATAAAAAATAGCGCACATATGTTCATCAGCCCAATTTAATATTAATAAAAGGCATATGGTACTTATTAATATTAAATAAAACGTAGTCATTATTTTTTTTATTTCCTATTTAATATTTCATTCTATTACAATATCACTTTGCAACATTATTGTTATTAAATTTCAATTACTTATAATGCAGTTAATAAATTTTAAATTTGTTCACAGACGGATTTGATTATTGCATTTTTATGTATATTCTTATATTAATTACTATTTTAAATAATTCATTACGTTACAAATTATATATATATATATATATATATATAAATATATAATTATAATTTGAATATGTTTACTTGAGTATAATTAATATTATAACTATAGAATATTGTCTTGTAAATTTTAAATGAAATATATTTAAATATTTAAAAAATATTCTTGATATACTGTATTAAAAATATCAATAAAATTATATACAAAGAAATGCATATAAGCATATGCATAAATACCTTGTTTCAGTATCTTCTTGTGGATATTTGTCAGAGACTTGAACAATATCCATCGTAATCAAACCAACGCTTAACACTTTCTTATTTTGAATCGATGACATTTTTTGTTACCAAACACAAATCGCGAATAATATAATATTGTGATACAATACACGACACGGTTTAAAACGTGTTTTTAAGTATACTTATTGCTCTTTATATAAAACAGTATTGCTAGTGAATGATAAACAGATTGTAGTTTAGTGAATACGATATGTTTATCTATAAATATGGTACAATGTTTTGCCTACAGCTAGGCCGTCAAGTTTGAAGACAAGAGCATACACGATTAAAAGTAATGAATTGAATTGAAACTCCAAGTTATATATATATATATATATATATATATATATATATATATATATATATATATATATATATATATATATATATATATATACTGTTGTGTGTGTATGTATTAAATATATTAAATGTATCCAACACATACTCATTATATTATTACTATAAAATTAACTGTTATTGATAATATTGAATTAAATCTATTTCTTTTTAAATATTAATATAAACATTTGTAATTTATTAATGCGAATTATGCTTGGCACATTAGTTACGTATCATACATTCCATTCATCTAAATATACATAAATGTATATAATCACAAAATTTTTGCAACAAAATTATGTTTTTTGAAAACTTTATTAAAACAACAAATTGAACTACAATATTATAATAGATACGAAGTAATTCTTTTAACATGATTCTGTTATTCATTTTAAATATATCATTAAATTACTTCTTAGTCTGATCCATCTACTTCTACCACAAAAGTTACCTCTGGCATAGCTTTTAGTCATAGAGATACGCAAACTCCACCACTACCAAGATCATGTACTCTAAACGAATATGTATATATATAATTGTTTAGAAAATAGCGCCCCTTCCGTATGTGCAATGCACACGGGCGGCCGATTCCAAGAAAAAAACTCGGTTACCTTTAATTTAAACATTTACCTTTATTTTAAAATGCAATTTAGGAATGGGGGTGGCAAAAATATTTTCGCACACGGACGATGTATATGTATAGGTTTTTTTTTTTTCTTTTTAATAAAACACAAATCTAGGCATCACATTTGGATGACCCTATATTTTATATATATATATATATATATATATATATATATATACAACCATGTAATCTTTAAAAATGAAAATAATTCAAAAATGGTCATAAAAATAATTCGTATATATTTTGATTTAATAATTCTAAACAAAATACCTATTAATTATCTTCAATATTTAAATGCAAGATTATGGTAAAAAATGCAATACTAGCATCAAAAATATAAATGTTACAAAATAATAATCAGCTTAATATATTTCTTAAAAATATTTGAGAATGTTATTGATACTATGTATATATCTGTTATCACGTTTGAAAAGAATGTGATACTTTTCTTAAGAAAATTTCCAATCATATTAACGTCCTTCGATGACCTACACAACATTGTGAAACGAACAAATATTATCATACTGATAACTCGTTTTAATATTTAATAATAATAAAAACATAATTTTATCAAATGCAATATGTCAAAGTAATTAATTTAAGCTCACATATCTATAATAAATTTGAATTTCAAATTATTTATGTATGAGAATTAAACAATTTCATATTATTTACATACTTCTATTTTTTTATATTAAGCATGTACAGATTAAGATTTAACACAAAAAAATATTTCACTAATATTTATACATGCATGTGTAACTGTAGATCTTTTAAAATGTCAATAGTTACATATTATAAATTTACTGTTGTTCAATTAAAAAGCTTAAAAAATGCTCTATATATTCCTGTTGAAAAAAACACACGTAAAAAGTACTTTTCTCTCTAGTTTTAATTTTCAATAAACAATTTACAATTGTTGGTTTCTTTAAAAAAAATAATGACAATACTATTCTATTAACGATTCCATAAATGTTAATACTTTATATCTTCAAGTTTCTTACTCTAAATAAAAATTTTAATCTTGATTGTGGATATAATTTGTTTAGGAAGTTAGGAATTGTATGAAAAACAATTAGTTTTTTACATTTGGGATCATGTAAGATAATGAATAGTTAGTATAGAGAATAAAAAAATTAAGATGTACAAGAAAAAATCTTATTTAATCATAGAACAATTCAAAATAACAAGAAAATGGCATACTAAAAGGCAAAAAGTACAATGTTTACTACCATTACTGATTTTTTCCATTCAGCCATTTTATATGCATACAAAAATGTTTCCATTGTTGCAAACAATGTATTCAACAAATTAATCATATTTTAAGAAACTACTTAAGAACATAACAGCATATTTTTTTATGATTTACAAAAATGTTTATGTACAAAATGTCACGAATATAAAATTGCAATATCTGTTAACAGATTTGCACATTTATAAGCATTGAACTAAAAAACATAAGTGACCAAGCACTAAAAATACTTTTTTGTTATACAAATATTTTCAAAATATTAATCCAATGAATTTACTTTAACAATAGCTGAATAGTAGAATTCCTGCAGATGAATCATTTATGTTCAAATTTACAATAAGTTTAGAATTTAACATAAGAAAGTCCACGATATTTTTACATACCCTGCACATATAATGAATCTAATATCACGAGAATTCAAATTTATCAGAATATATTAGGCTATAATACCGTGGCATTTCTGGACAGTTAATAACTTCACTGACTTAAGTGAAACAGTCTTATATATTTTTAACCCTCTCAAAACTGCCCACTTACTCAATTTGTGGCATTACTAATATAATTGACATATATTAATCAAAAACAATATAAGTACACTGCAAATAATTTTACCATTAGTTCCACTACATTTCTTAACACATACATATTATTTTAAAATAAAATGTATATACTGTCAATATATATATATATATATACTCAACTGCATGTGTGTTCACTTTATATATTACAATAATAAAATGACAAGATAAATAAGAATGAAGACAAAAATAAATAATGTTTACGTATTTTAACCAGTCTTAGTAACAAAAAAAGGAGAAATAAATGTTATATTTTAAAATGAATACACAATATATTTAGAACACTTCACTTATCCTCAAATACTAGACATTTCAATTATTGTTGAGAGGGTTAAAGCTAACAAACAAATAAAATTAAACACTACTGCTTCTTTTAAGTTCATATATTTTTATTAACCTGAATGTCAGGTCAATTTCATTATACAACACTATCCAATACAATTGAAAATTGTTACTAGAGCTAAAAAAGATTAATTTGCATTTAATAATTTATTCACGCAGATTGTGTAATGTACACCAATCACTAAAGAATCAAATCGTCTATAATGGAAAAAATGTTATGATTATAAACGTGTAATTATTAGTATATTCACACTGTTTACCTCCATAACATAACTTGATTTTCAAAATTATGGAAACACGAAGTCAATCTGTGTGAAAAAAATATTGTTCTTGTACTTTTCAATTTGTACTAAGAATTGTTAGCAACAACGGAAAGTAACTGAACTCATTATAAATACTTTATCCAATATGCCAAATAGGATACGCACATTACGTACTCACGTTTTGTCGCACATCTCAAAACATGTTTCACAAAATAACTATTGATTTTTCTTTATACTTTTTAATCTAAAATCTTTGCTTGTCAAATCTGACAATATTTCAATCATTTTTTTTTAAATTAATGTAACATAACAATCAAAAACTTACAACTATATTAGTATCAGTTTCACTTATGTATTTTGTTAAAAATTTTGCTTAATTTTTGACTGCAGAACATGCTGCTACAAGCTGTGTAAGACTGACACAGTATTCAAATTATAAAATAATCACTGTCAATGAAATCACTATTTAATACTAATAGTATGTTAAATATTACCAAAAATTTATTTTTAACAGTTTTTTGATGATGATGTTTAGTAAGTTAACTATACAGTTTATCATCTCAAAAATAATCCAATTGTAATTATATAATGCTCCTTGTCAAATGTTGGTAATTGGCTTTTTTAATGAAATAAATATTTTTGACAATTTAAAATTCTTTATATAGAATTATATAACTCAGTAAAGCACAGTATCACCAGTTGCATGCCACGATGCAAAAGTAATTTGTACAATTTTAAAAATAAATTCATGAAACCTGACTTTAAAACTAAGTGTCAAGAAGCTCATTTAAAAAGTCTACCTCAATATACATACTTATATATAAAAAGAAATGTATACTTCAATGTCAGTTAAAAAAAAATAGCATTAAAAACGTCTGACATTTCACTAATGACAACAATAATTCACACATATTTCATACTATGTGAATTTTAACATTTATCACATACAAAAAAATGTAAATGTGTGTATATATTCATATTTATATATAATTATATACACACATATATACGTGTGTATATACATAAAATACATACATATACATACAAACATCTCACACATACAAAATACACGCACAACTCTATGCACACACATTCTTTTACAAAAACATGACACTTATAAAGTCACACATGAATAAAGTATGTTAGTAATAAAATTTCATCAAATCCTTAAACAACTGCTATTTATAATATGAAAACCATTTAGCAAATCAAATATATACATTAAAATCTCAATTATTCCATACATATACAAATGTACACATATGTGTGTGTGTGTGTGTGTATAATATAATGTGTACTGCATACACAAGGTAGAGTTAATTTATGAGCAACTATATAATCACTAAGATTGATTAGTGATGGGTTATATGTTTTGTTACAAAACAATATTCACAAATGAACATATTGAGTAAAATGAACAAGTAGCAAACAGAAAGGAAACAATTTACTAACAAATATTAATCTAATAAATGAACAGGGGTATACAAAGGCGCCATTAAAAAATAGTTAAACAATTTAGCAAAAATAAAACTTCAAATTAAATCAGTCTCAAGAAAAACAAATTTTATTTAATAAATGATTAATTTGACAGCAGCCCCATAACTTAAATGCTAGATCAGTTTGACATTGGCTGCAAATACAATATCAGCACAAGAAATACACTCAATGATGAAGCAATATGCTCATCCATATTTTTTAGTGAATATTAAAAGTGTACGCCGTTTAAAAAAATATATATTTACAGTAATTCCTATTCAAACACACAAACTTCTTAAGTAAGAAATGCACAATATTTGATTTTTGTTCTGAAAATATTTTTCTTCACAGACAAGTGACATTAAATGTACTCTTTAACAATTAACAATAAAGCACGTATCACTAAAAAATACGAAACATATAAGTTTTGGTGCTGTCTTTTTTTAAACATTGAAATTACATGAACTCTGATAGACTCATTTTTGAATTACAATCTATATAACACTAATAATCGTTCACAAATAAGTGAAATTCTTTACATTTTTTTCTTTCTTAGTATCTTCATACATTATATTTTAGGCTTAAAATGTTTTGTTGATTTATTAATAAAATTATTTAATAATCAACACCACCACAGACATTAAATTCTCTTTAATGAAGACAAAAAGAATCTGAAGTTGCTAATGTTTTCACCTATTTATTAATATTATTACTTTTCGCCTTTCATATAAAACCTCCTTGTTCTCATCACCCATCACTAATCCAATGACACTTTAGATTAATGTTACATACGTATTCTAATAAATCTGATTAAAGAATTCGAGAAATGCTTTTATTTGTTCAGCCCAAAGAGGGAAAATCATGTTCATCATCTACTTTTGGTGCTGTCTGACGATTACTTCGTGACATGTCTACTTTTTCATTACGATGACCAGCCCCACCTACTTTATCCTCCTGAAAAAAATGCAAACCAACAAATAAAAACAAAGTTTATTACCAAAATCGGAAAATTCTAACATTAACTTGTTCTTCGTTATTTCGAAATTTAGGTGGTATCGCTCTATCACGACCCGGACCACCCCTGTCACCACGTGGGCCTCCGCGACCGCCACGAGGCCCTCGACCCCCGGGCCCACCACGACGTGAATCACTAAAGCGTATGTCAATATCCAAAACATGTTTCTGACGTCCGACACGTTGTGGATACTCAGAAGCATCATATTCCTACACGGAATTCAATTTCATAAATTAAAAATAATATATATATGAACAATTGTGCAAAACTTTAAAATTTTTATCTTTTACCTCTTCTTCAGATTCCTCTTCATCATTTTGTTTCTTATTAAGCGCATACATTTTTCTCCACTGTGTAAGGTCTTCTCCTTCACCAGCTTTACGAATATTATACTGAGGCTTTTGTAACTTTTGTGCACGTTGAGCTTTCCACTCATCAAGCGTTAATTCTTTTACTTCCTCTTCAACTGGAGCTGCAGGACTTTCTTCAACTGGAGCATCATTACCAGTATTTACTTCCCTGCAAATAATAATAATAAACACAAAAAACAAAATATATTTTACACTGTTCATAAATTACTTAGTTTCATTGACTGTATCATTTTTGTCACTATCCCAATTAGATTCACCTTCAACAATCTTATTGGCTTCTCTATGAAACAAAATTAAATTATTAATTTAATATAATAGTAATCACTTTAATTAAATTTAATAACAAAGCTGACTAAAATTTTACTCACTCTATATCATCTTTATGAGAACCCCAGTTATGTGCTCCCCCGCCTTCCCGTTTGTCCACAGCCTTAACACCCCTGGAACCAATTCTACTTAAAGTTTACTGATTAAAGTGTTCTACTCACCCAGGCAAAATTAATAAAAATGTTATATTAACATCAAATAAATCAATTTATATCAGTATTAAACTGTCTACACATAATTATCAATTAAAATACTACATGTAGTAAGAAGTTAATATTCAAAAAGTTTATTAACAAACAAATAGAATTTACAAAGAACATAAAATTATACAAAAACAAACTTTTTTATATGATCATTAAAGATGATTTCATTTATGAATGCACACAAAGTAACCAATGAAGCACGAGTGAAATTTAAAAATGAAAGCACATACACAACCTTCAAAGCCTTTTAATTAAATAACATGATGAAATATATATACTTTTGAAATCTACTTTGTCACTACTATAAGTTAGATATTAAATGCTCACGTTTTATCTGACCCGCTTTGCCTATCGAATTCCCGTTTGCCTCTACCTTCAAAACGCCTTGGTCCATCGCCACGAGGCTGTCTAGGACGTGCACCTTGTAAACCCCCACGTCCTCCCCGTAAGTTATTATCACTTGCAGAATTTTCACCATCTGTTCTAAATTCTCTCCGAGGTGGCTTATCATCCCTAATTACGAACGATCAAAAATATAAAATATATAAAAACTACTAATATTTTCTGAACAAATCTAATGTACCTATTAAATCTATTCGTATCTGAAGGCCCATTAAACGGTTTGTTATCGTCGCGGTTACGTCTGTTGTTACGTTCTTCACGGTTTTCATTAGAGAATTTCACGTTACGGTTGTCGGGACGAGGTTCCGGTTTCTCAGGTCTGGTTGGCCCATTTTTCGGTTTCTCTATTCATATATAATCACAAGTTACTTTTATATGTTCACTAGAAAAAATTGATGGAAGAGAACAATGAAAATATTGTTCTTTTATAATTCATTTTTCCAGATAATTATTTGTAAATAAAAACCACAATTTACACTTTCTTCTTTTATAAATTTAGAATAATACAAAATAAAATATACATTCATGATCTTCAGATTCATAATTATTTGCTTTAAGACCTATGTACCTTTGTTTCAAAACTGAATTCTTATATATTAAAAAAAGCAAATAAAAGAAATATTTGTTGAATGGAGAATTACTTAAGAATACATTTTCAATTTTTATTTTCAAAAATGTGAAACATTGTTATTTTAAATAAAAAATTCAAAATACATATTTAAGTTACATGAATTACATTGCAAAAATACAATGTTTAAGTGTTTATAAGTTTTGTACTTTTTAGTCCATATAATAATTACATAGATTTTGTTATTAAGGACATAATAAACATTAGGAAACATTGAAAATATGTAGCATACACATAGAATATTATGACAAATACATATATTTAAAAAAAAAATCAATCAGAATAAAAATTCTGACAACTTTTTAAACCAGCACACATTTCATCCAAGTATAATTATATTTTTTTTAATTTATTTACTTTCAACAATTTATTTTTAATAGTTTTTAATATAGACACAGAAGAAACAAATTATAACATTTAATCTTTTACATAGATTTAATTCACAATAATAAAAATTATAATAAAGTTACAGGGAAATTAATACAGAAAATACACAAAATGAACAATATCTGGAAGAAATGTATACTATATCAGATAAACTGAATAAATTCACTAGTTATTTATTAATAGCCATATTTAATTAAAAATCTTTTCATGTCACAATAACCAATTTGGATTTTTGAATTATAGATTTATATTTTCCTTAGAAAGATTATTTTTATAATAAAACTATCTTTAACAAAAATATTTTTAACGAATGATAATCTGTTAATTTTCATTATTTAAAATTAACTATATATATATATATATATATATATATATATATATATATATATATATATATATATATATATATATATATATATGCATATATGTACGTATATATGCATATATGTATGTGCATATATATGTATGCACATAAATATGTATGTACGTACTTATATATGTATGCATGCATGTATACATACATATAAAATGAAAATGCAACAATAGCATCTAGTTAAGAATATCTTTCCATAGTAAACAGTTAAAATAAATCACTTGAAAAAATCACATTCAACATGCATATATGTATGTTAAGCATGTGTGTCTAGCTAAAAATACCTTAATACTAGTACACAACACAGTTGCCAGTATTTCTTTAAATCTTCTATGAAATGTAAAACCACTGCATTTATCTCCACACACATAGTGTTTGCATGTATATAAAAATAAAATTTATATGTATACATATATATATATATATATATATATATATATATATATATATATATATATATATATATATATATATATATATATATAAATAGAGAGAGAATGATAAAAATGAATGTATGTATTTATAAAAAGTTAATTTGCTTTCAAAGATACATTAAACTTGATTAATTTTTCTTATAATAAACTTGTTTACAAATTTCAATTTGCCTAATCTTTTAAAATATTCATAGTTACATACAAATATCAATAATAACACACATGTTCCATACAACAATCGACTTCTTTTATAAATGTCAATGTTTTTTTGTTTTCAGTGAATTAATCTGGACTTACAATGACAAATCTGTATTTTTTTATACAAAACGTAAAAACAATTAATTTTTATTATACAAACAGCAAGAATATATAAAATAAACAACAGTTCTAAAACTACTTAAAGCATGTATGCAGAATAAATGTATTCTTAACCTACGATTTTTTTAAAAATAGTACAAAAACATAAGTTGACTTAACCCCTACAGAAAGTTCAGCTTATCAACAGTAATATATAATGAGCATATTATTTACAAGTTTAACAAATTAGTAAATTTATTGTATGGCATTATTAGACCATGTGAGCGCTATTGAGTCAATTATTATGAACAAGCATGGCGGCAAACAACCACGACCTGGTTCATCAATAAACATAATAAGAAAAACATCGACATACCTTCCCGTTTATCTTGGGGCTTGACATTTTGTGTTTCTTTAATCCCTTTACGTTGGACAGGAGCTGATTTCTGTTTCACTTGCGCCTCAGTCTTCACTTTATTTTCCTTTTCTGCGACCTTCGTCTTCTTTTTTAACTCCTTCTCTTGCTCTTTAGATTTTAACACTTCCAGCGGATCGGCATCATCATCATTTAGGAAAAGGGCATAACGATTCGTTATACCGATGCCGTATGTATTTTCCATGCTGGATTAATTTATATAGGTACTTCACAACAACAAGATGTTGGAAGATATTTTAACGGCTTCTTTAGCCTTGCTATGACACACAATCATGCACACACAATATGGCCGTTGTGGACAATGCGACACGACTGCACGAATTTCAGCTCTCGTGAAACCCCACGAGGATGTACATAAACAACTTCAAAACAATGCGCAAAGTTAATGCGCGTCAATATCTGTATGTTCAAGTGTCATTGGTTTTAATATAAATCTATGTTTCTACACATAGATTAACGCACTGCTTATAATAGAGCTCTAGTCATTTTAATCTACGATAATCATGCTATCTTAGAGAAACATAAAAATAATTGTTTAAAAATACAAATTTCCTAAAAAGCAAATTGATAAAATAGATAATACTACTGAAAACATACCAAAATTTAATATTAACGTAATTTTATTAAAAGTAAAATATAATAACATTTATTAAATCAAGGACATATTACTATTTAAAGTTGTGAATTTATTTGTTTAATTATTCTATTAAATTTAAGAAAATATTATACCATTTAAGTATTGTATTATGCTAATCACTCATGCATATAAAATATAAAACCAGCTATTAAATCATACCTTGAAATATTTAAACATATATATATATATATATATATAAAACTTACCTCAACATTACTTTTTTCTGAAAACAAAAATGGGACTTTTCAAATTTAAAGTAGGATAATATAAAGAACAAATCTGACTATTACATTATTTACAATGTATTGAATTCATTATTTGTTATAATAATGAAAATAACAATTTGCAATGACTTAAAATTCATTGTATACACAACATATTGGGGTATGGCTAGTACAGTACAATGTGCCTTAGATAAAAATAATATACAAAATGCTTTTAACTGTTTATTTTCTAAAAGCTGCCACAAATTGACAGAAAATAATGGCCATTGTTCGAATTTGCATTTGATACTGATTTTGTTAAAACTGTAGTCAAATAAAAACATTTAATTTTATGAACAAGTTAACAAGCACTCATTTTAAGTACATTTAAATAGAGAAATATGAAGAGAATAAATAAAACATGGCACGAAGAAAAGTGAGACTATAGTAATATATTGCTTTGTATTTTACTTTCAGTGCCGTGGATTATGAATTATATTGTAGTAACTAATATTACTTTTAATTAACACTAGATTTATTTATTATTTAATATGAAATTGATCTTGACAAATTAATAGTTAAACAAAACCAGTAACAGGTCATAGAACATGGTCATTTTTAAATTGCAATGACAGCAAAATAAGATATTAACAAATTAATAACAGAAAAATTGTTTGAAAACACCAATAAACATTTATATTAATGAAATCACTGATGTGTGTGTATATGTATATGTGTGTGTGTGTGTATATATATATATATATATATATATATATATATATATATATATATATATATATATATATATATATATATACATACACACAAACACATATAAATCTACACAATTTATAAGTAAAATAGCTCTTTTAAAATATAACATAAAGTACATACATTCATAACATAAGTATATACACAAATTTCATCACATATCTACATATATCATACTTATACACCCATCCATACATAAATCATAGATACATACGCATGTGTGTGTGTATTATATATATATATATATATATATATATATATACATACATACATACACATATTAAACATATGTATACAAAAATTCAAACTTAAAAGTGTATTATATATGTTTAATTATAGTAAATTAAAAATTTCACAAAATTTTGCTGTCAATACAATGCGCTGAAATCTAATATTTGGGAAAAAAATAATTTATTTGTTGATGAATAATAATAATAAGAATAATAAAAACCTTTACAAGCTCACTTACATAATTAATTATAAATATTAAATTTATTATTACTACATATAATATTAAAGAATATTTTACACTAATCTACATCTAAGCAGTAATTTATTATTATATTTTTGTTTGTTAATTTTTTTTTATCATAGAGAACGTTCATAGTCAGTCATCATAAGATCATTTTTTTACTATTACTGCCCTTTGAGATCCCTCAAATATATTAATTGAATTATAAATAAATCCAATCAAAAGGGCCTAAAATCTAAAAACAGGATTGTCCATGGCGAAGAGAGCATACATATAACATACTAACAGAAAGAAAAAGGCCAAAATAAAAGCTAAAAATGGACACATGCCTATATAAAAGTAGAAAATAAAATTAGAAAATATAAAACATTTAAGTATTTGTATTTAATTAACCCTAAATATCAGTGCAATACTCTCTGCTAGTATGTTACACGAATGTTCTCTAAAAGTACATTGAACTTAGCGATCTGCTGCTTTTGGCTTAGCTCTGATATTGAGATAAACATATCGCTTAACCTGTCTTCTTCCTTCTTGAAAGTCGGCCATTTTTTAGGCTTTACCGGAGATTTATCGAGATTAATCAAATTTATCACAAGCTGTCGGCAGTGACTATATAATTTACCAAAGAATACAATCTAACGTGACCTTAATTAAATCACTTAATAAAATAAAACGATCTTATATTACACAGCACAGTTTTGTATTATGAATGATAATATTAACAATATTAATTTGATCAATATTAATGTAAAGAATTAATATAATTAATATTCATCTTTAATTGACACATTATTTTATCAATATTAATTTGAGGTTAAATGAATAAAATCATCACAAGAATGTTCTCTATAAATTTTCTTAGCCGATAATTTGTGATAAAATATAATTAGAATTAATAATCACGTCAATGTCCACAAACAAACTTTCACTATGCTACAAATTACGATTGATTAATCACAATTATTCGACTACCGGTGATTCATAAAATGTCACAAAACCTAAAGAACGTCCGACGGGATCAAAAAGTTTAACTTGAAACGGAACCACCGATTCACTCGCTGAGTGTCCAATATTGGCACACGATCGTCTGTCTCCGTTTCATCATATGAATAATGAGAATTTTAAGAACGCTAAAGAAAAGCCGTAATGACGGATGAAAATGTTCTGTGGTTACAGAAACGGTATTTGAAAATGCAGCCATCATTAAAAATACAAAAATGTAATTTTTATAAAAATTAATTTTCTGATATATACATAATCTAAATTTGATTTTAAAAAATGTAAATATAAACAATGTGTGTATACATATATATATATATATATATATATATATATATATATCCATACATAGACACACACAAGTTTTATGCATGTTAACAAGAATATTATAGTTTATTTTTATTTCTGAATTAAAAATTTGATTGCCTACAAAAATGTCTATATTTTAATTTGTAAAAAATAATAAAATGACAAATATAATTTTAAATATTATTTTGAAATAAAAACTAGACTCTGGAACCGAATTTACAAATCTGTTTTATAAAAGCTAGAGATAGCATTGTGTCTATACATACATCTTTTACTTATATAATCACATATATAAACATTTTCATCCAACCTACAGATTTATCTATGCCACTCTTTATATGTATATGTACGTGTGTTTTTTTTTGATAAAATTCACTTAAAAATGAACCGATCACTGTCAAAGAGTAAACGTAAATAAATCACATATCACAATGAATTAACACTCGGCATACGGCGGCAAGACCATCGTCCTCGATGAATAAGAATCGCCTGCATACAACTCCGGAGGTTCCAGATGACAGACAACAGTTTCACCATCAAGAACAGCAGCTAGAGAACGAGCATTATCTCCACCTCCATACATGGCATGTCGAGGAGGTGGTAAGCGATACGCATCAAAACGTTGTTTATCATCCAGGCACGACCTCTCTGCTGCTGGACTATAAGGTATCAATGGGCGATGATCACCGTATGATCTTGAAGACTGTCTGCTCATATCACTTTGTCTTCTGGCATCTTCATCACTCATATCTGAAACTTGGACTTCATTCCGATCTATTTCTTCATACACAGGATCATCTTGACCAACACCATGCATCGCTTGAACTGCAGCTGCCACTCTTACATCATGGATTTCTGTATATGTATGATTCCACGGGCTTGCAGTTCGGAAAAAATTCTGTTTTTTACGTCCTGCTGTATGTAAATGATTGTGTCGGAGATTTTGTGGAAGCTGCTGTATCTGCTGGCTAAGTTCAGCAAGTTGTTGTTGATGAGCAAAACTTTCTGTTCCATGAAGATATTCTACAAACTGTTGAGGATCAGATACACTACACTGATGAAAATCTGCAGCAGTTGCCACAAATGGTTTACGGTGAGTATCTTTAGCATTACTTAAACGCTGGATATTTCCTACAGGTCCTGTTCCTCCTCCTCCTCCATTTCCACCCGTGCCAATATTATATGAGCGTGGTGAGTCTTCTTGTTCAGAACCTCCGTGGCCGGAATCACGACTATATGACTTAAAAGATGTGTTCTGTAAGAAAGAAACAAATAACACATCAATTGTGATCTCCAAACAAAAAATATTTTGACTAACAATAAATGTGCATATAAATAATAAAAATAAATAATTAAAGTCTGAAGTATTGCAATAATTTGGAACATAAAAAACATTTAAAGCAAATATCTAATAAAAGTGAAGAAAGGAAGGAAAAGGTTGATATTGGTGACATGCAACAACAGTGAGTAATGCAATTAATAAATAATTCTTTTATAAAACTGCAATTATTAATTATTGTATTCAAAAGTTTAGATAACAGAATATTTAAATAATGACCAAATATAAAATATAAGTAGTATGATATTCTTTATAAATAAATAAACGTATTAATACCATTAAATGATTTAATATATAATCAAAAATATTTATAGTAATAATATTAACAAATAGTCTAAACTTAAGAATTTTATAATGGGATTGCTGTTATTTAAAATTATTTTTTTACAATTAAAATTCTCTACTACATACATACACAAAAAAAATAATTTTGAAAATAATAACAAATATTAAAAATTTAAAACCACAATCCACACATCTAAACTGAAAACCCTACCTTCCATTGCAGTGGTTTATTAAGCGGGCCCCAAGTCGTTGCAGATTTAGGAAAAACAGGAGTTGAAACAATCGGGTTTTCATTTTCAGAAGAATTATTGTTACTACGTTTATGATTTCGGGTATATGGTAATGTGGCAGTGTTATTTGGTTGAGAATCAGGATCAATAGGTGCAGAAGGTTCAGGAAAACAAGTTTCATTTGTGTCTGTTGGGCTTTCAGACGGACAAGTTGGTTGTTGTTGGGTGCGAGAATTAATATTAACACTGGAAGAAGTGAAAGAGGAATTATTTTTGCCACCACCAATATGACCAATAGTGTTACAGCTTCGTGAGCTCCAGCCTTTTTGCAAGCTGTACTGTAACTGCTGCTGTAACAAGGAGAAAATGATATATGAAGGGTACACAAGAGAATATGAGATTTAAATATAATGTGCTACCCTTTCATTTTGATATTGATATGAATTACTTAACACATTAATCATAAGTTAGCTCAATAAATACTTGAAATGAGATGATTATAAACCTAAATTTGAAATTAATTTTAATGTATATAATTCCATTCAAAATTATACACATATTTTTATTGTATTTATGCTTCAAAATATATTGTGCACATGAATGATATTTAAATATTTTTCATATACACATTGGTTAATTTAACAGTGTATATTAATAATTGTGATTATATGGAATAAAATAACCCAAACTACAAAAATTGAAAAAAACAATTTCTCTAATTATTCTACAGCAATTAACATTTTATAAATTTAAAATAATCATAAACATAAATATCAAAAAAAGTATTTTATGATATTTAATTTATATAATAATTCTTTATATATATATATATATATATATATATATATATATATATATATATAATTAAATATATATATATATATATATATATATATATATATATATATATATATATATATAGCTCAATCAATATTATTAATAATACAAAATATAAAGCAAAATTATTTTTAATGGTTAAATATGATATACTTCAGAAAATTAAAATAATAAAAGTTAATTAAAGTACATATATTGAAAGCATAAGCAAAATGATGTATTGTACCCATATAATTTAAAAATAACTAATATGATATATGAAATTAACAAGATTGGTGATTTGAAGAGAAGGCATATTTAATAAGACTGTTAAAAGATGGGACATCGCAGGGAGGCTTATCACAGTACGGCACCACCACAGATCGCAGGCAACTCAGCATGTCATTCAAAAAGCAGAATGTTAGTTGTAAGCATACTGTTATGTGAGGAGCTAATGATAACCGACTGAAAAACAATTTCTAATTTCAGGCAGATAAATATTGAATTTGATAAGACACTCCTGTTAGTAATAAAAAGTTGTATGCAGACTGAATGTCTACAGGTATGTATTATGTGTATGTGATTGTATATATGTGTGTATTTGTTTGCTATTAACGAATATATTATGTTTTCTTACGTTCAATCAACTTTCACTATTTTTTTTAATACTTTCACTGAACCCTAAACACCGTAGACATCTTGACGACAACAATACACAAAAATCAAATTACTGCCGGAACGCCGCTTTATGAAGATTTTTTTTATTTTTATCTATTATAACTGTATAGTTTTCATTTATGAAGTAATATGTACAATGTGTAAATGCATGAAAGAGGGTGTTTGTTTTGTACATATGTGCATGTGTATGTACATATGTATATATACACATAAACACACAATATATGCACAATAATTTAAAATTGTCATGTTACATTACACAAATATTATGCAATACATATATTTTTCCATAAATTCAAATGAAATATTTCACTGCCAATAAAATGAACAGGATTATTTTTTAAACCACTGCAAAATGAATGAAAAATGAGAAATTTTTCATCAATCAAAAAGAGTTCATTTTACTGTTGCACTGAAATCAATAAATAGAATGCAAAGCAGAATCCTAAAAACCCCATCAAGGACATCTTATCAAGTATATACGTAGAAATTTTGGATTAATCAAATGACACTGGGCAAGGGATGGCGTGCATTGACGCGTACCTTGTTGTGAAATGACATTATGCGGCGTCCGGGTGGTGCTGCCCGTGAGCCCCCCGTGATGGTTCTGTACCAGCGGGATAGGCCTGTGCGGCGGGTGATGGTGGTTATTATGTAAGTTATTCGAGATGACTATGTTGCTACCCACGCTAGTCGTGTGTGGTGATAACGCTGAACTATCTGTAGAATGTGTCGGCGGGCTACCATTCGCAGCATACAATGAACCGCGTCGCTCTTTACCCGTTGTTGTACTTGTTCCATGACCCCGACCACCACTACCACCTCCACCGCCACCTCCGCTGCTACTGCTAGAACCACTACCAGGTTTTGAACAACGCAAACAACGAGGTAACCAAGAATG
The DNA here is from genome assembly GCA_029203775.1 of Neoneuromus ignobilis. Classification (NCBI taxonomy): domain Eukaryota; kingdom Metazoa; phylum Arthropoda; class Insecta; order Megaloptera; family Corydalidae; genus Neoneuromus; species Neoneuromus ignobilis. Next base: position 569,627 of record CP092097.1, read on the forward strand.
CCGTCTAATAAGTTTACGGTATTCTTTTCTGACCTAAAATATTTATAAAACATATATAAAAATATGAAAAATATTAATAAGAATTGTCAAAATAAATCTGGACTTAACATGGTTTTTAACACATTTATTTTTTTTATATAATTGTTTTTTTAAAATTACCTTTTCATTTTGTAAGCAATGGAACATAAAAATGAAGAGGCCTTGTAGTGAATTTAATATAGTAAAAATGTATGCCATGAAAACTGTTTCTTCATTTAAATATAACAATCCAAATGTCCAAGTTAAACCAAGTAGAAACACCAGCACAATAGCACCACGTAACCATATTCTGAAAAATTACATTAAAAAAATTAATTTCATACGTAAACAATAATAAAAAATTATGTTCCGGTTAAATACAATTTTAAAATATAATAATAGACCTCAATAACAAAAATTATTGTCCATAAATAATATTTGCTTAAAATTAAAACTGTATGAAAACCAAAAAAAATAAAAATTATATCATGTTTTTAAGATAAATGTTAATTTTTTTAAATATAAATGTATCTGAAAATATAAAAGTGTTATTTTACTTCAAAAATGATGGTTCTAAACTACAAATCAAGCAAGAAAAATGCTACAATATTTGATGATTTTTTTAAAAAATCAAATACAATGCAATGTTTATATAAGCTAGCAAAATGTAAATTTCATAAATTTGTCAGTTTTTTTTATATGAAATCTATATTCAATATTGAATATATTGATTTTTTTAAAAAAAACTGGCAAAATTATTTAAAAACATCAATTAACTCTAAATATTATTTACATTATTCTAATAGCATGCTGTAAAACATATTTACAAATATTTACAGATTTATTATATACATACATGTGTATGTATGTATGTGTATGTATATATATATATATATATATATATATATATATATATATATATATATATATATATATATATATATAATATTGATATAACTGAAGAATGCATATTTTAGCAAATGTCCTTTTTTATAAAATAATTAAATATATACAGATATATAATAACATGAATATAGTATTTATTGCTAAAATATATACCTAAATCCTAAATCAAAAAATAAACATGCTTCAAAAATGTGAAAATAAAGTAAAAAATTGTTAAGATTAAATAAGAATAAACCATCCTTACAAGTGAGATTGCAATTTGATTCGAAGTACATTTTCTTCCTTCCCACTAGAATAGGCAAGGCAGTGTAAGACACAGTGAGAGTGAGTAGGAGGGTACCAACCATTCAACCACATTAGAGAATGCCATGCAAAAGAGAAAACAAACAGTAGAATTAGAAGAACAGAAGCAGTCAAAATTGGCAGGAATACAGAACCATCAAGTTGAAGCAAATCATTTTCTAAAGAAATATTTCATAATTAAATAATAAATACACATAAAATATTGTAATAGATAAAGATGGTATTATTTTTGTTAGTTTAATTACAGTAATAAAAATTACTGTAATAAAGATAAAAAAAATTAATATAATTAAAAAATCGAAAATTTTGTTTTAGTAATTATATATACACACACATATATAAAATTCCTCAAACTCGACAAAATTAAAATCAAACAGAAATAACACCCGATTATATCCGAACATAATCTACAAATATACAATAATAAAATATATTGCATATATCATAATTACTACATAGTTATTTTAACTGCCGTTTTTGACTGCTAATAATAAGCAACTATTATAAAAATAACAACTAACTTATGAGTGTTTGTGAAACGCACAAATGCATTGAATATTAACAGCACACTGATAGAAAACTGGAATAATAATTTTTTTGACAACATTAATACAACTATCTTTGTTATAACAATCTGTTTAATTCAACAATACACATATTAATGACTGTTTAATTCATTCAACTTATAGCTGTATTAATACTGTCAAGAACAACTATAATTGTGTGTAATTTTATATACAAAAGATGAATTTTAATGCTAATGTAATTTTGTTGTATGAAAATGTTAAGTGTTTAAGAATGTTATATACAAGAAATGCTTAAAGACACTAATATGAGAATTAATATTTTGCTAGAAAGTATGTGTACGTACATGTATGTATGTATGCATATGTGTGTGTGTGTGTGCGCATATATATATATATATGTATGTATGAAAACACACACACACACACACACACATGCACAAACAGATATACACATACATATTGAATTTAAAGTACATAATTCATTTTTAAATATGTAAACATTTTTTTAATTTAAAAATATTCAAAATTTCCAAAAAAATACAATTATATATTCATTTTATATTTATATAAAATTGGAATGTATTTAAAATGATATTAAAAAAAAATTAAACTTATGAGATGATTGCTGTTTGTTACTATATGTATATTTACCAATGATTCGATCTTATAGCATAAAATAAAATAGGAATAAAAAAAATAAAGAAATATATACAGATGTAACTTTTGTTCTAAAAATGTTTAATTAGAGAGTTCTGTAAGAAAAACAATGTCAATCGCAAAATTGGAAGACATTTTAATTGTGTACTGTAATGAAAATGTGTTAGATATAAAATTAATTAAGCATGCTACTAGAAATATAAAATTTATTACCTGGCACTGGCAAGTCGTGAATGTTCTTTACTTTTCATTGAAATTGATGCATTTGCATGACGACACATAATAAATATTGCCATACTAAGAAAAATCAGATTAGCCTAAAAATAATTATTAACAACTGTATTTGTGAATTATTTGAAAATATTTCATTTAAATGGTAAGCAAACATTTAGAATCTGTGTCCTTTGTAAGTTTTATGAAAAGATAAAAATACATATGTAAATTTAGATACATACCAATATAACAAGTATGACAGGACCAACAAATGTAAATATAAAAAAGTTGTCAGCACGAAGCCAACAGTATTGTTCCGTGCCATATGATAAGGGATCAATAACTGCTGCAGCACAAACTATGATCAATGGAACTCCATATGCAGCAAGATAGTACCACCTAGCTCGACTTTTTTCCGCTTCAAATACTTCAATTAACATAACATAAAGTTGAAAGCCTACAATATAAAAATTTCATATGTATTTTTCATTATCTTATTGAATTAATAATAGATATAATATCAACCTTCAAGGAACATCCAGGCAAATGCACAAAGGAAAAAGAAATGCAACAAACCAGCTATGATGCTACATATAATACCATGTTCTGTTTGACCTATTCCAGCGACAAAAAGAACTTCTGCTACTAACAGACAGAAGCAAAGATTTTTATGTATTGTCGTACGATCAGACTGTAAAATAAATTTAATAATTAATAGAAAATATTTAATAAATTATCATCATTTGAAAGTGTTTTGTATTCTACTCAAATTCTTCATAACCTTATTTACCTTCAATCCTCTAAAAAGATGAAACGTAATAATGGCAAGGATGAGACAGATGATTGATATGGCACAGCCAATATACGTGACTATTTGTAAAGCCATTTGATGTCCAGGTGGTAGATATGTCATATGAACATCCATGAGAATTGCAAAATTTGTCAAGTGGTCACATAGGCACATAGTATGTGTTCTATTTGTACTTTCAACACGACAGCCTTCTTCAGACCATGCACTTTAAAATAATTATATTTTATATTAAATTTACAACACAATAAAGTTTTTAAAATGAAATTATATAAACATATGAATGTATTGTGTGAATAAAAAAAAATCAAAACATACCTCATAGTATAATCCCAAAAAACACATGATGGATTACTAACATTTTCTGTTTTTAAATGTCTCATTGATAATCTTATAGGTTCAGATAATTGAATATGACGACCCTTTCCAAGACTAGCAGAAATGACTTTGCTATTAAGAACTCTAGAAACATTAGGCTGTTGTGAAATAACACCAGACTGATCATATGACTCTGGTTTCCAAGCAAGGATTTCTTCAAGTCTATCAAAAGCTACAAAAACTAAACGAACAAGACCACCTTCACTATTTTCACGCAAAGCACTACGAGGTAATTGCACCCAGTCGTTGCTAACAGGCCAAGCTTCATTAGCTGTACTAGAAGAAGGGAATGTTTCTGTTCCGATGTTGTGCGTTTCAAGTACACGTACAGATAACACTACGAAGGAAAAATATTTATTATTAGATTATACAACATTTAATTTCAATATATAACATATATAATAATACTTACTTATATTTTTTACAGTTTGTATCACAGTCTTTTCTCGAATCACTGTATCAGCTAAAAGAAATGCATTTTCTTCAAGTCCAATTAATAATGATGTAGCTACACGCATTTGCTCTTTATAACCAAGATCTTTCCATGAAGGATGTTGGGTGAAATCGAGTAAATTACTACCTGTTTTAACAACATTATTTAATAGTTCTGAGACAATTTCTTCACGTTGTCTAGGATCAGGAAATGACTGAATATTATTAGCCATTTTCTGGGCCATTTTCATAATAATTTTTGTAGTTATCATCATATCACCCCCATATAATGTTTTTGAACTCGTTACTTGAGCGAGATCACTTGTTATTGCTATCAATGAATCACCTTCTAATATTCGTGATTCAAGACTTGTTAACCATACTGAACGACATTCACTTAAATCTGGTGTATCAGGATACCATTCTGGTTCAGAATTGTGACCTGACAATGTACACCTCCAACTAGCTAAACCAGTAGCACCTCCTGGACAAGGTTGAATGACACGATCACCTGCACGAGTCCAATTCCAATGCAGATTTCGTGTTGTTACTGGACTACAAGAATCGTTTTCTGTTATCAGTGTTACACTTGGTGATGGAGCATATTGAGGAGGAACTGATACTTCTATCAACGTTGCTGTAAAATGATAAAAATCAAAATGTTTAATTCCATTTAAAAACTATTAATTTGAAATATTATACTGATTTTATAGTAACCAAAAACAATAATAAAAAAATACTAACAAGGTGTAGTACGAATAACAGTAGTTGAAGAAGAAGTTGAGGTCGGCTGCAATTTATTACTTGGGTCTTCTCTGGTAAAATCTTCAACTTTATCAGGTGGAAATCCATCGTTACGATTCGGTGTAACTGGCTGTAACGGAGGTAATGGAGCTGGTGTAACCGAGACATTAACTAAAGTTTGGTGTGATGTAGTTTTTCCAGTAGTCCGACCACTAGTTGGAGGCTGTATAATATCTGTAACTGGTGGTGGTCTAACAGTTGGAGGCCTTAGTGTACTCCAAACACTAGGAGGTTGTGATGTTATTAACCATGGAGGAGTTGGCCTGCTTGTTGTAGTTGTTGTACTCGCTAGAATTATATATTATTATTAAAAAATAAATAATACATT